>NW_015149107.1:16347-193448 GCF_001465965.1 Polistes dominula
TATAGACACCACTCACAAGTCATTCGTTATAATCGAGTGTGAATAGTTTTATTTGATCAATATTTTCTTGTTTTTTTCTTTTTTTTTTTTTTTTTCTTTTCTAAGTATATTCGTGTACCAACATTATGATTAATACATTTCAAGTAATTTGTTGTTTATTTCAATATATTGGTAAAAATATACTCTTTAAACTATTATATTTTATATAATTCTATTATTTATAATTGTTCTAATATATTTCTCTCAACACAATACTTCTTAAAACTTCAATGAAATGTCAAAGAGGAACACTAAACTCTTGTGTGTACATATATATATATATATATATATATATATATATAGATAATGTTATTACGTATAAATTGTCCGAATTACTGTAAAAAATTCGAACACTTCATACTTAGTAGTCTAAAATATCAGGCAAAAATATTCATGGAATAGTAAAATGTTTAATAATACAAAGACCAGTGTGCGAAACGTTTAAGTAAACTAATTAATTCATTTATCAAATTGTCATATTAATTTTGAAACCATTCAGTGAATACTTCTTCCTAGAATCTCGTTAGTATATCACTTTGTGATATCATTTAACAATCATAATAAATAATTTCATACGAAAGCGATATAATATTAACGATATCTAATTAGATATTATTTTATTTCCTGTTTCTAGTATACTCTGTAGTTTGGACGGCTTAAAATGAACGTGATGTCAATTCTTGCTGTACTTCTATACAAAGATATATATGCTTGGGTGTATATTATACCATGATTACTACATATATATATATATTTTTCAAATGTCATTTCTTACGAGTATAAATATTCACTGTTAACAAATTTGTGCTCCTTCTAATACTCTCGTCGTCTAACATTCAATCATTCAAAGCTTTTTTTCAGAATATATGATTAGGCCACTGTGAAGATTATTGTTCTCTAGAAAAAAAAAAGTATTTATAAAATTGAATAATTTGTACTAAGTTTCAACAATCAATATATATATATATATATGTATATGTATATGTATATATCGTTGATGTTATATCGTCTAAATAGATCGTTAGAAAAATGTTTATCAAATGAAATAAGATGTAGGTATACCTATCATTTCTTCAGCAAGTATTATTATATTGTATATCATTTTGTTATTTTCCTTTTACTTGTATAACTTCTCTTTTCATTGATTATATTAATGGTATTGTTATATTTAAAAAAATAATTTTCATCAGGCCGTAAAATGTTTGTGTTAAATCCATTTTTTAAAATATTGATAAATAATTAAAGCAAATTATGTACGAATATGAAGGATACATGCTGTTATTGTTTAATGAAAAATAATATTAACGCTTGTTACGTCTGTAATTAATAAATTTTTCCAGTTATTTCACATTGTTAATAATAATAATAATAATAATAATAATAATAAATAAAATATATATATATTACAAATTGTACAATTGTTTAAAACAAAACATTAGAAGAACAACGCAGCCAGCATGTAATCCTTCATGTATAGATGCATGTGCACTCATATGCACACAATTGGCTTCTTTTATAATAGTTATCTACTTTGCAAGTTTGTTTCCTTTGCATGATGATGCAAGTCGTCAAAAAACAATCCGCATTGTAATAATGCTATATCTAATGCATCTGCGTATCAAAAGTTGCCAGTTTTGTCTGGCTCGTAAAACATTCTCCTAGGAAGCTGGTGTAGGATTAGCGGTTGCTGGAATAGCGCTTGCTTGTTTAGCGCGTCTACGTTTGTTTAATAATGGATTGTTGCTATGATCGAGTTGTTTAAGATTTGCGGTATCATAATCCACCCGCATTGTAGCTAACGAACGGGTCATTTCTTCTTGTACTTCGGGCCAAAGTTCTTCACCTTCTCTTAATACACGACCAGTGTGCAATGGTGTAGGAGGCACTTCTGTGTATTTCTATAAAAAAAAAAACAATATATCTTTTTATTTATTCTGTAGATGATTGTAAAAGTAGTTTCATTCATATTATTTTCGTCTCGATGTATTTTTATATTTGACATTGAATTTTATAAAATATTTTTTAATTGTTTATTCTTGACAAATGGTTTAAATGTTAATGATGAAATATCTCAAATAACTTGAAAGTACTTTTATAATTATCAGATCAATCGTTTCAAATGAAATTAGATAATTCAACATACGGCAATCCATTTATTGCGCATCACTTCGTCTATTTGCAATCTTTGCGCCGGATCCGTGCATAACATTCCTTTTATGAGATCACGAGCTTGTACATTTACATTTGACCATTCTGGAGAAGGAAAATCATATTGACCCAAACGAATTCTTTTTTTCATTCCAGGTGATATCGCTAAACCGTGATTACTATAAAACGGTGGAAAGCCGCACAACCTGTGAATTTTATAAACAATTTTTATAGACAATTTTTATAGAAATCATTGACATCAATAATCCGATAAACGTTGACAAATTTGTCTTATTGTTTAATTATGAAATTCACTTACAGTATATACATTATTACACCGAGCGACCAAATATCGCAACTTTTATCGTATTTTTCTGGTCCCAGAACTTCTGGAGCTAAAATATTTCCAAAACAATTTATTTGTTAGTAATAAGAAGACATTATTATTATATAATAATAATAATAATAAAAGAAAAAGAATATTTACCAACATAATATGGCGTATAACAAGGTGTTTGTAAATTATCTTTCATATGTGTTTCTTTGGCAAATCCAAAATCGGTTAATTTTAAAATTCCCGTTTTATCTATAAAAAATAATGAAATTAATTGACATTTAACAAAGGAGACAGGGATAAAATAATGTACACATGATTTTTCATTTACCTGGCTTTGAATACAAAAGATTTTCCGGTTTGAGATCTCTGTGAGCAATATTCATATCGTGCAGATGTTTCACCGCAACACATATTTCGTACATTATTTGTGCAGCTTCTGTAAATATTTAAATAATATTCACGTTATCGTACAAAAGTGAAAAGAAACGAAGGAAGACAAAAAATAGTGAAATTGCATTTTTACCTCTTTCCGTAAAAGCACAGTCTTGCCGATCTTGAATCCTTTGAAATAATTCGCCACCTTCCATGCTAGACAGATAAAAACAATTATAATAAATGAACAATTTTTCATAGGATTCAATGAAATAATCCAATTAAAAATTGTTACTCACCATTCCATTACCACAAGTAAGCATTTGTTGCCACTATACGAATTTTCATATACATCTTTTACTTGAACTATGTGTCTGCAATTGGATGCTCTCCAATGTAATTCTACTTCTCTTCTTGCTTTGACACAGTCATGTAAAACCTAGAAATTAATAAAATATTCTCTATGTTATAACACACTCGAGAAATTTAATACTTATACATTAGTAAGATCATTCTATTATGTGTTTAACATCTTTGATGTGATTCATATTAAAACTTCTAGAAATTTGAAAGAAGAAGGAAGAGATAAAAAAAAAAAGAAAAAATACTTTTCTCAAACACGCCTCGTGCCGTACTCTATTTATTAGAAACATCTACGTCACCAGCAGAAAGAATTCTTTTCTCGGTAGAAGTAATTTTTTATCTTCTCTTCTATTTTAACTATTTCCAACAAACCAAAGAGTGTAAAAACTTAAAGATGCGAAGGTGAAAAAATGAGAGTAAACAAACATCCAAATTGATAAATGACGACTTTACACACGTATATGCACGCAATACATACGCGTATACGCGTATCACTAAAGTAAATTAAATCGACGGGGTGTACAAAGAGATTAAATGGTTTTTAAAAAAAAAAAAAAAAGAAAAAATAGAAATCATCGACAAAGATACGACGAGTAGTTTTTATTTGCGATGACTAATCCAACTTTGTTAATTTCTTCTAAATGTAAAAAATATTTAAATAAATAATATTTAATTATATAAGATGCTAAGATTACATGCATGTATATATATATAGTATTTGAATGATATTAAAATAATTTCGAGAACTTTTTTGGAACCAACACTAAATGACACGCACCTGTGATCTATGTTAAAAATCTGTAAGTATGTGATACGTTTTTCCACTTATGACATGTGTCTATGAAAAATGCATGCAAATGTAATTCACACATTCGAAGGAACTAAGAATACGCTTATATATATATATGTATATATATATGAAACTCGATGAAATGTGTATGTGTGTGTGTGTACGCGCAGGAAACAACATTCCACTTATACTTCGTAACGTTGACTTTGTACTTCTTCTTGTTTTTCTTTGTATATCAAGAAAATGTTATCTACGCAGAAAACTTTGAATAATTTTCATAAATGTAGATTTGTTAAATTCACGATTGTTCATTTTTATTTTTACGTTAATGATCAAATTTATACATTCAAATGAAAATACAGTTAATGTTTTAACGTTTTCTTATAAAGTTCGTTCATTATAAGAATTTCCTTATTCATTAAACTTTTAATGATCACTTAAAAGAAATCATTAAAGTTATTTTATTACACTTAAAGTTGTTTTATTAATTTTCAAAACGATCAAATAGAGCTTACTTTACTAAATTTACTTTAATTTTTCAATTTATTCAATTTTTAATCAATTGAATGATTTCAATGTTAAATAGAGAAACCCCAGTTGTAAAATCGTTCAAGATTTAACGTCTTCTCGTAATGTTGATTAAATGATCTATGTGAAAACTTAACATTGTTAAATACCAATGTATTTCTAAATATATATCACGATGTATGTATGTGTATGCGTGTGTGTGTGTGTGTCACTGGCAACGTTTGCTTATTAAGTAATGAGACTTGAAATAACGAGGATCGGAACGTGAACTATAATACCGATTGTGAGAAAAATTGACATCGTGTGTCATTCGAGTATAAGACGAACGATATCATTTTTCTATTAATTAAAATCTATTATTGCAGCATACACACCCACACACACACACACACAGGGAAATAATAAATTACGAGATGTTGGCAAACAAACGGATATACTTAATTTTTTTTTCTTTTAATTTATACATTTCTCGTCGACACAATAATTTATCGATACGATTTAATTTTGTAACACAATCTAGGAGAACTTTTACGATCTAGAAAGAAAAAGTAAAAAAAAAAAAAAAAAATTAAAAAAAAAAAAGGAGAAAACGATTCATCACTCTGTTTTTCTTTTTTTACTACTCACTCACTCACTCACAAATATTTAACATCGAATCAAAAAATAAAACGTGATAAGAAATCACGCGGTTGACCGCCCGTTTGTTTGTAACATAACGTTTTCATCGCGTGCCTGATCTAAAAATAATATTCAAAGGTTATAAAGCGTTTTACGTTTTCAATTTGAAAGAAAGTTGAAAAAGACTTTCGTCCGTATTTCATTCACATCGTATATGATATAAACAAAAAACTAATGCATTATGCAGAAATAATGAACATTTAACTTGAGTATCAATTTTTCAAGTCAGAACGGTGAAAATATTTTCTTTTTTTTTGGATTGAAAATTTCGAGATACTAATGAAATTCTGTTTAACACCTCCTGCTCACGTATACACTTCTTTATTTCTCTATAATTCTAATACCTTTGATATTTTCAGGCTTTTTAAGTATTCATAACTGTACTCCCAACTTCCGCATTTCCATCGAACTCTCATCGAATATTTCTTAAGAAAGTATATATTCATATACCTGTACCTGTTTATACAGGATGTTTCACTATATCTCTTACACCTGTTTATTATTATTTTTTTCTTTTTTTTTTTTTTTTAAATGTGATAGAGAAGACATGTAATTAAATACTTGTTTGTAATAAAATATTATCATGAAATGCTTATGCATAGAAATAATACTATTACACGGTTCTTTAGATACGACACCACTTGCTATTTATATACACAATCAAATCGTCAATAGTTTATGAGACACATAGATATTTCTACAATGATTATTATTCTTGATTTTCAAATTATTTAATAGAACACGATTTCTGTTTACATATTTCTTAAAAAAAAAAAATAAAAAAAAAAAAACATAGGAAGATCTATGAAATTGCATCGAGTGCAAAGGGTAAAACTAGACCAACATCAATGTCCAATATCACTCAGTCATTCTCGTTGCTGTAAAAGGAAATGCGAAAGAAGAGAACAACATCGACAGTTAAAACAAAAACAAAAACAAAAAAGAGAAAAAAGATAGACAAGACCTGTCGATCATAAAATGATCAAAGTCTTCGTAATAAGATTAATATCGTGACGGTTTGAATCAATGGAACAAAACTGCAATATTAATATGACAAACAGCGTCGTTGAGATAATTAATTTTAAGAAAAAAAAAATACAGTGTTTTTTTTTTTAAACTTATTGAAAAACAAATCACGTGACAACGGAAGAAAAATGTAAATTCTAAATACGGTCTTTAATCTTTTCGCTTTTTTGGCTATAAAAACCGGCTCTGCTCTTCTTAGATTTTATTTATTTATTTTTAATATTTTATTTATTAAATAAGAGGGATTTCCTTTTCTTTTCTTTTTCAAATTTAGAATTTAGAATTTATAAAATATGTTGATAAAATGTTGAGGAAAATAATACAACGGATATAAATTTGAAATGCTGATTCTTATTAACCTGTTAACCGGGGAATTTCCTTTTTAATTATACAACTTTTTTAATTATTTATTATTTATTATTATTTATGCTGAAAATAAATGAAAATACTACGAATTATATATTTTTTTCATTTATTTATATATAAAATACATAAAAAATATGTTTAACGTATTTATACATCCCCCCGCCCGGTTAACAGGTTAAATTAAACTGAATAATATATTTTGTTTGTATATATGATCGGATTTAATTTGGTATAATAAAATATAGAAAGTATAAATATAGAAGCATTTAACAAGATGGCAAAATGTTTTTACACAAGGCAAAGAACGAAAAGTAAAACCGCAATAATGCGGTTTTTAAATGGTGGCAGTTTGAAGGTTTACAGCCGGGTATCAATCAACGAGGACGAATTGACAGTAAAAAAGTAGGTTGCAGACGGTGCATGATACGGCACAAAAGACGATATTAACAAACTTATTTCACACATTTTTCTTTACGTTTACTACGTATAAATATTTGTTATTAAATATAGACATGATTTATATTCGAATGATTCTAAATTTCGCGCTTTCTTTCTTTTTTTTCTTTTTTTTAACGTTGACCATGTATTGAAATATTTGCAAATATTCATCATTTTTGTCGAGAAAGTAATGAAAGAAGAATAATTACTAAGAACTATATTTTTATCTCATACAATTCATTATATGTCTTATTAGAGTCATTGTCAATTATCGTATTTAACAACGACGATGATATTTATGTGTATAAATGACAAGTAACTAGAGTTTTTCTTTTTTTTTTCCGGTAAATGCATTAATTGAGCTGTAAAATACAGGATGTAAAATACATCAATCAGATCATAAAAATAAACGCTAAAGCAAACGTGTTGTAAATAAACGATTTAACCCTTTGGAGCACGGTGGGATTAAAAGTGTCCTACCTTTTTGATACACCGTATAATACACGGTGGGACATTTTTAGTCACACCATGAAATATTATTGCAATAGCTACACATGCTCATAAGTTTATTACTCTACGTCTTATTTACTCTAAGCAATTGCTTATATAGAATATATATAGAATTAATTAGGTAATTAGCAACTCGTGAACGTTGTCTGTTATCACAGTGATCTTATAGGATTCCCCTTTTGACTTTGGAATATTTTCAATTGAGAAACCGAATGATAACTGGGAACAGGATTTTAACCATTTCGGTGGTGGATAGCATGAGATCATCACGTTGTTTAAGCATCAATACATGTACTATATCTATGACTTATTGATACGCTACAACGAACCTATGCAACTATTAAAAAAAATTCAATAACCAATATTCCTTTTTACATTGAAACATATATATGTGTGTGTATTCCTTTTAAAGTCATCACGAAGTAAAATCGAAACTCGCGAAAATGATGGATAATTTATTAGTCATCGATAAATTTGACCTAACACAATATCGTATCATAAAAGAGGGCTTTCAAAACTTTATTTCATATATTTATATAAATATAAATTATATTTTTATTTCAAAAATAACCGCGTATTTCTGCGTACCACTCGAAAATCAGTGAGTTAAAACAAATTAAATAAAAAGAAAATAATAATCTTCGTAGATAATGTTTGTAAAAATTGTTTCTAATATGAACATATAAATTAGTATCAAATTCTCTATGAAAATGTTCACACAAATCTCTTCTTTTAATGTAATGTAATGTAATCACCAAAATCAATTTATTTATTAACGAGTATTTGAAGATAGATTTATTTTATTATTTGTAACGTGTTTTCCGAGAATTCGTATCGCATGACGTCAACCCATGACGAAATCGATCTTAAGGAATGAAAAAATAAAAAAAGAAAAGAAAATAAAAAGAAAAAGTGTGTAGGCAATGGTGCAGGAAATACCGGTGTTAAAACTCGTAAAATTGTGCTCGATAGGATAAAGAATCGCACGCAGAACACGTGTACGAAGAGAGTATTTTCCATGATTCGCGTAATCGGTCATCGGCACTTTATATGTATGTATGTATATATATATACATATATTATCTTTATTCGAGATCAACCGCTTTACTCATATATAACGACCGTGGAAATAATGCCTTGAACAGCTGCATTTATATTCGAACTAGTTATTTCATGATTTATAATGAAGTTTTCAATTCCAAAGCACAATATGTAAATCTTATAATAATTATTTGTAATCGAATATATATATTTTCTTATTAAATGATAAGAACATATTAAAACGTAAATATACGTTAATAGTATATTCGATTAAACAAATAATTAAATAAATAATAAATTTTTCTTACCGATCATCTTTTTTATAATATACAAATTAAAATAATATAAAAAAAAGTAAAAACTTTCAACGACATTACGTTTAGTGACTATCCCAATATTAAATCGTTCTTATCGAGAAACATTTATTTTATCAGAGAACTATATTGATTAAATATCATGACGTATATTGAGAAAACACGTCATGTTTGGCACGAATCGACAATATATATATATATATGTATATATATATTTGAATCTTGGATGATAAAGGAAACAAAAGGATAAGACGTAAATGTATAGCGTCGTGTTATACCAACCGAATGGGAAATCACTGGGTATAAATAGAGGATGACTCGTGGTCTGGACTTGCTTGTTGGATATCGTTAGTCGATGATGATCGCACCTCCTCCTCGTAGCATAAGTGAATATCTAACATAAGAGCGCATTGACAAGATAGGATCGATGCTCTTACGGGAAAAAAGACACGTACAAAATGAGAAAAAAAAAAAAGAAAGAAAATGGTTTAATGCCTCTAATGGAAACACGTGGCATCATCCTTTCCTTCGTAACCTAGTCGGTTTGATGTTTAAAAAATAGACGGAGTTGTAGGGTGATATTCATATATATACATATGCATATATGCCTACCTACATCACGTCACGTCGTGATATGTACATTATATATATATAAATCTTCTTCATTTTTTTTGTCTTCAAAGTATTCATTATTTAGATTCTTCAAACGTTTGGTATAAGGAAAAGAAACTAAACAAACTTAAAAGAGTTGGCGGCTGTCGTTAAAATGAATATACAAATCTCTTGACTATCCTATCTTAACTCGGTGCGTTTAAACTATCAACACTGCTGATATAACAAAAAGAGAATAATAAAAAGACACATATGTACGACACGTAGAACAAATTGCGAACAGATGTAAGAAGCTTCAAGATTGTTATTAGTATAATTAAAAGAAGAATAATGTTTGGACATTAGTATCCAACATATTGGAATAAAACTTCTGCAATTGTTTTATCAGTAATGATGTTAGTAGTAATTAAAGGAAAAATATTTCAATGCAATGATATATAAATGAAAATCATTCTTACCTTTAGGGCATACTTTTCCCTAGTCTTTCTATCGAAACACTGTACGACCTTTCCATTAATACCAAGACCCAAAACATGATTACTGATCTCGTAATCGTCAGTTATCGGGGTCATTTTTGGAAGACGCGCATCACATTTAGGCAACATATTCTCCATCATTTTTCTTTTGCAATCCTGACTCGTGCCAGTAGTCTCAGCCTTTTTATGATTTATCGTATCCTTATCTTCCTCTTCGTGTTTACGTTTACCCTTATTCGATTCCTCTTTCTCTTCCTTTTTTTGTTCTACTGGAGCCCTCTTTGGCTTTCTGCAAAATATAATATCATTCATGCTAGTTGTGCATGATCATAAATAGCAATGTTACGCGTTTAAGACAGATAATTCTTTAATAACAAATAAGTGTAATGATTAATTGATGAGTAATTCGTTTTCAGTGGTATAAGAAAAGGAGGAGGAGCAGGAGGAGGAAGGGGGGATCGTTAATTAATGATATTCATATTGTAATATGATAATGAAGTATTTCCAAACGTATGGGTTAACAAAGATCCTCTCTCGTATATAACGAACAAGATGAACGTATAAATGCATTACGCGTATTTCCTATAGATATTATTATGGCTCGTTAAATGATTTTTACTCGTAATGGCGCGCGCAAAGTGATAGTGCCATTACGTCATAAATCGTAACTTCGTTTTGACGTACGCTTCCTAACGATCTTCTACAACTTTTTTGTTCAATTTTACAATAGCATATAGTGCATAACAAATGCAGTATACTATTGTAAATGAATAAATGAATAAATGGATAAACATATCGTACGATAAGCGTTTCCAGTGTGAGCTATTCGATCTCTTAATATACCTTTCATTTATCGATCTTTACTTTACGATTAAATATTCATACTGTCATAAATATTATATTAAACGTATCGCGTTTCTACAAGATCGATAAATTGTACTTTCTTTAAAAGACTCTAGTAGTTTTTAGATAAAAATTATAGAAAAATGTTAAAAAAAAATTCAAAGAAATGCAAGTCATGGTAGTATGATGATAGCAATAAGATTATATTAACGATTACAATAAAATCGTTCGATTGTTTCATTCAATTATTAATAAGTTATTTTTGATAGAATCTTAAAATGATAAAAAGAAAATTAAAAAATACACACACACACACACACGCGCGCAAAGCATTAAAAGAAAAAAAAAATAATAATAACACAATGCCGGGCTTCGATCCAACCGCAGTGCAATGATGCACGACGGTTCGCCATTGGTGCGTTTTTTCAACGATACAATGAACCGACCAATAAGAAAGCAATAGTTTCAACAACGTTGCGGCATTGTGGTCGATATAGGAACGATATATCGATCGTAGGATGTAATATACATGTGCGTAAAGATATCGAAATTGATGTATATACACAATACTCGCGTAAATGTTTGGCGATAAAATTGATCGGATATACGATAAATGAAATTTTATTGCTCTTCTCACGTTCCAGATCAATTGTGCTTTAGAGAAAATAATTAAAACTTTAAACATTAATGATAATAAATAAAAGAGACCTCCAGAATCTCCACTTAGAACCAGACTTCGGCATGTGTGCGTAGTAAGTGGAAAAATAATCTCTCGAGAAAATGAATAAAGCTCAATTTTGAAAATCCCGCGTTTTCTTGTCTCGAAAGCAAAAGCTTCTAGAAAATGCACGTCCCTGGATAAGCGGAGAAAGGAATAAAACACGCGAACACACGCGCACCCACAGAGAAAGTGAGAGAAAGAGAGTTAGAGAAACGATCAAAAAAGGAAGCTTTTCCAACGTGTTTGATTACTAATGGTTTTAAAGTTTTAAACTAATGGATTATTAACCGTGTAGTTAATGTAAGCTGAAAACTAAAGAGAAATCGAGCCAATGAATTTGCGTTGTCGTCAGATCGAGTTGGCGCGCACGATATTCGCGGGTCTTTTCGTTGGAAAGTATTTCAAAAGAAAAAGAAAAAAAGGACGAAACAAACAAAAAAAAAACAAAAAAAGTAGCCGCCAGTGTCTCTCGTTTCTCTCTTTCTACTTGTCGTAGCAAAGATGATGCGCGCGCATCGCAAACGCGACAAGTGTTCTTTCGGATTGACGACGGCGACAACGACGACGACGACGACGCGTTCCTCGACTCGAAAACGAGACTGAGCAAGATGCTTTCGTGATCATCCTGTTATGCAAGAACCTCTTGATGATCATAAACGTTTATCAAATTATCAGAACAAATCTGATGGTTAAGATAAAACGATTATACCGCTTAAAGGTATATTGTTTTTGTCCTCTGTATCTATCTATCTATCTATCTCTTTCATTCCTTCTTTTTCTTCCCTCCAATCGCACTCTTTTCTCTTTTTATATTTCCCCCACCATGTAGCACGCTCTTAACCGGGAGGACACTTTCGTCGAAATTATTCAGAATGGCGAAGGAGGTTGCACGATGCGGAGAGTCCATAGACTATTATATTATGTGTATTAAAATATTATACAATGAATGTACTTCGAATGAAATTACCAAATGACAATTTGATTCGAATAAAAATAATTCAAAGTTAAAAGTATAATAGTTAAGACGAATTATTTTTCTTTTTTTTTTGTTACCTTAAAGATGATGATTCTCTTTGATTTTGAATAAAATGATATTTTCCGCGAAAAAAAAAAAGAAATTAATTTCGTCGTTGTGGTTACTTCATAACCACGGTTAAAAGGAAGTGTATTAATCGTAGTTTTATCTTTTCCCCC
Source organism: Polistes dominula (assembly GCF_001465965.1). Next base: position 29,144 of record NW_015149107.1, read on the forward strand.
TTCTTGATAAACTCAATCGAATCGAATCGTTATTTTCTCTCTGTGAAACGTAATTCAAATAATACATATTACCATTTTTCACCATTTGACAATGAATCAATTAAGATAAATAAAAAAAAAAAAAAAAGTAGAAAAACAATAGACGAAGATTAAACAGATGGGGGCTTTTAAAAACACTCACGATTATATTCACACTTATTCTTCTTATCCTTGATTGATCGATCGATCTATTTATCAATCGATTAATTAATTGATCGATTGATTTATTTATAACGATGAAACGCGTGCGAACACAAAAACACAAACACAACTATCATCGTTCTATTCTGGTTAGTTTTTTTTTTTCTTTTTCTTTTTCGTTTGAAAGTTAAATTCGACTGACGACGTTAACCAGATGAAAAAGAATATTACTTGTTCTCTTTTTAATAAGAAACCAGTTCGTCAACCCTGTACCACGCGTTCACCCTTAAAAATCCTTTTTAGGAAGAACTAAGGGAAGGGAGGGGGGTTACCACCTAACACGAGTAGAAATAATTAAATGAAGCTTCACGAAGTGATATCTCTCTCTCTCTCTCTCTCTCCCTTTTGTATTTTCTTGGTCTTTCTCCGTGTTCTCCTTTAATAATGTCTTTCAACGAGAGTCACAAATGAAAATTTATCGAACACTTTTCTTTTCATGATAATACGCGACGAACGATGAACGATAAGATATTCGTCGGTGATTCTCGTTGCTACCGGTAAGCCTTCGATTAAACGACAAACCTCAAAAGCAAACCTCATGAAAGCACACACCACAACCTCTCTCCACGCTCTCGGAGTGGTCTCTCTTCTAGCAGCACGAAAAACCGATTCACAAAGTACATATGCATGCACGCACGCACAACGCACGCATATAAAAATGGTGACTGTGTGCGTGTGTGTGAGAGAGAGAGAGAGGGAGAGATGACTGCGTACGACAAGGAACGGGCCTTCGAGGCGCCTCTACAGGCAATCTTAGGATATGACTCATACGCCTCAGGGCCGTATCTATACTGAGACATCGTAAGGTTCCTTTCTTTCAATAGTTTGACTCTCTTTCTCTTCCTCCTCCTCCTCATTATTTTTACCTTCTCGTACTATCGTCATTCTTTTCCTTCTCTTTCTACTTACTCATCAAGGAAACATTACGGATGTGACCGAGCGGATTTTAACGAGCTTTGGTATATTAATAAAATACCTTTTAAGAAAAGAATCAATTTAGGCAATGTATGCTTTTATTTGGTCAATAAATTATTCAGCTCGTGCGTGGTTGCTGTTTAGGCGCTTAAAATTCAGGATATACAGGACAATTATGATCGGTAGAGTCCTTTGATCGAGAGATCCTACAGGTAAATCCTAAATACGAGTTAATATTTTTATCGGTGAATTATTTAAAGATAGGTGACATTATTAATAACAGGAATGACAATTATTGTACACTTTTTATGAGATAATATAAACTTTATTATAATTATTGTTATTATTATTATTAATAGTATTAATTGTTTTTTTTTTTACTTTTATTTTATTTCAAATATTATAATATACATATATTATAAATATATATATATTTATTTATATGTATATTATAAATATATATGTATATATTTATATATTTACACTGAAAAGTTGTTGATGAACGTAGGAAAAAAAGAGGCAACGAATTTCAGGTCTCTCTGATCGAAAAAAAAAAAAAAAGTATTATTTTGAGTTAGTTCCGTTAGTTGATTACTTACTTACTTACTTACGTGTATTAATTACAAAATTTAAACTGATATAAATATTTGGATATATATATATAGGCACATTTTTCTATGTACACCTTAATTATCTTCATTCCTTTTCCAATTTCTTATTGTCCATCGACTAATTGATGCACTAAAGATATACTGTTTCAACAACTTCATGTAACACACGAAAATAGTTTTATACGTTTAAACTTCATGTAAGGTAATTTAACGTTATATAAGAATATATATGTCGTGCGTGTGCAATCATTAATTCAGTTTTCAATACTGACTCACTTTATGTAACATTTTTAGTACTATTTTGTATAAAATGTTACTTTATAATACTTTTTGTACAAAAAACTTAATTTTAGTAAGATTTCATTTTATCCAGACAATTAATTGTTGTTATTGTTAATTTTATGAATTATTTAACAAGAGTTAAACCTATTCGTATATTACAATATCGTATTATTAATAATACATATATAGAATTTTTTCAAATATATTCTATGACTTTATGTAACTATGAAAAAATATCTCTAAGTGTGAATTTTATTAACACTCCCCCCTCCCACCCCTGTGCACTAAAAAGTAGTCTAATTCTAAAATATTATTATCTTTCAAAAATAATATACCCCATTACTGTTTTATTTTACAATAAAGATAAGTGTAAATATAACATTTATATAAAAATATTGTTGAATTATTTTTAATCCGATATAAGATCGGTTCCTCCCTTTTGATAATTAAGCGCAATAATAAAATATGAAATGTTATTTTTACACGTAATTAAGTAAGCACATATGTCATCTTTTCATTTTCTTAATCTATATTAAGTATATGCATGCTAAATTCGTAAGAAAATTTGTATATATAATATATACACAGTGTCCTTTTTATAAACACAATAATAGTCTATTGTTCAATGTACTCTTTCATGTGGATTTTTGACAATAATCGTAAATAATGACAAAATAATAAAAATAATAATATTGCGAAAAATGCAGTATTATCATCAGTCATCTGTCACATCATATGTCACATGAATAAGTAAAAGAACCATTTATAAATCAGTGATTACGATGACGTGATCCAAGTCGTATATTTTTCCTTTTAAAATATATTTATACTTTCAAATTATCTTTATTTAGTTATGAATTTTTCTAATATCCTGTATGAAATAGATTTTTTTTCACGTTTCTTGTGTTTGCTTTTGAAAGATTTTTTTTAATGAAATTATGTGATAAAGGAAATTGATATAAAAATTTTGTTAACAGTAAAATAAAATTGTGATTCTTATTATATAACATAAAATACAAATGAAGTACTACTTTGGTAAGAGGCAACGCCCTTACTAATAATAAATTATGAAATATTATTGTTTGAAAAAATATGAATAGGTAAAATACAAATCCATCTGATGTTTAGATATACGATATAAGACAATATTTCGCATACATAATATATTATTGCAAGGCACTCTTACTTTAAGTTAGATGTTAATGTTTCAAAATGTCATCATTTAATAATCTTTTATAAAATATTCAAATTCGATCAGATATCGACCAATTACTATTGCATAAATTCAATTAATGTTAACACAACATATTATAACAATATATCCGATAATATCACAAATAAATGTTTTCTTTCAACAACAGGAAGATAATTGATAATTGTTTGTTTTTTTACAGGATATATATAAAAATACATTGTGCTTTATAGATCTTCATATTTATCCTTATAGAAAAATATACTATATAAGCATCCTGTGATCATTTATAAATATATCACCTTTTCAGGTCACGACTTACATTGCACTAAGAGTAATTGTCACCCCTTGTGACTTTCAGGTTCTGATTTACAATCTTGCATGGTCAGAATATAAGGCACTACACTAGCTACGCTTACTCTACCAATAAGACCCGCAAAAAAAAGGTCTTCTAACACTCTAGGATTAATCGTACGAAGAGGTGCAAGTTTTAATAAAAGACGAGGTAATCTATCAGATCCTACTCGTTGTTTTAATTCCGTCCATGCTGCTTCCTGTAGCGCTTCAACCTTTTTACGCCAAATACCAACCAGTACATTATCTGACAACATAATAAAACAATATAACTCTTGAATTATTCATAATATATATACATAATTATTATAAATTTACTTACCCGAACTGAAGAGCGTCAATGCTTTAAGATAGGCATATTCGACGGAATCTACTTGCAATTTGTGAAGAGAACTAACGCAGTCTTGCAATCTGCATATATGTTCTGTAACAGATTTCACTTTGCCAGCCGTAATTTTTTCTTGCGCGATACTAGTTTGTAGATGATTTATAATGGATGTCAGAATACTAGGAAGGGATAAAGTATATGCACACTGTGCTAAACCCAGTGTAAATAACTGTCCCCAGCAACTACGCACCAACGTAGTTTGGATTTCTGATCTGTAAAAAGATGATTATATAATCGTTTTTATCCAATATATTTTGAATATTATACAATTTGTTTATTTACCGAGTACTTACGGTAAAGCTTGAAAAGCAGGAATCCCTCTTGCCCAATGTACAGACGAAAATAATAGCCTTGCTGCACTTTCACAGATGTAATGTATAGATAAGTATGCAGGTGCAGGACTAGGTGCTCTTAACTCGAACAATGTATGCCTCTCTGAGATTAACTGACCTGTCCACTCTTCGTCTGGTTCACTGGAACCATTTACACCCTACAAGAAACAATGTACTATTTTAATTTCATAATATTTATTTAATACTATGTATAAATAAAACGTACATCACCAATAGATTTAGCTATGCTATCCAATGCATGAGATATTAATAAACGGTCCCTAGCAAGCGTCAGAGCATCGCTCAAATCACTGTCACTGCTTTGGTCTTCCATACAAGGACTTTCAGGTTGTTCCCAAGTTTGTGGAGCTTCGGGGACTGGTTGTTGTGGTTCTGGTTTGACTCTGGGATTACGACTCCCAACTTTAGCTCCAGCAGTTTCTCCTAATACTGGTTTTCGTTCGTGTTGAACGGCTATAACACCCCAAGCTGGATCATGTTTATTATATCCCCCAAAAAAGTGCGATACAACCAAAATATTAGAATAATTAATTAAAGGGATTGTATCCACTTACAGTCACTTCTCATACCCATTGCCAGGCACTTTTGAAGCCTACAATATTGACAGCGGTTCCTATGGTGTTTGGTAACTTCGCAATTTTTACTTCCTCTACATTGGTAACCTAATTGCTTACGAATGCTACGTTTAAAGAAACCTTTACAGCCTTCGCAACTTATAGCTCCATAATGTCTACCACTTGCTCGATCTCCACATACAACACATAATTCTAAGGATAATCCTAAACCTAAAGAACCTCTAACGTCTCTTGACAATTTAACCTGAAAACAATCCAAATTTATAAATAACTTTAAAATGAGAGATACGATCAAGGATATACGTAAAAGATAATTCTTACCTCTACATCGACATTATTCAAGTGTTCTATACCAGAGGATAAATGAAGCATGGCTGGATGATGTCCCATATTGCGATAATCTCTACTCATTTTATGGTCTATTTTATCGTCATGCAAGTTATCCATGTGATTGTTTTGATCTCTCTCAATATCTCTCTAAGAAAAACAGCAAACGTTACAACAAACTTTGGAATATGCATAAAATGGAACGAAGGTCTAAATGATATATCTCATAAACGTTTATCACACAAACGCAAAGGACTTATTCAGCAGGCATGTACCATAGCTGGATGATGCTCTAAATAGTGAAAATTTCTTTCCAACATTTGATCCGTTTTATCGTCGTGCAAGTTTTCAGGCCGATCATTTTGATCGATTTCCATATCTCTCTGCGACATAACGATAAACGTTCAAGTATACTATAATCGACAATAATTTCATCGAATTTCTTTTATCTCTAATTAGACTTGTTGTGAAAAAAAAAAAATATATACAAGAAAAATATTGAAACATATAAGAAGAGAAATGCATGCACCTCCGAGTCAGCATCCGTCGAAAGATCGGGTACTCCGTGATGAGAATGGGAGATACTACGAAAATCCATTCCACTTTTCCGTTCTCCTTCGTTCTCATTAGAATTATCGTGATCACGCTGATCTCTGTGCTCCCTATCCATTTCTCCCTGTAAATAGATGACCAATAGTACCAATCCCTGACAACACTATCATCAATCATTTGAACTTTAATTTCATATTTTTTTGTTCAATATACTAAATAAACAATTGTGTCATTTATAAATTAAAACATGACGATAGTCAAGTATATAGTAGAAAACAAACAAACGATAACAACAATCGAAAAGTTTCAGATTATCATGATCGATTAGAGGTAAATGAAAAAAGACAAAGTAAAACGTGATATAATATCTACTCTTGATGGAAAGGGTGGAGGAGGAAGAGGAGAAATAGGAGGTGGGGTTTAGAAGCTAGCAATATAAAAACATTAAACTGGAGCAGCATTCGTCCTCTCTCCTCCTTGTACTTCTCCTCCTCCCCACCTACCGTAAACCCTCACCCCTACCATTTTAAGAAGTGAAAGAGATGGTCCCAAGTGGTTCGTTCGGTTCGTAGGTTGCTACGCGCGGGTTTGGTGGATGTCGATACACGCGGCTACCTTACCTTACCTTCCTTCTGTCATAGAACAGCAAGCGGTCCATTTCCATACACCCATGAACCGAATACTCTCAGTGTCGTGTCTATCTATTACTGGTACCCCTACACCTTATTCTCAAGACGTAATTAACTTGCTTGCTTGCTTGCTTGYTTACTACTACAACAACAATTTCGAATACTTCCTTCACACTAACAACACACATTCACACTCTCATACACATTGAATTACACGTGAATTTAACTGTAAAAAATAAGAAAGAGAGAGACAGAGAGAGAGAAATCTTTCCTTTACATGCTGCGTCATAATCGCATTATATAGAAAATTACATCCATATTGATTTACATACGTGTTTCAAAATTATAATGTAAATAATAGTTGAGACGTCAATTTTATATTAGAAGATTCGCGGAAGCATCATGATGATCAAAGGCGGCTTTTTCAAATCGAATCGTGAAATCGATCGCGCATTGTACAGATAAAGCGACTTTTCTTAGAATTGATAATATATTAGATTACGTGATTTCACGGAAGATTACGCGAAGAAAAATAAAGGAAGAAAGAAAGAAAGAAAGAAAGAAAGAAAGAAAGAAAAATAATAAGAATGACGATCGACATGACACAATGAGCTGCAATGAAAAGAGAAACGAAAGGTATATGGTTTGCGCTTATCGTTAACACTTGCTAGAAAAATGTCATGGCCATAGCCAGTTAGATTTCGTTACCTTTTTCTATTTTTTATCTTTAATTTAAGTCATGTGATGTAAAACAAAATTACAATAAAAACAAAGAAAAAAAGAAAAAGAACAAGGAACGTCGACAATTCCGTAGCCTCGATTTGGCGAGTTACACTCGCCTTGCGGTGTACCCGTTGTACGAAAGGTCAATCGAGGCGTGTATTACGTTTCCTTTTTTTCTTTCTTCCTTCCTTTCTCTCTCTCTCTCTCTCTCTCTCTTGTTTGCTCTAAATGTAATTTTTATTCTAAAAAAAAAAAAATTGTATTCCTCAATCCGCCGACATAGTTTATAAAAATGTTTAAAGTGTAGAAGTGTAGTAAGAACTCACGAGAGACAGTAAAAGAGGAAGAGAAGACTCGCCGATCCGATTCCTTAGGAAGGTATGAATTACAATCCTACCTCTCCTAGAGTAGGAAGAACTTTAGCAAACGTACCGAAGGAAACTACGAATTCGGCATTTCGCGCCGTTCACACAGCATCCGTCCGTCGTCGCGACCTTCGAGGACTCGCGTTCTGAGGAGGAGGTCGCGGTAGAGGGGCAAGGTAGAAGGAAACGATAAGAACGAAAAATAACGTCACAGCAGAGAGACCGTGTTATTTCATCGTTGGTTTGGTTCGAGGGAGTAAGAAGAAGGGAGCGGGTGGAAGAGAGAAATCGTGGAACGTAGAGGAATGCAGAGAGTTTGCTATCGCACCTTGCGTGCCTTGGAATACGAGAGGATGCCGACGACGATGACGACGACGACGATGACGACGACGACGACGACGACGAATATGCTGATGATAGTAATGATGTATAATAAGGAAAGTAAACAATAAAATAGATAGAGGAAAAGATTGTTTGAAAATCCGAAAATAATAATCGCGCAATTACAAAGATTAAAGTTTAGTAGTCGTGTTCGTTTTGTTAAAAAGAGAGGTTGCTCTAATGCGCAGGTGAGCGCACGAGCAGGCCGTTCTCCGTACTACTGGCAGGTTGGCAGGTCACTCTGTTGTGTAGCGACGCTCACGGCATCGTACCAGGTGCATTCTCGCGGCCCGTTTGCCTGCTTTTCTACCTGAGAGTACGCGCGCGCACGACCGACCAACCAACCAACCAACCAACCAACCAACCAACGAACGCGAACGAACGAACGAACGAACGAACGAACGAACGAAAGAACGTACAACACGATGATGGCGATCGTTGTTGCAAAACCGGATGGTGCGGTGGTCGAGGCGGCGGCTCGTGTTCTCGAGCGCGCAGGTTATGTCACGTAACGCACGCCCTACGATGACTTATCGGCCGAGAGAACCTCGAGGTCGTTCGGAAAGACATCATGCGGGAACGCGCGCGCGCGCGCTCGCTCGCTCACGCAAACCAGAAAGAAGACACATGTGCACATTAAACCATGCACGTGACGACACTGGTCGACTGAAAATAAATTTGACAGCGATGTCAAACTCTTGTCTTTAAGTACACCCAAGTAAATATACTATGCATGAATCCTGAGTGAACTGTCAAAACGATTGAATTTTAGTAAATCCGTATTCCGGTTTTCTTTCAGGGATCAACTTCTTAATAAGAACGTTTCCGTTTATTTCTTCCGATGGATTATTAATTTATTAACAGATGATGACTAATCGATTCGTCATGTGTCACACAATTGTTATCAATACGATAGATAACAAATTCATATTCGTATCTTGAGATTTACGAGCTTATTCTTTTTTATATTTTAACAAAGTTTTTTCAAGTAACTTGACAAAATTTAACATCATTTAAGTTTGTCGATAAATATCCCTTAAGTTTAGTATAGACTGATATCTATATTTAGGATATTTATTTTATATACTTTTTTTTTTGCAATGACTATTATTATTGAATATCTAATGATAAATTTAGCCAAAGTACGAAAGAAATATTTGATCGATGAAGAAAACGCCTTGTTAAATATATTTGGACGTTGGTCCCGCAAGTGGTTAGCACATATGTACAGTACATATCTATGCCACTTATCGCGAGTTACCAATGTAGATGTTTATTGAAAATAGTACGATGACTTGAAAAATATTAACGTGGTTATCCGTAATGTAGTTTAAAAAGTGCACTTTGGCGTTTCGAGAGATCGACAGACCGAGAGACGGTAAAAAGGTGAAAGGCCACGGCGACATTTCCTGATGATCTATGAAACTTGAACATTCAACAAGCTCGAGAACAACAATCTTAATAATAAGATTTATTTTACCTTATATTCTTTAAGAAGATACGTTGTGATTCTTTAATGATTATTATGTAATCTCGCGAAGGTTACTAAAAGTTGATCAATTGAATAGATTACAGATGTATGTATACAACATGCACCTTCCTCCCCCTCAATCACACACGTACGCATACCTATGTGTTCGGTTCATAATTATAGCTATATATATATACATATAAGAAAGAAAGAAAAAACACCAAACGAACGGAATGAATAATGCAGGAAAAATAACACGTGAGATTAAAATATCTGATAAGAAATCGCGTACAAAACCAAAGTTTTTTCAAGGTTACATACAGCATCGTTCGATGCATTAGAGTCGTATTAACGTTCTTTTAGATAAGAAATAAGAAAGGACCTAATCGAAAATTTATATTGAATAATCCTATGTTTCCTATATTTCAAATGTTGGACGAACTCATCGAGGTCAGCTTGTAACCTTTCGAATGACCATTTTGAGTAAGGTAAAGAGGATTCTAGGAACTACTACACAACAACGACGTAGAATAGTCATTGGGAGAGTAATTATGTTCGCAACGATAGTCGGTCTCTGGCAAGTAAAGGTCATCGTTGTGGGTCCGAAGGTTACACCTCCTACTTGTGCTACAAAACGTACGTAGCGACATCCTCTTCCTCTTCTATACGTGGAATATTTCTATCTCTCATTTCCTTTGTAAATTTGTATCATTAGAACAGAACACCTGTTTGCATTAAATAAATACCAAAATTCGTAGTGAAATAAAAGTGAAGGAAAATCTATAAAGACAAGTGTTAAAATCAGGAGATGTTTTTCTCAAAAAAAGAAAAAGAAAATCATCGATTAAAAAAACTTTGAAACGTTTCGGAATGCTCTTCTCATTGAGTTCGATCCAAGAATGGATCAGCTGGGTAATCACGACGATGCGCGCACCGTACACAAATACATAGGTATGTATACTATGTATATAGGTGCGATAGAGAGGGGTTAGGTATCACGCGGGAAGGCCCCAAAAAAAAAAGAAAAAAGAAAAAAAAATGTCTATCCAAAAGCAAACGTCCTACCTTAATTCTTGGTTTTCTTTTTCATTGTACGCGTTGCGTCAGGTAGCGATAGACGAGCACGAGCACGAGCACGAGCACGAGCAGCAGAAGCAGCAGCAGCACACACAGATGAACAGAGGACTGCGATTGCTTACTACTCCTTGTCTTTCGTTCCTTCCCTATTGTCTGTTTTCCTCTCTCTCTCTCTCTTTTTCACACACAAACACGCACACACATACTCTCTTTCATTTTTCTATACTTTGTCTGCGGTAAAGAGACTAGCGGGTGCAAGGTATATTTTCTCAAGGACGTTGAAGTCTATTGAAGAAAGTGGAAGAAAGTAAAAGAAGAGGCCCTATTTCTATAGATAGGACGTTGCTAAATGAAAGGAATTGAAAAAGGGGCGTGCACGCAGATCGGTTTGCGACGTAGACATAATACATACGAGCATAGATTTAACGCGTATCTGGCTAATCCGAGAACAGGTCGGAAAATAATCATCAGCCAGTTTGAATATGAGAAAGAAAAAGGTTAGTTCGTTTAAGAAATATTACTCACCTTTATCACCAACAACGATGACCGATCTGACCACGCTTCATTTGGACAGTTCATTGCAGCTACCACACTACGTCGACCATTCGTGGGTTAGAGTTCATAACCTCTTCTACCCTTTGCTTTACCTTTTCTTTGCCCCTTTCCCTCTTCATCCTCCACCACCTCCACGTTCTTCACCTCCTTCTGGTCTTGCATCTAACCCCACCACTCGCCTTTTTACCCACTCAACATTGCATTCATCGGCATTGATACGCAATCGTATTACAGATTGTCGACATCTTTTCTAAACTGGACTGCACTAATATCAATGACGATTTCTATCGTCGTTTCCGAGCGACAAGCGGCCATCTTGAACGCGCCACTTTTGAATTGATATATCGAATTTTCTACTTGACTATTAATTTATGCTATTTTATTTCAGATTTTACTGAAATTCATAAAAGTATATATATTTAATATCGATATAGAAATGTGCAAATTATTGTTTAATTATGATATCAATCAGATAGTTTAGACTTCAATTCTATTTCGAAAAAATAAATAATTCGCTTTAGAAAATGTTTATTGCATATGGATTTATTACATACGCGTAGAGTACATTCTTAATGCATGTAATAGAAATGATATGAACCAAAGGAAAATTTGAATAATTAAGTCTAACACTATTTATTTTATTGCTATACCTAATCGTAGATGTATTGAGTTAGAACTTTGTACGTGATATTTTCGATCGTGCGTTTTAAGTTAATACTATTACTTTTTTTTCTTCTTCTTCTTCTTCTTCTTCTTTTCGTATAAAAAATTCGAAACGTTTAATATTCTAAAATGAATTTTCGTATAATGTGAATTATTTTCGTTTTAAAAAAGTGAGTACTCCTTATGTATAACGTAATTTTTGTTAACAATCGTAGTGCTAAATTGGTTCCATTATATAAGACGAAGATATTGCCAACGACATGACAAATGACATTGTCTTTATATTCCGTCAATCGCTTTGTTGCAGAATTGCAAGAGATCATTCAATATATATATTTATATAAATAATCGAAGTTATTTTTACAATTCTTTTTTCTCTTTCTTTCTTTTTAACAGGTACTCTTATCTTTTTAGTCGATTTACAGTAATCATAAGAATGGTAAATTACAGTTTGGAAGATTGTCCAAGACCTTATGTTCCAATCGGCGCGATTAACTGTATATATTTAAAATAATTATTATTAAAGACATAAAGAGAAATTCATATTTTAAATGCCCAGTCTTAATTTAGATTCTAAGGCCACTATTCGAACATTGCTCTGCGCGTTAAAAGCACCATTTCGATCGACGGATGTAAATATGGAAAGTGCTTTCAAAGTCGAACTCGAAATAAGAATACAGAGGCTCTTGGACTAATATCCGATATAGATCACATTGTAAGTATGTATGTATAGATATATTAGATTATGTACATGAACACTTCCACGAATATTGCAGAATTTCTGAATAAGTATATTACGGTAAAAACGAGATATGACGAATATACCACAGAAATTATTTCACAGCATATATCTATACTTGTTCTAGGAGTAATGGTAAACTTAAAGTTATCTAACTTCGATATAAATTGACTGACATTTCCATCACATTTAAAATCATAACAATTATCTATTACAAGAGTTCATTGCATATAAGATACGTATGCATGTATGTATGTATATATAACGTTGAAAGTACGTATCACACACTGTTTATATATTGCATAAATAATTCATGTAGTGTTACTAAATTTGCATTATATCGAATGCTAATTATAAGTTAGTGGATTTTAATTAAACGATACAGAATCTAAAGAATTATCGTATCGCATAAGATTCGCATTCCTTAATATATATATATATATATATCGTAAAGTATTGTTTTAATTATATATTATCACTGTTAAGCGTGTTTCCATAGAGAGTACTAGCATCTACCCAGACGATCAGTAATAAACTAAATTCATTCTAATTCTTTTGAATACTATGGACTTAGTTGACAAAAATTCCAAGCACCATGATGATTTCAGATGCAAATTTCAAATACGATTGTTCTGGTTAATATTTTGACAGGTACTGCGAGTTGATCACAGGGTTCTGCGCGTTCGGTTTAAAGGCAAACATGTAGTAGCAGATCTATGATTAAAATCTAATATTTTGTGAAAATATCCGATATATGCGTATAGATTAAATCGCGTCTAACTTAATTTTTATATTTTTTTCTTTTGTTTTGTTTTGTTTTGTTATCTAAAACATTATATTTACTTGCAATTAAATTATTGCGTTAGTTATGACCAAATACTTCTTGACTGGCGAATAAGACGTACAGGTATCCATCCTCATCCTGTTCCCTTTGATACAGTTGCAACATGGTCATGCCACCGCTTACCAAACTTTTATTACTATTCGTTAATAGATAAAATGCTTGTGATGGATTTAGCTGTAGTTTAAGTCTGTAATATCAACAAATCTTTAACACATTGTTTGTTGAATATTATATAAAACATTGTTGCATCATATAAATACCTTAAAATTTTGATTAATTCTGCCACTGATAAGAAATCGGGTATCAAAAATTTAGCGTTATGTAAAGTTGGTAAGTGCTTTTCTCCTGGTAATCTTTCTACCACTAAAGGAATTTTATTTGGATATCTCTTTTTAATAGCTTCCACATCGGCTACCCTCATTGCTAAAAAACAAATTCTGTATTAGTTGTTTAAATATCTAACGTAACATCATACATAGATTTATAATTACAAATTAATGTACAAAATGTATATCTACAAATAATTTATTGACAAGTTTTAAGTTTTATTCCTGTTCTTGCAGAAATAACAGTAAATAGATTTGGAATACATTCCCAAAACTGGTCTTTTGTTTCTACCACATTTATGGCATCATCCTGTAAAAACTGTATTATTTAAACCTAATTAATACGCGATATCAATTTGATCCTGATCTTTAGGAAAATTCTGTATAAATAAGAATGAAGTGATTAAAATTAATGTAAGTGTTCAAATATATATATATATATATATATAGATATAGATATTTTTTTTTATGCACAAATTGAATAAGCTTTAACGATAAAAATTACAGAATTATGTATCATCACAAATATCGTTATAAACGACAACGATGAAGAAAAAACTATACAAAAATAGGATGATGTTTGTTCAAAGACCATTGTTTTTTTCGAAAAGAAAATAAAGCTTATAATCCATAATTAAAAATATATATTTACCAAAGGGGCGTCTTTCTTTGAAAGTTTTCTGCGATAAATTCATTTTTAACGAATTAATTATAAATTATTCAGACGTATTCAATATTTAGCTCTGAACAAAGATAGCCCTGCAACAAATCCTACGTAAACTGAACGACGCTATATAATGTGCATACACAATAACGTCAGTGTCTGCTAGGTTGGGTCGAAGGCCTCCATGTTTTTTTTTTTTTTTTTTGAAAATCTAAGAGAATTGTAGAACTAATAATATCACCAAATACTTCATCGAAGAAGTAATTCTTATGAAAAGTTTTCTTCTTTAGATACATATTTGTTAGAAACACTAATAAATTGTAAACAATTAGGACGTGTATTCGAGAATAAATGGAAAATTACAAAGAAAACTAGACTGGCGGGTGAAAATAGAGACGCGGTATGTGCATACGCATACAGTAAAGTGTCTGATAGGTTAGATTGGTCGAATGTAAATGATAGAAAATATGAACGAGCTATCGCGAATTGCTATTGGACGGTAAGCTCCCGAGGAGTCTGTGCATGCGCAGGGATGCACTTGAGAAGAAAGGATAAAGCAAATCGTGTAGATGGGAATAGGACAGTCGTGCATCATGGTAGTGTCATCTGAATTCTCTGACAACAGATGGTGCTGTCAAGCAGCTTTTATGAAAATAAATATTCCACTCTAAAAGAAATCCCTACTCCAGGGTAGGTTTACGGAGCTTTCTTCGTGCAACGAAGCAATCGGAGTACGGTGGTGACATCCGTGCGCGCTTTAAAGACACGTTCTTTCATATATGTACGAAAGCGAGTGCATGCGTGGGTGTGCAGCGCAACAGCAGTGAAGCAGCAGAAGTTTAGCTCGAGACGCGAAAGGTACGCGAAGGTGTGGATCAGGTAGAAGTCAGTGAAAAAGAAAGAAAAAAAGTAGAAGAAGAGAGAAGTTGGAAAGGAAGAGAGCGTCTGCCGTGGCGGCATTTTTAACGCGCGCGGTTTGAACGCGGAGCTTGTTGTACATTTGTGCGTACATGTCATATCGATAAATAGAAAGTAGTAGAAGAGAAAAGGCGTAACGAACGGAAGGAAGAGAAAGAAAGAGAAGGAGAAAGAGAAGGAGAAAGGGAAAGGAAAAGTAAAGAGGGGGAAGGGTCGAGAACACCTGTACGCCTAGAGGAAAAAGGATATCTCATCGAGTTTGACAGAGTCGTTGACATTATTTAAAAGGAAGTTGTATCGGAAGAGAGGTTTGTCCATCGATAGGAATCGCGTCTCGAGGACGCGCCGTGCCAAGTTCAAGCGACAATTGTACATATGCGTGTTTGTTCTGTCTGCTGTCTGTCGTCGTCGTCGTCTGGTCTGGTCTGGTCTGGTCTGGTCTGGTTTGGTTGTGTACTGTCGTCTACCACGCCAGTAGATTAGACTGAAATCGTTCGTGTTCTTTCGTAAATGCTCGCCTGCCTATTCTTCTTCTTATTCTTCTTCTTTTGCGACTGCCACTGTTTTCTGACACAACTATTCTAACAGAGGGGGAAAGGGTTATAAAAAGAATAAAAACACGATGGTGGTGGAAGAAGTGGCGGTAGCCTCGTAAATAAAAGAAACAGAGAAAGATAATAAAGCGTGCACGACGATGGAAATTGAAAGGAGAAAAGAAGATAACGTTGTGCTGCTAGTGGAAACATCGAGGATTGGAACGAACGAGTACGACGAGTAGCAACGACGAGTAAAGAGGAAAAGGAAGAAGAGGCGGTGGTGTTGGTGGTGTGGTGGTGGTGGTGGTTGTGGTGGAGGGAGGTTGCGGAGGAGGGTGCAAAACGCGAGGAAGAAAGAAAGCGAAAGAGTGAGTGAGTGAAGGCGGGAGGGAGAGAGGGAGGGAGGGAGGGAGGAGAGATCGAGGAGAATCGCCAAACGCGTGTGTATGCGTGCGCATACGTGTGTTGTGTAGGGCGAGACGGCGGAAGCGAGGGGTCGTTCTCTCTCTTTCTCTCTCTCCGTCTGTCCTTTTCTTTGTTGTTCTCTTGCACTCGCAAGAGAGACAGAGAGAGAGAGAGAGAGAGAGAGTGATAAAAAAATAAGAAGAAGAGAGAACAGCAGTAGTAGTAGAAGCAGCAGCAGAAGCGAAGGTTGGTCGCAAGACGACTTCGAGGAGCGGCTCCGAACGAGAATCCTCGTCGTCCTTTTTGCACTTTGATTGATGCGTGCGAGAAATTCGTCGGGTTGGGCGAATTCGTTGTTGTTGTTCTTAGTGGTGGTTGTGGTGGTTGTGGCGGTGTTGTTGTTGCTAGTAGTGGTAGTAGTAGTGGTGACGGCGGTGGCAGCAGCAGTGGTGGAAGTGAATAGTACTGAGAGTACTAGTATTATTAATAATAGTGAGGGTGGTGTCGATTGGTATAAGAAGAAGAAGAAGAGGTTGGTGCGGGGGTGGCATGATATGTCGCCGCCGGTGGTGGGCCTCGTGGTGGTGTTTCGATGCCGGTGACGAAAGCCGTGAACCCTTAACGACAAGTAGTAGTAGTAGTAGTAGCAGTAATAGCAAGTCGAGCAACGAAACAAGTAGGATCGAAGATAAGACGAAGAAACACCGAGGACAGCATAATAAAAGCTGAGGACGAAAAGGGACGAGAACTCGAGAGTTTCTTCTCCTGTGTATTCGCGAGTTACTACGGTTAGTTGGAGGGGAAGGAGGTGGAGGAGGAGGAGGAGGAGGAGGAGGAGGANGAGGAGGAGGAGCAAGAGGTCGAGCCACCGTCGTCGAGTAGTGGTAGTGGTGCCAATAACCTCTCTCTCTTACCACGAGCGCATTGGACTTCTCTCTGGTGCACACGATGCGTTTGCTCCCGTACTACTACCGTATAAATCGTAAAATTAGACGTTCGAAGGCTCGTTCTAAGGTAAAAGGAGAAGAACAATCATCCTCTTGGCCTCTTGTCTTCGTTGCAAAACAAGAAAGAGTTAATAACGATGAAGGTATTGTTGTTGAGATGTTGTTGTTCCTCCTTGAATCATTTACTACTATCTGAAGAAATACAAACTACAGCAACACAACGGTAGAAGAGTATCAAAGAACGATAAAGAAGAGATGACAATTATGCCTGTCGCTTATTCGTTAATTGACATTTTTCATAGTTCCTCTTTTATTATTATCGACACACTTTAATTAACTTTTCCTTCTTCAAAGTTTCCTTGTTTTGTTTTTCATTTTTATTTTCCTTCTTTTTTTTTTTTATATATGTATACATATATATATATATAAATTTTCTTAAATTTGAAGAAACACGCGCGCAATACAAAGACAGAGAGAGAGAGAGAACACACGTGCGCGAGAGTTCAATTTTCTAGTCCGCTGCATTTAAAATATTAACGTTTTAATACGATCGATATGTAAACATGCCAGGAGAAAGCATATAAAAGAGAGTTTGTCTCTTTGTTTCTAACGAGAAAATTCAATGAGCCTCGATTGTAACTTTATCGATCGATACGAGAGACTGAGAATAGCAAAAAGGAGAATATTAGTTGATTAATTTATTGGAAAGAAAAAAGAAACGGGAATAAGGGAGAGAGGTGAAGAGGAAAAGAGAAGATAGTTAAATAAATAAAATAACTAAATAAATAAATAACTAGATAGTTAGATAGCTAGAAAGAAAGAAAGAAAGAAAGTTAAAGGAGCGAAAAGGAGGGAGAGATAAGAAGATAAAGATCGTGTTTCCTCGGCATGAAGATATCTGACGAGGCCGCGATAAGGCCGATTTCACGGGGTGGTGAAAAAAACAAATCGAAAGTTTGCCGTAAGGAGAAGAGATCTTTTGTTCTGTTTGGTTTGCAACGTGTTTTGTTGATAAGGAAGACAGCAGAGGGATTAAGAAGAGTATAAGGGAACAAATGATTAGCTTAACCATTGCAACTAGCATGATGCCTCTGTCAAGGGCAAATCCGTATGGAACGTCAGCAGCGGCAGCTGCGGCTGGCTTGACTGCGGGGGTGACGGCGGCAGCAGCAGCAGCAGCAGACACAATATTAACGCAACAGACGAATGAGAGCAATCACCTGCCACCGTTGAAATCAACCTCGGCGGCAGTGGTGATGATGGCAGCGGCTTTCGATAATTTGAAACAGAGCGAATCGTCGCCGCCGCGTCATGTCGCGCACGCGACCATCGGTCACGTGGTTGCCGGTGGTGGAGGTGGCGGAGGTGGTGGTGCTGGCGGCGGAGGAGCGTCCACGCACCTGCCCAGCCTTGCGTCGAGTACTAACAACAGCTTGCAAAATCTCTCCGGGAACTCGGACAGCCTCAATCTCAGTTTGAGCTCGCACGCGAGTCACAATTCGCATTCCCAGCCAAACTCGCAATCAAGTAGTCCGATGGTAAAGAACGGTAGATCGGATGGTAGTTCGAGTGGTGGTGGTGGTGGTGGTTGTGGTGGTGGTGTTGGTGGTGTTGGTGTTGGTAGTGGTACGGGTGGAGCCGTGGTTTGCACCACCGACGGAAGGCCCGGTACCGCATCTGGGGCCAGTGCAAGCCCAAGTACCGTTCTTCTTCCGGAAAAACGCATGTCGATGAAACTTTTACCAGATACCGTTATGAGGTTTTACATGAACAAACTCACGCCTTACGAGCATCACGAAATATTCAATTACGAATACATTTATTTCATTGGAGCTAACGCCAAAAAGAGACCCGGCATTATTGGAAGACGAAATAATCACGAATACGACAATGATCAAGGTTCTTATATACATGTACCGCACGATCACGTGGCCTACAGGTACGAGGTCCTCAAGGTAATTGGCAAGGGTTCCTTCGGTCAGGTCGTTAAAGTTTATGATCATAAGAATCACGAGCACGTTGCCCTGAAGATGATTAGGAACGAGAAAAGATTTCATCGGCAGGCACAAGAAGAGATCGAAATACTGAAGAAACTTAGGGAACAGGACAAGAACGATAGGATGAACATCATTCATATGTTCGAAGCATTCACCTTTCGATGTCACACGTGCATCACCTTCGAGTTACTCAGTATCAATCTTTACGAGCTCATCAAGAAGAACAGGTTTCGGGGCTTTAGTCTTCAGCTTGTGAGGAAGTTTTCCTATTCCCTACTTCTTTGTCTGGATGCACTGAACAAAAACAAAATCATTCATTGCGATATGAAGCCGGAAAACGTTCTTCTAAAACAACAAGGACGGAGTGGTATCAAGGTGAATTTTCATTTTTTTTTCTTAACAATTTTTGAAGAAGATCTTCGTCTACGTATAGATATATCTTCTCTTAGCTTTTACGATACCTTACCTTTTCTATATATATATATATATATATATATATATACGTTGGTGGTTTTATATCGAATGTCAGTCCAGAATCTTTCCTTCTTTTCAAGATTTACGTTGCACGTCTCGAGATTTCCCGAAGGTTTCACAAAAGGTTTTACGAAGGACTACGTAACTGGGGTACCAGAGAGTATATATCCTAGTAATACTCGTTTTCACAGAAACTTCATTTTATATTTTTCCTCGAAATCTCGTATAATCTCTTAGAGCAAATGAATTACATCCGAATCAGATATTCGAATGAAAATGCGATGATGCTTTTATCGAAAGCGTATCGCGAAACTCGAATCACATTTTCTTCGATAACGCGTAACCACACACACTTTTATCTAGGATCGATGACGACGAGTCGTGCGAAACGACACCTCTATTTCAATTTATGATGATATCACCAATAAAAGTGCGTGTATATTTTTTTTACTACTAAAACACACATGTTTCAAAGAGAATTCATGTTAGTATTAGTCATTAGAGAGAGAGAGAGAGAGGGAAGGGTAAAGAAATGATTCGATCGATTACCTTAAATCTTTCAGTTTTGATCGATGTTGGTGGTGGTGGTGTTGGTGAGGGTACTCGAAAAGTACTCTCAACGATGGTTAATATTTTCGGCTTAAACTCTTCTTTTAGTAATGCGAGAAGGAGGAGAAAGAGGGTAAAAGTCGTTGGAAACTCTTCATGCAAATGCGATGCACGCGAGAGGAGAATATATGCAATATGAGTGCTCGTTTGTAGTTCGTATGAAGGGTCAAAGGCGCCACTGGGTCGCCACAATGCACGAGGATTAATGTATTGACAAACTCGGTATGCAGACCGCATGTGTATGACTCGCGTGCATGTTCCTTCCTTCCTTCCTTCCTTCCTTCCACCACGTACATATATAAATATATATAGATATAGATATAGATGTAGAAAACGTATACGTTTACGGGGTATATAATAACGTAGTCGCGTTGTTTTTAATGAGCTAAAGCTTTAACTCGACAATTTTGTATGTTTTGCCACGCAACGTTGGCAAAACTTTTCGTTTCCTCTCGTATACATGTATATATGTTTGCGACCTTGCTAGTTTCATGGCCCTCAATGTCGTCAATGATTACTCCAAACTTTGACCGTGATTCGGGGCCAAAGTCTGCTGTTACCTAACGACGCTGATACTGTACATACCGAAATCGATATAATACACCGTGTTATGGCTACCTGATATTCGATGTTACGTTATTTCTGCTCGTTTCAATAATTTTATTTAAAGTACACCTATCATTTGGTTTATAGAGGTACTATATTTACACGTATTTCAATGTTGCACTGTTTTATGACGAACGAACCTATCTTCGGTTTAAATCAGGGGAGGTGGAGGCTGGTTTTTACAATTATGTATGTCAAACGTCTAGTTTGTTTAAAATATCGAGATTAAATCTTAATGAAACTAATGAAATCTGATGAAATCTGATGAAATGTATTATAGGATTGAATTCGAAGCTATAAAGAAACACGAATTATTGAATTGTCTCGATAAAGATTCTCGATCGCGAGATTGTATCACTTAACGCCACTTATATTAAACTCCTCTCGTGGTCATTTTACGCGTTAATTAAACGTGTTCGATATATCATCTAATTCTAGTAATATTAACCAAGAATCGAATTATTCGTTGATTGAAATCTTCGATCGAGCGTGATGAAAGAAATAAGCGAATACGAAGTAACGAGACTTGTCGTCATACAAATTTCATTCTTTACCTTGATTTATAATTTTATAAAAAGGTTAAAGTATATATTTCGATGAGCTAAGATTTTTTATCAAGGATAAATTTAACGAATCATTTTATATCATCATCATCATCATCATCATCATCATCAACGAATATTATTTTATTTTATTTGATTTTTATGATTCTTTATTGTTGTTTTATTTTGCTTATCGCGTTGTCACACGCGTTTTGAAAACAACAAAAGAAAAAACAATTTTATTTCAGTAATACAAACATTTAGTTGCACTGAATTTTGCAAGCGAGAAGGTTTTAGGGTGATCTAGGGTGAAAAGAGTAATACGAGAGAACGCATTTATAATTCTTTCCCTTTGTTTGTTTGTTTTTTTCTTTTTCCAATCTCGTCTCCCTTGCATTTTTATCAGTACGATGCTTGTTGCGTTAAAAAAAGTAAAACAACCGTTTATTTTTTTTCCGTCTTATCACATTGTGTTTCTTTATTTTTTTTTTTTTTACGATTGAGATATAAATTTTTTTCTAGGTCAGGTACGAACTCTTATTCGGTTATCATTGCGTTTTTTTTTCTTTTTTGTAATTTTGGCATCCATGTTAAAAAGGAAATGAGAGAAAGAAATATTGGGAGACGACTTGTAATCCATAGGATCGTCCGGAAACAAATTCATAAAGTTGCATTTTCTGGGTTGAAAAAAAAAAAAAAAGTTCTGACTAAAATTCAGTCCAAAATATGCATCTCTGGTATGAAAGAGAAAGAGAAAAGAGAACAGAGAAAGAAAAAGAAAAAGAATGAGGAAAATTGGAGGAAGCTTTCAACCAAGCACAGTTTCCGTATTCTTGGATATGAAAAACGAGAGAAAATAGATAAATTATATTCGGTGCGAAAAACAATGAGAATCAGATAATTCGTTTCCTGTATATAATTTCTATTATTTCATAATTATTTTTAACTGATAATAAAATTCATTCCGGAAAGATAGAAAAAAGATAGAAAAAAGAACGCTTAATTGTTGTTATTTTTAATCAAGTAAATCGATGTGTTTTTTCATCCAAACTTTTTCATTATTTTACAAACAAATAATATCATGGAATAATTTGAACGCTAGCAAAATATTTCTCTCACTTTCTTTTTGTTTATCCTTCTTCCATCTTCCTTTTCTTGGTTTAGTCTTTCTTTAGGTTTTACCGGTAGCGTGGTAAATTTCTCGAAGGAGATCAAATATCGCGTTGCACCCGAGCTTTTCGTTCGAGAGACGTTGAACGGTCCAGTTCACACAACTATAGATCCTAATAAGATCAAGTTTTCCCTCAAGTTTTCCATGTGGTTGGTGGTGGTTTCTTTTAGATTCGAGAAAAATGTTTTGAAAGATGAAAATGAGGAAATCGAACCCACCAAACAATTTGTTCACACAATTGTACACAGGATCGTCTTAACGATCGTCTCTATAGTTATTCGATGATTTATGAATTTTCGAAATAAATGTGATTTTTTTGAAATGAAAATTTCTTTAGAATGGGTGTAATTTGAAAATATATTATAATGATAATATTATAACAAAAAAATTCTACAAATTATCCTACACCTGATATTCTGCATTCGTCTGATTCTCTCGTAACTTAGTTTTTTGAAGAAGGTTTCACTTCTAACACGTGTAATCTACACACATGTTGTTTATTTTTATTTTAATTGCCATTATTATTTTGTAAAAGAATTCTGTCCCTGAACTTTGATCGTATCGCGTTAAAAGCAACAAAAGGGAAAAAAAAACCTTATGGTAATCACATTTGATCGATATTACTACGTTTCATATCATTTATTTTAATCAATCGAAGCACATGTTAAAGATACGATAAAGATTTGGAGTAAAAAAAAAGATGTAAATTAAAATGATTTATTTAAAATAAACATTGTATAATATTTATACAAGTTATCTGATTATGTACATACATGTTTGATAATGAAATTTGACATTGAGAGAGCGAGAAAACGGGAGAAGAAGAGTATAAACGAACGACAAGGGAAAGATAATAATCAACTAAATTCCATCGTTAAATAAAAATATAATCATTTAAATGTCGTCGGTTAAATGAATCATTCTATCGTGCGAAATCGCATTAAATTTAAAATTCGATATTCGTAATCGTTATTCATTGATTTAATTTTTTAATGACACGCCATTTTTACTTTGTATCTTTTTTTTTTTTTTAAATTAATACAAGAGAAATAGGAGATAATATAATTGGAATAATGTAAAATAATTAAGTATCGTTCTAACGGGTGGGGTGGCAAAGTAGAAATCAAATAAATTAACTTTGAAATTCATTAGGATCGAATGAATCGGTTATGTACTTGTATAAATCTTGGCGTTTAAAAACGTGTCGTTTAACGAGCTGTAGTTAAAATTATATTCTTACAGTCTACGAGATATACGGAGAATATAAAAGATTTAATGTTTGCAGAAACGGGACTTGAATAATTCTAACGTTATTCAATCTAATAACTTTTCTCTCTTGTGTGTCTAACCGATATCAAAGTTGCGATTTTTGTTGTCTTCTCTTTTCTATGTTACCCCATATACATATATATATACGAATAAGCTTATCTAATCTCGTGGGAGGACTTAAGATATTACGTAAAATAAATGTGTTAAATAATTTTCTGGATATATGCAAGAGATATGTGACATTTTAATGAAACAATATTTTCATTTATACGACAACCAAAATATGTATATCTTTTCTTATGGTTTTAATTATTTTTAATTATATATAAATAAAAATTTAACGAAATTGAAAGAAATAAATAGGATTACGAAGACCGTGAATGGAAGGATCGCGCTCAGGGACGGGAACAATGGCCCCGGGATTTGCGGATATTTGCGGCAATGAACTTTCCACTTCCTAATATCACTTAATAATAATAATAATAATATAAATAAATAAAAATGATATTATGATTATTTCAGAGGAATATTTGAGAAAATGATTGATTGTCGCTAAGACATAACATATCAGATTTTTTTGGAAAGAATTTACAAAATAATTGTAGGATTGAAATTGTGTAAAAATCAATCGATCGTTCGATAAATCGATTGATTTATCTGTTGTAGTAACGTTTAATCGTGAATCGGAGTCGAGAATGGTTTTCACGAGGGTTCGTGAATTCGATGCGAGATATAAACACCAATTACTCACTGTTAGTACTACATAGGTTTGTACGTTACGATGTTACAAACAAACACGTGTATCTACACACGTCTCCTCCACCTCCTCCTCGATTGAATGCGCTTTCACGGTCTACCGATTGATATGCGTTTCTCTCTCTCTTTTTTTGTTTTTTTTATCGTAAAAATTTGAAATTTAATTTTGAAAATACTATAATGTGACCATGTGTATCGATCGTAACGAATCCCTCTGTCCAATATCTCCACCTACTCGAATCGAATCGAATCGAATCGTATCGAATTGAACCGAAGAAAATCCACATCCTCGATACAGTCATCGAATAGAATTCGTTTTTACACGCTCATGATAAATATTATTTGGGTCAGTTAACTTTCTGATATGCCGTTTAACTTATCTCAAAGTCAAATACCACGCGCAACTATGAGTTTAATATTAAATTATGTCCCTCTGTGCGTGTTACGTGTACGTGTACGTGTGTTTATTTTTTTTTATTTTTTTTTATTTTTTCCACAATTGTGATAGATATATATATATTCGCACGTTCAGTACCTTCATTTTTTTTTTTATCCAGATAAGAGAATAATGTGATGTAATTAATTAATAATGTATTTATGTTACTTATTAATCTTTTAGCTACTGTAAAATGTCGCGTATTTTACATACGACGAATATGTACAGTTATAGCACATGAAATATCCTAATATATAAAAGAATAAATAATATTCCAACGAGAGAATATTGCGAATTAATGTAATCTTTGTTATTACATTATTTATAGTTTTCCATGAATAATCTTATCTTCGTCATGATATATTTCTTCTTTATATTAGATTTTTCTTAAAACGTATTAAGAATATAATTAAAAAAGAGAAGCTCGTATGATCGATAACTGAACGATTATGAGTCATCAAGTGATTATTATTCAACGTATAGGTATCTCGAACGTATAAGGCATCGATTATAAAGACTCTCTTGCATATTACGATCATTTAATATATCTATCATAAGCAACACGTAAGTAAGTAAGTAAGTTAGTAAGTAAGTACTTAAACATGTTTTAAAGAGAAAGAAAGATAGATAGATAGAGATAGTTGCAGTAAGCAGATATATTCATAGCACTGTTCTCTTCATCGGTCGCAACTTTTCCCCTCTCTTTAAAGCCACTCCTCCCACAATGTACATCTTCACTTTCAAATCCAAATATAAACCATAGAAGTTCCTCCCCTGAATCTATTTCTGAATTCGTTTCTACGACAAGCTTTTATTTTATATTTTTTTTTTGTTTTTTCACTTCTTCCTCTTTCTTCTTCTTCTTCTTCTTGTTCTTCTTCTTGTTCTTGTTCTTGTTTTTCCTTTCCTTTCGATAAACAGGAACGACAGATTCTCCCCTTTTCTCTTTCTCTCTTCCATTTTAAACTTGTTCCTCTTATTTCCAGTTCTCTCTTTTTACCTCGTACATTTCTTTTCTTCTTACTATCACAACGAAGTAACTTAGTCTTTATCAAAGAAACTAGTTTTCTCTCGATTGGCACTATGTCATTTTTTCTTAAAAAAAAAAAAAAAGGGACGAAAATAAAGGTTTGAGAAAAGAAAGGGGGTAGATTGAAGTTTTGCAAAGTATCGATAGAGGTTACAGATAACATTTTAGATAACATTTATGCTTAGTTTTAAGATACAAAAATGTAATTTCAAATGAAATCGAACTTCTTGATAGATTATTATGTCATCGCGATTTGTTACAACCATCAACGCATATATTATATGTGTATTCATTTTGCGTCATCGAACGTTATTCTTACTTTTAGTCGTAGGAATAAATATTGAAACGCATTTATTAACACTTGGCATGCGATGCGGCGGGTATACTTTGTGACGCGTGCAGCACCCGTTTTTTCGTCAATTGCGCCGGAGTTTTGTCAACAATTTCTTCTATCTTATTTTTTGCGTCTTTGTCGAATTATATACTCTACATATGCATTGACAAATGTACAATTCATCATATATACACAGCTAAGAGCTTTGTCCACTTTACTGTGGACGTTTTTATACGCTTACCAACTATCCACCACAAATCTACTAAAATACGTATTTTTACGTGATCCGCGCTCCAATGATAGACTGCGAAAAACGTAAAAATACGTTTACTCGCGTGCCATGTGTTAAAATGATTTAGCAAGTTTTCTTTCAAAGTTGAAACGATCGTAAAATCATAAAAAAAAAATACTAAGTAATCGTTGGATCACTTGGAATAGTTGAAATTTGATCGATCTATCGGTAAGATAATAATCGAGGTCGATTGATGATTATGCGCCGGGGAGAGACAGCTCGATCGTAAAAATAGGGAGAACGAATAGGTTTCTTCTTAGTTCGTAGCGAACTATTAATAGCAAAATAGTGTGAGATGTGTTTAAATGTATTTGTAAAGAACGCTTTATTGGAAATTTATATCGACTTATGTCCCTTTCGATACTCACTTAACGTACGTTATTCTTCATTATTTTATTTCTCTCTTTCTCTGTGTTTTTCATTTTCTATTAACCTGTTTTTCCTTTATGTTTTTTTTTTTTTTTTTTTAGCAGTCAAAGGGTTAAAGATTTGGTTAGTAGCCTTTTCTGTTCCTCTTAGGAACTCCTTCTCTCTTGGTTTGGCCCGGATAGGTCAGCGAACTCAAAGACACAGTCGAAAATAACGCATGAGACGAAGAAAGAAAGAGAAGAGAGAGGGAGAGAGAGAGAGAGGAAGAAAAAGAGTCTATCAAGTTGGTTCGTCATTCTCATTTTCGTTTGTTTCATTTCCACACAAAAAGAAATGTTTAACAAACTTTATATCATAGGGAAGATGGACAAGTGAACACAAAAAATTAAAACATTTGCTTTTGTTGACAATGTGGTGGTACATTTTTCTTAGATTTCTTTTAAATTAATTGTCTTCAACATCTAGAATAATTGTTATGTCGAATTTCAAATTATGCCCTATTGTAAAAATGTTGTAGAAATGTTTAACCTTTCGAAAGAAGAAGAAGAAAAGTGTTGATAAATAATATGAAATTATTGAAAACTTTGGTCATTATACGAATATATACACACAGTTTCTGTAAGAACAAAACGTTAGTTAGTTTTCTACGGGGAGAGTTAAAGGGAGAGAAGAAAGGGAGAGGACAGGACCCGTTGGTACTTCCGCGAGACATACCGAGTATGGACCGGTTTCTACTCGAGAGAAAAGAATCAACCAGCTTTTCTTTCTTTCTTTCTTTCTTTCTCTTTCTGTATGCATTATTTCTTTTGTAGATTCCAAGTGGCGTGTAATGGAAGACGCGTTTACAACTTACGAGTGTATAACTTTAGGTGCATTAAGCTGCCTCAAGGATCGGTCGTGAGTCGATTATGCGATAACATCGAATCAACTTCGACCGTTTTCCTTACACCGATATATTCTTAAGTGCAACACAGCACGAACATATATATATATATATATATANATATATATATATATATATATATATAATACTAGGGGTGCAAAAAAAAATAGTAATTGTATTTAATAGAATGAAATTATTGATCCATGTAGCAACTTTCAGACTGTAGGACTCTACTAGTGGCTATGCAAGCGTAATAATTAAAGTTAACAAATTTGCTTATGATCGATAAGATTATTGGTCATCGTTAGTCGTCGTTGGAAATCATACTTTTTCAATCGAACCTTTATTTCTAGATAAAGAAAACTCGATGATTTTCGTCATACCGATTAAAAGATAAAATAAAAGAAAAAGAAAAAAAAAACCATTCCTTGGTCTGGTCAGATTGTATCAATTGGCGAGATGCCAAGAGAAGATGATGGTTTATTTGTCTTATATTCCCGTTATAGTGCATTATTCATAAAAAAAAAAACATGGTTGTAGCTTCCGTTGACTCGTTTTGTCGATAAACCGTGTTTCATATGTCACGAAGCAGCATCGTCAGTATTCATTAAATTTTCAAGCTTGAACATTCCAAAAATATCACCTATATAATAAAACATCCCGGTGTGTCCCGTGTATACTATCGTTATACTACAGAATCATCTTCTAGTTTAAACTTGGAATATTCAGCTAGCCAACCCAAACCAAGTCGTTAGAAAAGCAGCCCTCTTACTCTGCGGCCTGTATTTTTTTTCTTCCTTCTTTCTCTTTTTTTTTTTTTTTTTTAACATGACCTTTTTCCCTTTTTCTTTTTCTTTTATTTTCCTTTCACTACTTTTTCTATCCATCTTCTTTTTTTGTTTTTATTTTCGCCTCGTTTTCTCTTTCTTTCTATCTTTTTTACACTTGTTTCCTTTTTTAGTTTTTTTTTCAAACAACCAAAGTAAAACTTTAATTATGAAAACGTTATTCATTTTTAAAACGTGGACACGTGCGTTAAGTTTCTCGGCAAAAAGTGTAAACGTGCGGTTTGACGATTTAAACGCGTTCGATGATGACATTCAAATTATGCAAACTTCATTATACGAAGGAATTATATCATTTAGAAGAATCATACATACCTCAGTGCAATGATAAATAATAAATAAAATGTTTACAGTGTTGTATAATATATACTTATTATAATTAATAAAATATTTCATGTGGCAAGTGTTCAAAAATACTTTCGTGAGTCACTATACTGTATATCTGTTCCGAATTCATCTGTTAATGTGATTTACTATTTTTTTTTTCCTTGTTCTTACTTGATGATTCTTCTCTCTCTCTCTCATTTCTTCCCAATAATGATGTAGAGAAGGTGATAGCGCGTCAAGTGCATCGTCGCGTGACCAACGGAAATAGAAGAGAGCTAACTTACGACTAGACGTAATTGAAAATTAATTGAAGCTCGGCTTTCCAACCTTTTCAACGTGTAGTATACCGAAGCGACGAAGCGATAAACTGCTCAACTTTTCTTTCTTTCTTTTTTTTTTTTTTTTTTTTTTTTTGTATCTTTCGTTGATAGCAATCGAGTAAAACACGGCGATGACCGCCGCGTGTACGATCGACCGGAACACGAATTTATTTAGAATTTTTTCCTATTTTGTTTGTTTTTTCTCTCTCTCTCCTTTCTTTCCAAATTACTTCTCTGTGCAACAGGGAAAATACCTATCTAACCCTGAGGGCTTTTCTTCTTGTCCCAATGAGAAAGGAGAACGGTAAAACTCGATTTACGATGTAAATGAAAACACAAAGTATATCTCTCCCCCTGGGCTTTCAAGTTGTTGCCACACGGTTAGTACAAACGTGAAAGGATACTTTCAAATTTAACTTCAATAAATAGACATTTTTTTTTTTAAACTTTATTTTATAATCTTTTATACCTTGTCGATTAAATTATAGGTACACACGTTTGTTTGATATTCTTCAATGATTTCGACAGGTTTATATCTTTCTAATCAGTATTATTTATAACTCTTGAAAGGAAAATTAATTTAACACTTAATCTTCAATGTTTTCATTAAATGATATTGTTTTACATTTTGTTTGTAATAAATTAAATATTACACATTATGAAATTCCTCATCCCTAGTGCGTTTAATTAACCAGTTAACTGTGGCGCTCCGTTTTGAAATTGCACACCGCTGTGTTTCGCTAAACTCGACCGATGACGAGTTTTCAATTTAAAACTTCTGCTCATTTATGAGAATAAAATGAACTCTAAAATAAAATAAAATTAAAAAATAGTCATTTACGAAACTCAATTAACTGGGTAAATCGTTGATTATGAAGGGTGATGATAGATTATCAAATAACTTGGCCCTAATTTCGACTTGTATATTAATTTTTCTTACCCAACCATTAGAAAAATGGCTTTATCACTTTTACAAATGAATCGTTTGATATCTATAGTTTTAAAGGTATTTTACCTGTCATTTTCTCTATGAGTAAACATTGGAATTTCTAACAGAAGAAGAGAAAGAAGAAATAGAAAGAGAAATCGTTTAGAGATGATAATATAGGTTGTTTTAATTATCTCACAAAGAGACTGAGCCACATAATATTTTTTTTTGTTCCTTCCTTCCTTCCTTCGTTCCGTTTTCCATTTTTCTTTTTCCTTTTTTTTTTTTTTTTTAAATACATCTCGCCTCAGGGTTTGCCGTGAGAGTCGACAAGCGCGTTTGATTAAAGAAAGAAAGAAAGAAAGAAAGAGGACGTTCGAAGGAAACACGCGCAATAAGCCTCTCTCTGGTTGAAACGAGTAAGAGCGTGACTGATGTGAGTTGGTGTGTGTGTTCGTGTCTATATGTATATATATATGAAAGTAAGGTAAAAGATAGGGGGTGGAAAAAGGAGAACACCAGAGTCGACAGAGGAAATCCGTGTATCTTTATAATATTGGCTTTATGGATGTCAAGAACAGAAGTGTGTTGGTCACTTTGTTAATACCCTCCTCTTAAATATTAATATTTTAATTGTATATATTTGGTTTTTTTTCTTTTTTCACCTTTTTTCTCATCCTATGGAAATAGTAGACTCTCAGATGTTTGGATTAGCTTGTCCAAAGAGATCTATTATTGCAACCAACAAATACGAAAGTATTCAAACGGATGAGAAGTTAAAATAAAAAAAAATAAAAAAAAGAAAAGGTGAAAAAACAATTGGTTTGATTTTTTTCTCATGGGCAGGAAGTAAGGAAGGAAGAAATGAACGAACGAACGAACGACCTATGGTCGTGTTTCGTGTTCAGTGTTAAAAGGGGGAAAGTATGTATATTCACGAAAGGAGGCAGCTGAAGTATTTCCGGTCAGATGCATCGGTCGACCTTGAAAGCCGACTTTCCGACCCCGGCTCTGATGCATAGACTATTTCTCTCTCTCTCTTTCTCTCTCTTTTTGAACAGGCAACTTTCAGTATGCTCGTAAAATGTGCACTTACCGTATCTTCGTGTAATTCGTGATAGCCTATTTGCTAGCTACATTTTCTATATCTCTACGTGTCTTATACCATTGGTATAATACACACACATATACACTTATATACAAATGTATTTACTATATTTATGCATACTTACTTACTGTAGAACATCTTTATATATATATACAAATTCAGTGTCACATTGTTTATTTCCAATGAACTTTGAAAGTACTGAGCCTTTCTTAATCAAATTTTGTTTATTTTGTGTGGTCTTTTTCAACTTAGTACATAAGTAAATTTATATCGCGTGTGCCGAAGTAATTTTTGTTTGTTTATCCTAAACCGTTATAGTGTTAATAGAAGTGTGAATAGAAAAGAAAAATTGTACGTACATATTATTCGTTTTAAAACGACACACGTTTACGTACGTAGTGTCTACGAAGAGCTTCCTAAAAGCACACTATCGATCGTTATGGAACGGATGAAAGGTGTAGGGTGAGGGGGTCACTTAGGGACAATGGCACCGACTCATAGACCAGCAAACTATCCTTCCATTTCAACCAACGATGACTCAATGTTCCTTACGATTACTATCTTTCTGGAACGAAACGAAATCATGAATAGGGGAAGAGAAACAGAATACAACGGGGACGTAATAGTTCTCAGAGTAAAGTGAAACACTTTTTCTAACGATAGAACCACCATTGAGTGATGATAATAAGATGACATCGATTAGTTTTACTGCATTCATCGTGAAACACAAACCATTCGTCGTCGTCGTCGTCGTCGTGGTCGTCCTTGGAATAACTATTACAATGTCGACAAAATTATTGGCCAAGTGTAATATCGATTTGTGTAAACGCATATATAAGTACACAATATAGTGTACAAATACAACTGTTCGTTGTTGCACAATATACACATATATTTACATATAAGTGTAGATGCATAGGTATCAAACAATTTACATGTTTCATATAAGTACCATTCTGTTCGAAAATCTTTCTCCATTTTTAAGGATAACTTCAAAATTTCGGCCTTTCAGAACTTTTCAGGTTTTTTTTTTTTTAGTAAAACAACTTTATGCCACTTACCGAAAATCGACACGAACTTTCCGAACAACCCAATTTATTCTTACAAGATAATAATAAAAACATCTCTGTTTTTATCTCTTAGATTCCTGTGTAGTTGAAAACAAAAAAAGCAAGAAAAAAAAGGTGATAAATAAAATCCGTGTTCAAAAGGTCAAGGTTCGTTATCGAGTATTTAACGTGATCAATGAAAGAGATCCATCGTATGTAAAATAATGACACGACACGCGTCAAAGGCAGCGAACTATTTCGATTGGTTTGTTTTTTTCATTATTTTTCATACAAACGAACCACCCTAGGTTTTTGTTCGTTAGTCGTACGGTATTTTCGTTGACAGATGATTTCGATGTATCACTTCTGGCTCAATGAATATTTTTTCTTCTTCTCTGAGTAAAATCATTTATAATATTTCATTTCTATTGTCAAAAACAAAAAGCTATGTGAAAAGATAAAAAGAGATAATTTAAAATTGCAACAATTATTGTTGTTTGGATTAATTTGAATAAAAATTTTGATTAGGGTTTATTGTCTATTATAAATTATATAATGAATTGTTTTTATAATATTTAATTTGGTTCACAGCATAATATTTGTAAAACAAAAGAAAACATTATAAACGAATAACAAAGGAAATAATATGCTAGATAGATACGCGAAAGAGAATTCTTGAATTAGTTGGTGGCCACCGTGTTTGCTTGGTTATAAATAACTTCAAGAACAAGGAACATTTTTGTATCATCGACCAAGAGATTTTTCAAAGTCTCTTTGACCTCCTCGACATTAACTCGAACAAGAAGAGTAAGTGGTTGCGTATAGGTAACACCACCACCACCACCACCACCACCACCACCACCACCAGCACCACCACCAGCACCACCACCAGCAGCAGCACCACCTGTTAACTCCGAAGCAAAATACCCGCTCCAATTAAGGGAATGACCTTTTTATCTTTATTCTCGTAGCGTGACGAAAAGGGAAACTGCAACTTGGAATATGAACATATTCGAACCCTTTGGTTTTTTCCCTTATATATATCTCATATTTCACGGAATGCGATAAACTGTCTACAGTTGGATGAACCCTAATCCCTTTCTGTGGAAAACAACTAACACGCATATAATAATAATAATAATAATGATGATGTCGGTGCGGTTAAAAGGATAATGTTAATCTATAGGATCTTGTGAGAAATCTACTCTGTGCAACAGTAAAATAATGATTATGGTTATCGATCGAATATCTTGTTATCCGAATAATAATCATTATTATTATCGCGTGTACCGGAATAAAGTTTCGAATTCGTAATTAGTATTAGGTACGTACGGTGAAATGCTTTCATGCGGTAAATAGAGTTGGAAAACCTCCATGGAATTAATACTGAATGAATATAATGTTTCGGTACTATTCTTGTGGTCATTGTACATATGTATTTAGTACTAATACATATAACAAAACAATCTAGTTTAAAGTGATATTGCGAATTTAAAATCGTTAAAACTGTGTCACAGAAAATCTATTATACGAACAAGTAGATTCACAACGTCGTCGAACTTTTAACCACCTTCTGTTTTCCCAGAGGAATTGCCTCTAAAAATCCACCCCCATAAAAATGTCCCCTTTTCCAAACTCCATTTATCGTGTTATATTATAACTTGGGATGACGCATCGATCGTATGCATGCGTATATATATATATATATATATATAT
Organism: Polistes dominula; assembly: GCF_001465965.1. The sequence goes on from NW_015149107.1 coordinate 63,237, forward strand.
TTTTGTCATTGAAACAAAGATCTTTGTTCGATGGACTGGTCGTGTTATCGATTACTTTGCCTATTACAATTAATGATTATTTATCGTTAATTAAATTGACGATATTCTTGTTCTTTTTGTTAGAGTGATAAATGCAATGGGAATGTCGGCCAATAAAGAGGACGACCGAGTATAATTCTGGATAATGTCCAAGGCACGCTTAGTGTTAACTAAAATATGAAACTAGGTCATTAAATGAGACAATTTCAAGCGATATATCCAAATTTACAAATTATTATGAAATAACAATACGAATTAAAGTTTATATTTCGTTATGGAAGAAAAGTGAACACCGCGGTAGGGTAAAGATCAATGAACAACCTTTTTTTCTTTTTTCTATAATAATATTTTTCACATATGTACAAACTGTTATCGTAAGACTTTAGCGAAATATAATATAAATCGTAAATGAATGAATTCCACAGGCATATAGAGAAGATTTTATCTTGATATCGCATGAACGATAAAATACGACTATATATACGACTGAAATATATTTTATCTGCAAAGGAAAAGTTAACGTAAAGAAAATAATGATCATGTCTTTTTACATGGTACATTTAATAGAAGCAAGGGTCCGATAACGAAGCTTAGGGATATGATCGTTATGGGAGGAGGAGAGGAGTGTACTTTATTAATAACTGCTGCCCACTCGTATGTCCAGGTGATAGACTTCGGCTCGAGTTGCTACGAGAACCGGCGGGTCTACACATACATACAGAGCCGCTTTTATCGGGCCCCGGAGGTGATCCTTGGAGCTGGATACGGCATGCCGATCGACATGTGGAGCCTAGGTTGCATTCTCGCGGAACTATTCACCGGGATCCCGCTGTTGCCGGGTGAAGACGAGGCTGACCAATTGGCCTGTATAATCGAACTCCTAGGTATGCCGCCAGCTTATCTGCTAGAAAATGCAAAGCACCGTCGAAATTTCATCAGTTCGAAAGGTTATCCGAGGTACTGTGCGGTAACTACGATGGCTGACGGTACGGAACATTTTGGTGGTGGTCTCTCGAGGAGAGGAAAATTACGCGGCCCACCGGGTTCGAGAGAATGGAAACGAGCATTGAAGGGCTGCGAAGATCACATGTTCATTGATTTTATAAGAGGTTGCCTCCAGTGGGACCCAAAACTCAGGATGACACCCAGAATGGCACTCAGGCATGCCTGGTTACGGCGTAGATTGCCAAAACCACCCTCGGAGAAGATCAACGACGAATACTTTCCTCCGCCACGGACTTCCGTTACTGGTTTAAGGACGCCAGCTTCTTCCGGTAGCAAGATTACCACCACCATCAGCAATACCACCAATACTACCAGCATCACCACCACGGCTATCGCTAGCACCATCAACACCACGGCCATTAATACGGCCACCACAACTACTACTGCCGTTGCTGCTGTAGCAGCAACTGCAAGGACCCTACATGTCAAGGCTGAGCTGATCAAAAGCAAACTCCGACAAAAAAAGGAACAACAACAGCAACAACAACAACAATTACAAAAATTGAATGATTTCTATGGTCGCAGATTTACTATAAACACGAGGCATCCCCAATCGGGTATTTTCGGCAATTCGACGATTCAAACTGCAATTCATTCAGTTTCATCGAATCATCAGCCAAGCCTTAGCAGTCATCAGTCCATAAATTCGGTCGGTACTGCCGGATCGCAACAACAACAGCATGGTGCTACTCATCAATTGCAACAGCAACAACAGCARCAGCAGCAACAACAAACCAACGGATCGTCGCACGGATCTTCTTCCCATGGATCTTCCTCGCACGGATCCTCTTCTCACGACAGTCATAGTTCGCACGGTCCTTCGAGTTCTTTAAGTCGCGTGATCTTAAGTAAAGAATTCATCGAAGAACTCAGACGATATGCCGAAATATGAGGACGTCGGCACTTATGCGTGCGTGCCACTGCCGCCGCTGTCACCGCCATGTTCCTTGTTAAATTCGAAATGCGTTAACCTCGATGAATACCGTGCGCATATACGGTAATGTTGACGACACAACATGTTGAACGAATAAAATGGTTAACGATCCCTTCCCGAAACTTTCATAAACACAAACAAACACACTCTATGCGATGGGTAATCTTATCGCCTACGTTTTAGGCGAATCTTTAGAGTAGATATTGACCTACATTTTGGATCCTATTTAAAAAACCATTTCATTTTTTTACTCGATCACGTGAAAAATTGATCACCCCAAAAATATATTCATTGATTTTGATTATATTAAAAGAAACAAAAAAAAAAAACAAATTCATATTACGTTTTTTACGTTTACGATTGCAATAAAATAATTGAATGTAATTATATACGCGTGATTTACATATGTTCGTCGGAATAAAACTAGGTACCAATAATACATCAGGTTCTTATCCACGAAACTTACACGATTATAATATTGTCTTTCTTGTATTTTTTTTTAATTTTAACTTTGTATCGTATCTCGTGCTCAGCTTTCTTTTGTTCGGTCAGCCCGAACATTTGCTCTCCTGCTGTCATTGCTGGATCTTTTGTAACAATTGTTATTCGCTTCGATGGAAAAGAAGGAAAGCCTTAGACACACACACACACGTGAGCGTTGCGCCGCTGCTGCTGTTGCTGAATTGTTGGTATCGTGCGAAAGGCCCCACATTTGTATCGACGTTTATTACATTGTCTTGACTGCGAGGTTATTGTGCCAGGAAAGTAAGGGAATGCGAAGGGTTCCGTTCGTATAAAGCGTGTAACAGCATATATAACATCGTCGATGAATCGATCCGCAAGAGACTCATTAAAAGGGTTTCTCTAACTCGGTGACTACCATACTACAGCACATTGTACAATGAATTTTCTCCCTTTTTCTCATTAAATCTGACTAGGGATAAATTTGTGTCAGGAGAAAAATATTCACAATTCGATTAGAGAGTCCAATACTATTCTATCATATTCATCCCGGTGTGTCTGTTTTCTCGAAGGAATCTCGCCTGACAGATATCGAAATAGAATCTTAGATTTTTCATATGACGACCTTTCAACTGTTCTACTTATCGATCGAAGACAGTTGACCTTTTTCATTTGCATATCGAAGATAATCGTTAAAACAAGAATAAAACTTTAATTCCTTTGAACACCTTTCAAAGAATTATTAGATTGACCAACAAGTTTATACTGTTTTGTTTTTTTTTTAATTACGATGAAATAAATAGTTAAAACTGTATAGACAAATTGTTCAGTCTAATATACATATATATTTGTACATAACGAATGGTGTATATATACATAAAGACGCGCAAGACAAGTACGGTTTAATTTTGTTGTATTGGTTGTATTGGTGATAAAAAAAATTGTCAGAGTTTTTGGCATAAATAATTTATTTGTATAAATGTAGGAAGTCTTTTCGCATATACGTTTAATAATTATTATATTTCGATAATAATTTTCGAAGATAAAAGAAATTTAATTTCGTTTGATATTTTCTCTTTGTTTTGTCAGCATGTCGAGATACTCACGTTCGGTGCTTATTAATTAAAATGATCATTTGCGCGTACGAAGTGAAACTATTATTTCATAATCATAATTGAACGAAAATTCAACTAACAAATTAAATGTTTATTATGCTTTAAGTTACAAAGAAAAGTTGTGGGATGTTTGTGAATTATACATGCTCGAGCATAATACTACATATACATACGTACATAGCTTAAATCGATTTCATCCTTGTATTTGTATATTAACCGCATTGGTGGTGTATAAGCCTCCGTCTAAAGAAAGAGCATAAGTAGGCTGTACTTCAATTATAATAAAAACGAGCGTTTATTCTCAAAGACTTTGAATATAAGTACCGACTATAATTAATTATTGCATTGGTTAAAAATGTTAAACCACGTTACGTCATTCAATAACATCTTTCTTTGATAATTTTTGTTCTACTAAAAAATATCAAAAAGAAAAGAATACAATTGTTTCAACCTGATCGTTCATTGAAATTCAATGATAAAAATTAAATCTGTTGAAAAGCGAAATATTTTAATCAATGCGCAAATTATTTTGATAAATATTAGCAATGACAGCAGTGATTATTATTCACGAGGCAATCAAAGAAAAAAAAAACGGAGTGATATTCGGTTGTCGAAAAGTGATACCGAACAGTATAACGCTATGTGATATGGAATTTAAGCGGCATTGTCATTTATATTATTGCTAAAGAAAACGTCTATGTATAGAGAAAAAAAAGGAAAGGTACATATATATATATATATAAAAATATAAAAAAGATTATTAGTTATATCGCGCTGTACGCTATAATTATAAACAAAGAAAACAAAAAAAAAAGCCGCATATAAAATTTAACAAAGTACACGTCGTGCATGTAAAGTAAGAACAGAGTAGAAAACTGCCACCACCCCCATCGTGGTTACGAAAGAAAAAACAATTACGTATTATTAGAAAATGTGGTGTTCGTAAAAAAAAAAAAAAAAGAAAAAAAAACACTTACGTAGGCAAAAAATACTTACGTATCATCTCGTTGATTCTTTCGAGCATTTTGTTTTTTTTTTTCTCCTATAAATTGCATTATTGCGCTACGCTTTTTTTACTTTCGTGATTCGCGTTCCATTGCTAGAAAAGGGAAGAGGGAGGAAACAAAATGAAGTCATTAATTTGTCCCTTTCTTCCTTCCGAAGATACTTCGTCGACGAGCATTTAAATAAATATATTAACATAATTATTGGTCATTTGCGAAATGACGTTTGTCAAGATCGACTTTACACGCCACTGCCAATACCTTCTTCTTCTGTATAAGTTTTATTATTTACGTGCGTGCCTAGAAAGTTCCTTCGTCGTCATCTTTTCAGATCATTTTGAGTTACGTTACATTAAAGCGAGGGTACCACATTCTACACCCCCAATAATATCACATATACACACGTATACTTGCATTTGCATATATATGCATCTTTTACACACACACACAACACACGAGCACGTTATTTTTGTGATTCTCACGGATTTTTGAAAGTCTCGTTTATCCAAATGCGCGATCATCCCAATCGATAAAATATAACGAGCTTGAAAGTGCATAAACAGTGGAGTGTAACGCATTTAATACATAACAAACACATATATACATGTGCGCTAACATCATACACGTATTCTCATTCATTTGTATAGAACAAAATATTATGTAAGCATTTATTATTGGTAAAGAAACGCGAGGATAAGAGTTTTAATAATGATTTAATAAAACACCTTGACTCAGTTGCTTGTAAAGTACACTATTATTATTATTATTATTATTATTATTATTATTATTATTATTATAATCGTCATTATTTGTAATATTATTATTATTATTATTACTACTATTACTATATTAATAATACTGTGATTAACATTTAGGTACTTTGTTGTTTGGCGTGTTCGATCTTGAATTTCTCAAACATCCACGTGCTTATTTTTTATTGACAATTATTATATAATATATAAAAAATGATCTCTTATAATTTTAAGAGAAAAAAAAAACACACCGTTAAAGATCCTGTTGTCTTTTTCTTTCTCTTTCTCTTTCTCTTTGTTCAATCTTACTTTGAAACAACCTTTAATGATTTCCTAATTTTTTATTAACGATTTGTTACTTATAAGAAGACAAAAAAATTGTAAAGCAAAAAAGAACGTAAAGTTTTATCGTGCAAAGTACTTCGATGCCAAATAAGGTATAAATGATAGCTTTAGGGCGTAAATAACATACGAAGATGTATGTAAGTTGCAGACAATTTCAAGGCCGGAGACTCCTACTCAAGGTAAACGAGGGGGGTGTGCGTGTTACGATTGTCTGAAAGTCGCTCACCGTCCACCTTCCCATAAGAAGCATACTACCAATGCGTTAACTGCTGGTTTCTGTTTTAAACACTGTACTAACCATAAGTGTTTTTTTTTCTTTTTCTTATAAGAGAGAGAGAGAGAGAGAGAGAGAGAGAGAGACGAGATCAAATTGAAAAATAAATAAATCAATTTCTTTCAAATGTTATTATTTACCCCACTAAAATTATTTATTAATATTTTGTTAATATTTAACCCTTTGAATACGAAAACTCGCCATTAAATAAAAATAACAATGGGAATATAACGAAAACATTTTCACACTGTAAATTGATTTCGTGTCGATGAGGAAACTATTGAAATTACTAAAAACTAAAACTCAGAAATAAGAAGAAGAAGAGGAAGAGGAAGAGGAAGAGAAGAATAAAACAAAGAAAAGAATACGATAAAATAATATACGTATGTATATTACGTTTTATTAGCTAGTTACGTGATAGTCTTATATGATAACTATGTGAACATGAGTGATAGAATGTGAGTGAGAGAGAAAGTGAAATGTCGATATGAAAAATACGAGAGAGAGAGAGAGAGAGAGAGAGAGAGAAAGAGAGAGAGAGAGAGAGAAAGAGAAAGTAAGACAAAGCACGATAGAGAAAACGAGAGACTGTAACACATTTCTATATAATAATTATATATATATGTATAATGCAATAAGACGTTTGTATGATAATTAAGAATTTCGTAATTATTCGCTAGAAATGCGCGTAATAAAAACAAATAATAATAATAAAATAATAATAATAATAATATTAAGGCACGTTACAGACAAAGTAAACATATATATATATATATATATATAAAGCAACAAACTTAAAAGAAAATATATGTGACGAGTTGGTTCAAGAGTTCGTTACATTGTGGAACTTACTTACTAAAATCTCGTCGTAATGTCGAATCCAATCGATTAATTCTCCTCCTTCGTTTTTCCAAAAGTCATGTCAACAAGAATTTTCTGTGGTGAGAGCATGCAATTGTTTGTTGCGTGGTATCTTCGTCGTGTTATTCGTCGTGACTTGGATCGATAACCGATTTCATTTTTATCCCCTTTGCCATTTTTCATTTTACGATCTATAACATCGATTTACGTAATACGTAAATACAAATAACCAACCAACAAACAAACAAACAAACAAACAAACAAACAAACATGTTTACTTATTAGAGTGAGCCCAAAAGTTCGCGCGTTTTATATATATATATAACATTTTTATCCCTCTACGGTTGAGAACAAACCAACTTTTCGACGAGTAGCATACTTAGAAGGCGTAATACTTAAATGTAAATCATTCACATGATCCGATGACAATACACACCAGAATTTCTTGTTAAATAATCTTTGCAATTTTCTTTGGTTTCCCTTTTCAATTTTTCTTACCCGATCGTGCAGAAGAGTGCATACACATGATATATATATATATATACAATACAAAAGAAATAATAAGACAACATTCCGATTAAATTGACAATGCACGAACAAGTTCGGTTTACTTTTGCGTTAGATCCAGATCGTCGTCGTGCAATAGCGTGTATATATGTAGGTACCATAAATACATATGTGTGTATGTTTCTCTATGAGAATCTGTATTTAAACGAAAAAAAAGATGATGAAGAAAATGAAGTTAGAAGATGATGAGATAGAAGAAGAAGAAGAAGAAGAAGATGAAAGGAGGGGAAATAAATAAAAAATAGTATGCTACACCACCATCACTACCACAACCACTTGTAATTTCGTTAAACACTCAGCACGAATGTTTCTAATGATGATGAACGAACACAGATAATACAATATAAACTAAACGAATAAAACAAATGCAAAAAAGAGAGGGGAAGAATTATTATAATACTACAAAGAAGAAAAGTACAAGACGCGTCTCACACATGTTAAATTAAAGCGTTACGATGTATCGCATATAATCTATATACATATTGACATTACATGCATACATACACATACACATCAGAGCAGACTAACACATATAACCCTTAGGAATATTCACCGATACATAGGTTACTTCTTCGTGCACTGTGTGTATTTAAAGAAACCCCACCACGATGACGTTTTTTTCTTTTGTATATCGACGTTTTTTAATCGATCTCATCTATCGCACATAAGAGATCCATTATTTCGTTAGAAATTTTCACTGTCAAATATAACCATTGTGAAAATTCATTTACTTTCATTGACTATCGTCGCTGCAACGAGCATATATTTTTTATTATACTTTCTTCCAAGCGTTGATGTCTCTTTACGTGCAATTTATTGTATATTTTCTTTATTTCGAAAATCGATTGCACAGCGACGATTATTATAAAATCGAAATAAAGAATACACACACACACATAAACACACGTTATCATAGATCGCATAACATCATTTTCATCATTTTCATCATTTTCATTATCATCATCATCATCATCATCAACTTCATTATCATTATCATCACATTGCTACTCCAAAAAATATAATTAACGTGCTAAGTTCTTAACTTGATACTTTCCTTCTTTTATTTCATTTTGTTTTAATTGTATTTCTTTTGTCCTTCTTTATTGTAATTGTAATTTTAATATTAATAATAATATTAATATTAATTTTTTTTGTTTTTGTTTTCTATTTAAGTGACAATGCAAAGTTTGATCTCTTACTGGTACATACACACACACACACGTCATTATTATATATAAGTAATATTAAATTAGGAACGTTTAGTAATCGGACTAAGATTGAATTACTATGATTGATACTATACTTTTGCTTTCCTTGTGGAAAACGGCGAAATAGAAATATCGTTAACGTCGATCAGCACCGTATCCGACGTTTAATATCGTAATAATAATATTAATAATAATAATAATAATAATAAAATAATAATAATAATAGTAATAATAATATATGTATCATTCGAACGATTGACATGAAGTAAAGCAAGCGTGCTAAAAGAAAAATGGATATATGTCCATGAAAAATGATTTTTACCGTAACACACATACACACAAAAACACACAAAACATAGAGACGCAGCAAAAACCCTTATATCTCATTATGAAAAAGAAAAAACAAAAAAAAGATGAAACAAACAAACTTGTAACTCGTTTTCGCGAGGAGAGAGGGGCGTTGCGCGAAAACGTTAATCTGATTTTTTAAAAATAAAAACCAATCGAGATTCAACTTGATTAAGAAACAAAATAAAAATGCTGCTTATGACGGTTAACCAAAAAAAGAAAAAAAAAGAAATATAAAAAAAAGAAGAAGAAGAAGAAAATGAAATACGTCAAAACCAATGCCTTAAGTTCATTAAACGTTTGTCCCCTATCATCTCTGTTTTCTCTATCTCTCTCTTTCTCACGTTGTAATATGCGAAAATAAAATAATTTAAAAAATCCGACTATAACGAATGTAGAGAGAAAGAGAGAAAAAGAGAGAAAACGTCAAACATTTTCATCGATAATCGAGAATGTGTAAAATATATTACGAGGACCTCGTATTCGATGCTTGAAATGTCCTCTCGTGCAGATCTTACAATAAGCGAATGACGACGAAACGAATTGAGCCGAATTGAGGAAAATTGATGAATGCATACGGTGATATGATTGAGTACGTATTAAAGGAATTGTTAAAAACATAAAACAACTTGTTTGTTCTATTGTATCCTTAAAAGCATGCACCAACACCTTTTTCTTCTATACAATTTGTTCATTTTTTATTTTTATTTTTATTTGTTATTATTCAAATTCCAATTAGTTTGTTACCTTGTTCTTGTAGATATTATATAATAGAGACAATGATCGATCTCGAGACGTCGTGGAAAAAAAAAGTGTGTTAGCTAACAGGTGGTCTTATATTGAAATGACACTGTTCATTCGATAGACAGTGTCTATGTTTCAGTTTGCGCGATGCCTCGATTAAAGGGTAATATCAACAAAGAAAAAGAAGAAAAGACAATTGTTTTATCTCGATCGTATTTATCTAGATTTTAAAACCCTTTAAAAGATTATCAGAGGAAGTAAAGTGAAAGAAAATAAATAATCCATCGTGATCGTCAATTGAAAATCTAATTTATTAAATGAAATTTTGGCACGCGGGTGAGGGAGGAAGCGAGCATTTATATTTGCTAAATTCTATCATTTCATATCCATGATAACTTTTTAAAGGGTAATAATGATCCTCTCGTTCCTCTTAAACTTGTTCTTTTATAAAATATTGTTAAAATAGGAAAATACGTGGTGCTACATTTCTCTCTGTACGCATTAGTGTGTAAATAACTGGATAATAATTATGACCGCTTGACGCGAATGTGCTATACGAAAAGATCGTTGGATAAAAGGTTACTCCAAAATCCAGGTCACAAATCCTATTTGCCATATCCACAAAGAGAAAGAATTCATTTTGACGTGTAAGAAAAAAAAAACGATCTTCCCTTTTCGGTTTTCTTTTTTATTTATCTTTGCGACAATTTGTACGACGATTTTCAACTTATTTCGTTTAAGGAAGAACAACGTTTAAACTTTTTTAACAAAATAACAAAAAAATACAGTCAAATTTAACAATTGAATAATAAGAATTATAAGAATTATAAGGAAAAGTTTGAACCTATATTTCATTTTGTGTTTCACGTATATAAATGTGTTAACTAATAATTCTTTTATTTTTTCATCAAATCTCGAATACATTGTAATGGAAAATTTGCAAAAATTGTCTATTGGATCAGATTGCAATTATCTGGCAAGCAGGTTTTCCGGGTCGGTGTATTTTTAATCCTTCCATCGAGATGTGGTTTACGACTCTGACGTCAAACAGCCAAAGCGTGGATGATTTGCACACGGATACTTCGGCAAATCGCCAATACAAAGATCGATCGATCATGATGAATCTCTAGTTGCTTTTTGACACCTTCAAATCAAACAACATAGTCTTTTTCTAGCAGGTTGCTAAAATCATTTTCTTTCTATCATTTACTCATCAGAAAGATAAAAGGAGAGAGGGAGAGGGAGAGGGAGAGCGAGTTGTCACTGAATATTCTTTTTGTTCAGATTCTATGAATAAGCTTGAACTTATAAGACGTAAATACGTCTTTATGTCTTCTTTCGCAGGAAGAGACGAACTCGCTCGAACAATGATCTCAGAATGTTTCCGTACTCGTCTGAGGGTAAACCGGTCTTTAAGAGGCAAGCGAGGAGATCGAACCCATGACACTGTTCCTGTCTCTCTGTACCGACCACTTATTTTCGGTTTGGTCGAATTCAATGGCAAACGACGTTGGCCACTTGCCAACAGTGTCTCCTCAACTAACCACCGTTGTTCTTCTATCTTTTAAGTAGTCATCTATCCGTTTAAAGTTTCTTTGAACTTTTCCTTACAGAGAGTGACAAAGTAAAAAGCAAATATAATTTAATTATAATGAGTCATGCCAATAAATACGTGTAATTTTTTCTAATATCCAAGAGCCTTAAAACAGTTCCTTGTACGTGGGATTAATATGCAATAAGACAAACATTTCTATTAACAAATTATTTACAAATTATTATTTAAATGTTGCTCATATCTGTGTGCAAAGAAAATAATAATTTTTAATTGAAAAAATAATATTATTATTAATTATCAATGTAATATTGGCTATAAACATATTTTGTTTGAAATTTATTTTTAAAAAAATATAAATCGATCGATATACAAGTTTCAAATAAATAGTACCAAAACTCACCGTACCGTGGCGCTTTTATCGTCGAATATTTTCGATGACGTCATGAAAAATACTTCGATGTTTTCGACCTATCGATCTTGCATATTATTCGATATAATATTAAATTATTAATACGAGATTATTATTAACAATTTTTAATGTTTTATATTATCGATCATTTGATTATATTTCTTAAATGAAATATTATCAAATATTATCAATGTGTTTGTTGACTATTTTTCTAAACTGCAAGACAACGACCAATAAGAAAACACAAATTCTTATTTCGAGTGTACAATACATTCGAATAACTGTCACGTGATTGTTTTAAAGTGATTCTATTTATTTGAAATGTTCGTTAGAATAATTTTAATATCAAAAGATTATATTTCTTATCTATTTTGATAAAAATAATTGATAAACCTTTCTAAAATATTGGTACAATTTCATTTTGACAAGATAACAATATTTTCTAACCAATCATAAAGTATTGGTTAAAGGGACTACAAAGTTATACAAACACTTGTTCAATTTTTCACATGAACATTTAAATTTTTCCTGAAACTATTTTTCATTTTAATATATAAATGTCTTATTATATTATATAAATTATTGTTTATTCAATTAATGGAGTTAATAAGTTTACTAAAATATAGAAATGATCAAAGCATTATATATTATTTATATATATGGTGCATTAGCTTTAGAGGGAAGTGAAGTACTTAGAAATCTAGGAGAAAAACAATATACATTATTAACAGGTATGTCATATAATTTGCTATTAAATTTGCTATTAAATTAATAAATATATTCATAATAAAATCTTACTTTTATAGCCAAATCTACTTTGCCAAAACATGGATTGTGTTGGTCTAATGCACTCAAGTCGACAAAAAATAGTTGTGACAATTTGAATGACAATGAACATTCTCTTCTCGCTTTAAAATTAGCTAATTGTTTTTTAGAAGATTCTGGTCATACTTCTTACGATTGCCATTTGAGTACATCAGAAGATATTCGCAAGTAATTTCTGACTATATTTAAATCAACAATTAAATCATTACTTTAATAAACATATTTAATAATATGTCAAACAATTATAATTTTTAGAGAGTGTATCAATAAAATGTCAGATAGAGCGTTCAATGTATATAATGAATTTTATACGCATACTACACATATATGTTTTTATTTAAATTATGAAGCGTGGCAAGTGGAAACTGAAAAAACGATTAAATCGTAAGTATTAGATTAATAAAATTTGTCTCCTCATATAATGTTAATCTTGTTAATTATTTCATATCATTTCCAATATAGGTTGTATCAAGTTTCATCTCAAATGAAAGAACAATTGTTAGAAGCATCGGAGTTACAAAGTGTGATGCTGAAAAGTCAGAAAGAAGGATTAAAAATTCAAAGTGAAATATTAAATCACGGTAAAGAACTTGGAAGTGTAATCAAATCTTCATCTGAAACTGTGAACGATATGGTTATGGAATTTAAGTAAGTTACAATATAATTAAATTGAAAATATTACTGAGAGTTATTTATATGCATCAATGTAATCTCTTGTATATTTTAGAGAATCGGCAAAAGATCAGAAGGAATTACTCTATGAGATTTTTTCTTACATACGTACTTTTCAAAATTGGATTATCGGAGAAGTATCATGGTTTCAATCTATTATTTACTATACAATCACTTGTATTCTCTGTGCAATTTTTAGTTCGACTAAAAGAACTGCAGATGCACGTGTTATACTTTTCATAATTCTAAGTTTAAACATTACTGTAGAAAGAATATTAGTTCAATATTATGAGAATACCATGAACCATTCTACACATGACAAGGTAAAAAAGTTATACAAATTTAAATTATCACATCAATTAGGTCTGATCAATAATTCAACATATTTTATGAATAATATTTGTAGGTAGAACTAGTATACATAACTTGGTCGATAAGAAAAATATGTTTAACATTATGTGCAGTTACGTTACTGTGTACGTACTTTTATTATAAAGACGAACAATTAGAAAGTTTTCATGCACTTAGACGAATAGAAAATCAATTAAACAAAATGCAAATAATTACACCAATCAATATTAATCAATCCATTAACAAGCCTATTCGTAAGTTTATCATTTTAATAAGCATTTGTATTAGTATAAAAATATCTTTTTTTTAATAATAATTTTACTTTACAGGTCATTCTGAAAGATTGGCTATTAAACGTTTACATGCTACTTCTATAAAGGAACATCATTTGAATCATGTTACAAAAGCATAAACAACAAATTACTTTATACCTACCATGATACAAATTGGATATACGTAAAACTATATCTATATTTTGATTTGTCTCTAAGATTTTATTCTATAATTAATTAATCAATTAATGAACATATAAATATAATTGATTATTTTTTAGCGTATAATTTTAATAAATAATTGATCTGTTTCGACGAAAAAACTTTGGAATTAGGATCGGGCACAGATTTGGCGTGCGATGCTTTTAATTCGGAGGATAATTTAGCAAATCTTTTACTGCAATTTTCAAAGGATGTAAGTTCTTTTGAACAATTGAAATTATCAAATTCATTTTCTCTGAGACATGTTAAAAGTATTGACAATTCGTGTAAACAACCCTTTTCTGTAAAATAATAAATTGTTAATAACGTTATCATAAAATATGTTTAAAAAAATATATATATATATATCTATAGGAAAAAATACCTGCAAGCCCAACAGATCGACAGCTTACATAATCCTTTAATGCCAGTTCGTCTGCAACTTTAAATGGAACCTTAGCTTCATTTTGGGGAAGTCGTCCTTTAAAATAAGCAAGACTGACCCTCATTTTTTGTTTTCCTCTTCAATTACAACAAAAATGAGGTTATCTTCTTGAGATATCTATTAACACGTTAATAGAGATAATAGTCATTTTCAAATATTATTCATTCAAAATTTATATCAAATGTTCTTCTCATAATGTAATAACACAATAATAAAATTTTATAGGTTATACGTACAAATGCAACGAATACAAAAAATTAGGATTTACGACGTGAACTCATTGGATAATAGATGGCGCTTATGATGCAATTACTACGTGAAACAACAAACCACACTATAAATCGATTATAAATTATATCGATACTAAATTACATCGATTATTTATATCATTACGAAATAACACAATATAAGTTTAATTGAAATTTTATTCTATTTGCAATTTAAACATTTATTATTATACAACAATCAACAGAAAAATATATTTAATTATGTCTCATATGAATTTTACAATATTGAAATATAAAGGAATTAATGTTATTTAATTTTAACATATAATTTTAAAGTGACAGTAAGAAAAATGATTGTCGTATAATTTACCTAGAAATTCGTAAGAATTTAGTGATAATGTCATTAGGTTTCAAGGAAAAATATGTAATAATTTCATTACACATATGTTCATAATATTTAACTCAAGTGAAAGTTCAGTACCATCAGATAATATTGACAAGCTGTAAAACTTGTTATCGTGCGAAACAAAGATGGAGAATTTTCGAACGTTTAATATATGGTGATCTTTTAATCGATCAGTCTGCCGCACGTGCTGTAGCTGTGCGGATCTGTGCAAATTTAACCTCTCAATTTGTATTCAGTGTGAAATATTTTTCGTTTTAACAACAAAAGATATAGTACATATTAGTTTTTTTTACTAAAAATTAACTTATAACATTAAAAAGTAAATTAATCAGATTTTCATCGACAATATTGTATTGTTTTGTCTATCGTGTTAACGTCAGTTTCCTAAAATGGCGAAAATTAAAAGAAGTAAGTATAAATATTGTATACACATGTTGTATTTCTTGCAGTATTTTTATCAAAGTTATATTTCATGTTTAAAAGATTATCTTTTACGTATAAAACATTCATGTGACATATGTATTTACATATGTATGTATATACTACTACTTGAAAAGAAGAACTTTGTAATTGTGAATGTATGTTATTATCAGTGATTTAAATTACAAATCGATGTTCTTTTGACTATAAAAATACTAGAGAACGAAGAAATATTTGTTCATTCATGCGAAATTAATTCAATTATTCGTTATATCATTTCCCGTTTTTCTTTTTTTAATTTTAATTATAATTTATTTAAATTAATATGTTAATGTATACGTTAGGTGAATTTTTCTCTACATATTTCTAAATATATTCTCACAATGTTTAGATTTGACGAATTAATGCGCGTTAAAAGTTACGAAATCGATGAAAATCATTTTCTGTTGCGCAATTTTTTTCTTTCTCGTCTCACAACCCAATGTAAATATTCATATCCGTGTTACAACAACGTTTATCTAATATTTAATATTACATTGATTTAGATTTATTTGTCAAGGGCGCTTCTCACTTCATTATATACTGATATATATGATATTTATCGTTATCATAATAAAAGAAAAAGAAAGGAAAAAGGAGATAGAAAGAGAAACATTATTTAACTGCAGATTAGTCGGTGCAAACATTTTGATGAAAATAATGTAAAAAAATGTAAAATATGACCATTTAAGATAATACTACTTTACAAGGACTTTATGTATAGTCATGTAAAAAGGACGTTCCATTATCATGAGTAATTCTTATTACGTTAACTCGCAAAGTAGGTCTGCGTAATAGATTTAAAATCGCTGGAGGCTCGTTCATACAAAAAATTCTGCAAGTTTATATGACACAATCTCATTTTAACAAAAATGACTGACTCAACACAAAAAAAAGAGAAATCCTTCATTTCTCTTACTGATATTATTTATTCAAATGAATATTAATTCTTATTTAATTTATTATTAAGTATACGCGTTATAATTAATTGGAAAAACAATAAATATAATTTTCTCAAGAATATCTCTATGTATGTAATCAAATAACAATCTTCAATGTGTGTCACGCCACTTATCGTGCAAGTTAATTGGACGATTAACTTGCTATATTCCCACTCTTACGTAAAAAATTAATATCTACAGATATATGTTAACATATCGGTATTTACAATTATGTATCGTTAAGAACTATAATTATTATCTAATATGGATTTCAATAATATGCATTTATCATCTTCAAAAAACACATCCGAAAAATTGCTAGACTTTATGTAATTTAATTTTTTATGTTAATGTTAAAAGGAAAAACAACAAAATGTTTATATTATTCGATAAATACGTTGCTTGATTGAAGAAGAATTTCGAGTCCCAAAATAATTCCAATCTATTTTTATTTGAATAAAAAGATGAAAGTTTCTTTTTTTTTCTTTTTTAATTAAAGTTGGAAACTTTTCAACACAGGAAATACAGTGGAAGAGATCAAGGTAACGCGTGTCAAGATGAAAACGTATATTACATGCTGTCCCGACTATGTTAGCCTTCACACTGAAATTTGAACAGAAAACGAAGGCTTCGGTTAAAATTAATGAAGTATCGTTTCTTTGATACGATAGATAAATTATTAATAATTGATCCTGTTATATAACATTATAATTTTATATCTTATTAATTATTTATTAATAATGTTAACATAAATTTTGTAACTTTTTTTTTTTTTTTGTTTTGAAACGAAAAAGCAGCAACCAACAACGCTTCTTAAACACGTTTCAAAACTCACAATCTCTAATTAGTAGAGATAAAAAATAATTAACACTGATATGCATTGAACGTGCTAATATTCTATTTTAAAATAACTTTATTATTATTTCCTTTTCATATATAAGAATTCTTTACCACGTATTGTCTTCGTATTAATATTTTGCAAGTATTTTTTACACGATATTTTAAAAATTAATTTTGATTATGTGATATAATGATGATGAATCACTGGAGTTAGGTTCGTATGTTAGGTACAAAGTGAGAACTGTTATTACAAATCATACTAAAAAACAAAATCCAATTGTAACAAATATAAAACATTCACAATTGAGGAGGTCAGCATGAGCAAAGTATGAACAAAAAAAGAAATAGAAAAAAAAAAACAATTTCAAGTCGGTGTTAATGAGTTACGATTAGGTTGATAGCGAATGTTGAAACACTTTGTATAACGATGACCAAAGAATTCGTTTCTTCATTTAAAGGCTAACAAATATGAAAGTTAGAAAATGTATGTCAACATTCATTAGATATTTTTCATGGGTATATGACCCGACCCGTTTCAATATTTTATTAATTAATTATCCGAAATATTTAAAAAATATATTTATATAAACAAGTATTCTATTTAATTGTCTTCCTCACCGTACAGTTTGTGATTATTTTGAAAAAAAGTTTGAAGTAACATTTTAACAGGTTTTTTGTTGGTCAAAGTGCTTAATCATCGCTTTCGTAAAAAGAGAGAGAGAATGATAATATTATACGTGCGCACGTGTTTATTCATGTGTAAATAATTCATGATCGATATGACACGATCGTAACGTAAACGCATGCATAATTATAAATATTAAAATAATATTATTAACGCATGCAATCATAAACCATGTACATAAATAATTATGTAATCGTATTGTTGATTTTACAATTGCGTTTCTAATATCACCTGATCTTCTACTTTGAGATTATTGAAGAAGATGAGAAGGGATTGTTCGTTAAAGTAAAATGAAATAAATAATTTATATTTCTATATGGGAATAAATTCGAACGAATTAATGAAAAAAAAAAAAAACATCATCATCATCATGACTCGACGAGAATTCAAATTTCTTAAAAAAAAAAAAAATTGAATATATCTACAGTTAATTATTACTTTTGCAATGTATTTTCTATAAATCACAGAAGTTTATACATCGTATTATTAATAAATACTCTTGAAATAAAGGATGATGATAAAAAATATTGTTTTTTAATATGAAATAGATACTAGAATTTTGTTATCTTTATAATCTTTCTAATTGTGTAATATCGTAATCGTGTTCGTTATTTAAAACGACGCTTATTGCCAGTTTTACGTTCTTGCGCATTTTATTGAGGCATTTAATTCTTTAGGAAAGAGCGTTGATCTATCGACACTGTCGATCAGTTTGACTTACGATGTCAAAGTGTTCAGGTGTTTCATACTAATAAGACATTTTCTTTTTCTTTTTTTCATTAATAAAATATATAATTAGACTATAATAATTACGTTTCAAAAATTCTTGGATAAAGTTAACTTTTGTGTGTGTGTTTTTTTTTCTTAAAAATTAATTTTATATTATACAAGTAATAATCATGCTGAGTAAGTAAAAAAAAAAAAAACTTATTATTTACCGTAGATAATAAGTAATGTTGCAACTTGAGTCGGCATTGTTCGTTCAAAAGTACAAACAGAATATTGGCCTTCTGATTCCTTTTTTTTTTCTTTTATTTTATTATTATTTTAAATTATAAAACATAAATGGGATCTACGTGAAATGAATTTCATATAATAACTATGTACTTGGGGTATTTTTTTTTTTTTTTCATATATAATATATTATGTAGAATATTCTTCACATTTTTGTACAAACATAGAAGAATTTTACTTTCAATCTTCAGTCTTGTCATAGTCGACATCCTGGTTGTGTCAGGATTACGAGAATAGACGTGGACAATTATGTACGTTCGCTATTACATTCTCTAACTCGTTCTTCTTCGATATATACGAGTAAAATGATCAATTGTTCGATAGTTTCGTGTTTTAAATTGAATTGCCGACAAAATTCTTATTACAATTAATAATATTATTATTATTATTTATTCGATTAAATAGTTAAGTAAAATTTCGGATAAATTAAAAAAAGAAAAAAAAAACACTGAAAGTTCTTGTTTCTAAGACTTACTCTTTTGATATTATTTTACTTTAGAAACATCCACGGAGGAGAGTCTACAGCTCATCCGACAATCTTTAAAGTCGGATGAAATGGATCACCTTGAAGGTACTCATTTTGATAGACTTTTACCACACGTGTTTGTGACACTCGGAGCATCTGTAAGTAAAAAATATCATTTCGAAATTATTACAAGAAAAAATGCTCAAAGAATAAAATTGTATAAATTGCTTAGGGTGATTTAGCTAAGAAGAAAATTTATCCGACTCTCTGGTGGCTTTTCCGTGACAATCTTTTACCAAAAATAACAACATTCTTTGGATATGCTAGAAGCAACATTACTGTTAAACAATTGCGAGAAAAGTGTCATCCTTACATGAAAGTTAAACCGGAAGAGGAAGATAAATATGAAGAATTTTGGAAATTAAATTATTATATTAGCGGTAATTACGATTCGGAAGAACATTTTCAAATTTTGAACAACGAATTGCAAAAACAAGAGAAAGGTTCAATGGCCAATAGGCTTTTTTATTTGGCATTACCACCAAACATTTTTGGATCGGTCACTGTACATATTAGAAAAGTTTGCATGGGACAAAAGTAAGCTTAGTTTCTTCTTCTTCTTTTTCTTCTTCGTAATTTGCGTCAGGATTACGTAAACGTGCATTATTATTATCATCATCGAACGATAAATGAATACTTTTTTTTCTTTCACAGAGGTTGGACAAGAATTATAATAGAAAAACCATTCGGTCGAGATGCTATTTCATCGCAACATCTTTCCGATCATCTTGCGTCACTTTTCGATGAAGAACAAATCTATCGGATAGATCATTATCTTGGAAAAGAAATGGTTCAAAATTTAATGACATTAAGATTTGCAAACAGGATATTGAATTTAAGTTGGAACAGGGATAACATAGCTTCCGTACAAATAACTTTTAAGGAACCTTTTGGTACTCAAGGAAGAGGCGGATATTTTGATGAGTTTGGAATTATTCGAGATGTTATGCAAAATCATTTGTTGCAGATATTATCGCTCGTTGCAATGGAAAAACCTGCTTCGTGTCATCCTAATGATATCAGGTATTACAAATTTTTATACATCAATATACAAGGGATAAAATGTTAAACAGAAGATTTCGATATTTCTTTTGCGTTACATTTAACGCAATGTCGTTTATTGTCTTATTTTCAGAGATGAAAAAGTTAAAGTCTTAAGATGTATAAAACCATTAGAATTAAACAACGTAGTTTTAGGACAATATGTGGGTAATCCAGATTCCAACAACCCTGAGGCTCAATTAGGATATTTAGATGATCCTACAGTACCTCCAGGTTCAACCACTCCAACTTATGCACTAGCTGTACTGAAAATTAATAATGAACGATGGGATGGTGTGCCTTTTATTCTTCGTTGTGGAAAAGGTATGAAATATTTCCTATAATAATTTTACTAAAGTGTTTCTTTTCTTATTGTATAATAAAATATTGTTATACTTTTTTTTTTTTCTCTCGTAGCTCTGAACGAGCGTAAAGCTGAAGTTAGAGTTCAATATTACGATGTACCTGGTGATATATTCGATGGTAAAACAAAAAGAAACGAATTAGTTATAAGAGTACAACCTGGTGAAGCATTGTACATAAAAATGATGACCAAATCACCTGGTATCACTTTTGATATGGAAGAAACAGAATTAGATCTCACATACAGTAATAGATACAAGGTGACTAAATATTATTCATTATAAATATAATAATAATAATAATAATAATCATGAAAGATTTGTTGAAAATCATTATTAACATTTATCGTAGGATTTGAAATTACCTGACGCTTACGAGAGATTAATTTTGGACGTTTTCTGTGGATCGCAAATGCATTTCGTTCGTAGCGATGAACTTTCCGAAGCGTGGAGAATTTTTACACCATTGTTACATCAAATAGAACGGGAAAAAATACCACCTATTCCTTACAAGTAAGTTATTATTTTATATCTACATTTAATTGTTCACTGATGTATGTTTTAATTAAATTTATATACAAATTTATAGATATGGCTCTCGAGGACCAAAAGAAGCCGACGATAAGGCAAAGGAAAATAATTTTGCTTATTACGGCTCCTATAAATGGATATCTTCGTAAGATATTTAAAAAAAAAAAAAAAAAAAAAAAAAAAGAAACATTAAGTTTATATATAATTGTGAAACTGATAAAAATATAAAAACCAATTTATTTTTGTACAATCCGTGATTGTGATATATCAAGATTTTATACAATAATTAAGATGGCATTTCTGTAATTTTGTACACAGTATATATCAAACTTTCTACATTGATGACACACGCACATAGATATATATATATATATATATATATATATATATATATATATATTTTGGTATTACAGAAAGACATGCCCTATTTTTATATATGTATGTATTCCTATTAATATTGTTGTTATACATGAGAAATTTTTTATATAAAAACGCGAGTTTATTTATTTCGGGATTAAAGATACAAAGCTATTTTCTACTTACGTTATACTTTTATTAAATCTTGACAATTGAAACATTATGCCAATCACTTGAAATGTAACATACATCAGTTAAATAATATAAATTACAGAAAAAGAGAGAGAGAAGGATGATATTGGCTTGATATTGTTTAAACATATATTACAATAAATAAATCGAAGAAAGTTAATTCACATATATTTTTGTTTTTAAATTGTATAAGACTGTAGTTTTGAATATTATACAAGCCAATTGTGATCTGTGTGTATGTACTATGATACTATACATTTACATGTAGTTCTATGTTATTTCTCTTCGACTCTTTCTCTTTTCTTTTTTTTTTCTTTTTTTTTTATACAAAATGATCAATTGCGTTTAGAATATATAAGTCAATAAAATTTGTATTTTTTTTTTCCTTCTTTGGCAATAAACATAAATAGATTAAATTATTTTTAGGATGCTGTAGTTGAACACCAATGTTCTAAGACGTTATAATTTTACTTGCATATTGTCACTGTTATAATGGATAAGATGGGTACATATAAAACTCATATAAAATCTGGAAAGTTCGATTTGCTGTAATACATCATATCGTATCGGGAAATATATCCGTTGCGTTATTATAAATAATAAATGTATATAAAGCTAGATGATATAATAAGAAAAATATTAAGTCATAAATAGCAATATAATGTCTTAAATTTTTAATAATTACATTTAGAAGAGATAAATATACCGAATGATTATTAGTATTGAAGAAATAAATATTTGTTGCCATCAACAGTAGAGATTGTTAAAATAATATAAAAACGAAATATAAAAAAAAAAAAAAACATCTCGCGTTTCATTTTACAAATATTCACTCTAAAATTAGCTAGTTTGTTAAACATTTGCTATATTAGAGCCATCCAAGTACAATTTACACAAATAAAAATGAAATTAGATTATGATGTTGATATGGCAATGTCTTTTGAACACTTTTCACAATAGTACATGATTTGTAAAAATGTCAAAATTTGATCCAGGTCTATCAATCGATGAAAATACTATTTCTATACTTTACACTTATTCAAAACTTTAAATTTCACAAGCTTCAGGATCCAACAGTTCATCCCAATTAATACTTCTTTGAAACACTTCTTGTTGTAACCATAATTCGTAATGCTGTTTGAATTCTTCTGTTAATTTTACATTCGTACCGAGTACAGAAGTAACAGACGTATCAACAGGTTCTAATTCATCGTCTTTAGGAGCATTAGAATATCGTCGATTATTAAATTGATCAACACAAGTACGTAATTCACATTCCTCGACTTGAAAATCCCATGGTCGTGCTTCTAAATCTATAAAACGTAGAACTGTATTATAATATAACATATAAAGAAATAGAAAATTAAATGATCGATAAAACTGCGACTTATATGCAATCAAATGAATATTTACCATTACCATAGGCCCAGTCGTCGTTAAGACGATGCCTAACTTTAGCATAAATTACACTTATAGTTTTCATATTTGTTTTCCGCCATTGTCGTCCGAGATACTTTGTTTGCATTTTCAACAATTTTAGAACATATAATTGCATCATAGCATGCCTCACTTTTAATGTACGTTTTAGAATGGGTGCTGACTTAAAAACTACTAGCATCTATGAATGTATGTATATGAAAATAAATGTCTTTTTGTTTTTTTTGTTTTTTTCGTTTATTTCTTTTCTATTAATCATTCACTAATTATTAAAAATATTAATATAACTTACCATAATTCTACTGTGTTTCCACTTGGTTAATTTATTCAAAATTCTTAATAAATTAATACATGAAAAAATATTACGCCAAGAGTACGTTTGATTGTCTCCAATTTCAAGACTTTCAGGCGTTAATTCTGGTTGATCGCCAATAACACATATGGGAAAGTCCAAAATGGGAATTCTGTAATGAATTTAAAACAATTACAACAACAACAACAACAACAACAAATAGTCAACAAATTTGTAAGAAAGATGCAATTTAACTTACACATGTCTTGCTTCAATATAAGACAAGATGTTTTGATTTAAAAACTTCAACACAAGAGGTATGCAATTAGCAAATACTAAATGTTGTGACATAAATTCAAATTGATATATGTGATTCAATTTGAAGTGTTTTAGTAAAAGAAGTAAAATAGCAGAAACCGCTTTAACAATGATTTCCTTATGTCTATTAACATCATTTCCCAATTTCATTGATTGAAATACTGTCATTCTACAAACATAAAAATATTTCAATTAATCACACACACACACACACAAACACATAAAACTATTATAATATTATAATAGTTGTAAATAATATTTGAAAAAAACATAAAACACTAACTCTTTCTTATTACATAATAAAAAATATGTAACATACGGCATTTCTTCTGGCAGAACATCCGCCATTATATTAACACTATCTGTTTTGGCTTTGCTGGTTGGTGCAGCAGCAAGTAAAATTTTTAATAATGCAATCATATACTGTGGAAGATTAGGTAATATGGCTTGATATAAAATTTCTGTTGGAGTTTGACGAAGAGGAGGTTCTGGAGTACTCATTGGATTTCTAGCTATTTCTTCCTCCTCTTGAATTTGAACTTCAGCTAAAGATGTATACATATGCTAAAAATGCATATATACACATATATATATAATGAATGAGTTTGTCTAAATCTTCCATTGCACCAAATGAATATTTGGCTTACTCTTTTAAGCGTGTTGACACCTTCGTGTATTGGTTGTGGTAAACCAGCTAAACTTTCTCTATCTCCTTGTAATTTATAACCAACGAATTTAAGTCTGGACACTTCCAGGAACGTGTCAACATCTTTCTGCCGTACTTTTGGTGTCCATGGTAGACCTACAAGATAAAAATAAATATATTATAAACGGTCATTATAAACAATGAAATGTTTACTAGTGTAAAAGTTAGCGATGTAGCTTATCTTTCCCTTTGTTCATCTGTGGAGTATAAGGCCTTAATTGAGATTGATTATATCGTTCTTCGTAATAAGTTTGATTCCAACCAGGAATACCTGGTTGACTTATGAAGTTGACCATTTCTCCTTCACCTTCATTTGTTGTAGGATTATTTCCTGGTTCTCCACCCTCGTACTCCATACCTAAGCCTGGCTCATCTAATGAACTTTGTTTCATTAAAATCTAGAAAATATTTGATTTCATTAATAAATGTAAGAAATAAGTGTATATACACTATGTGAAGTAATAATTATAACCTACCCGTCTAAGAGGTCTTTTATTACATTTCTGATTTTGTGTTTCTATTAAATCTGGTGCATTAGCAGGAGGAGAACTAGCCCTCATGGTTCTAGCTACTTCTATTGTATCCTCTTGTTCTGCATCAAGACCAGCTTCTTCTCTATATTTTTTCTTTAATTCTCTGAGTGTATCAATACCACCCAAAGAAACTAATATTAATTTCCACAAGAGTAAAAGAACTTTTTTCATAGGAAAATGAGGTGCAGACCCGCTACAAAAACAAGTTACCATTCCAAGTAGTTTCACAATAAGTAATTCCTCGCCATATGGATTTACTGAAAAAGATAATAGGATAATAATAATAATAATAATAATAGTCATCGATTACCTTATACAATTATATTTTTTACTTTGAATAATTACCAAGTTCCTCTTTAAAAGATTCAACATAATCTGCATAAACGCTGTACTCTTTATTTTTTATTTCTTCTCTCATAACTTCTGTGATAATATACAAAACAGAGAGAATTATCCTCAAATCAACAGAATCTGCAAGACTGACAGCTAACTTTCTCATCGCCAAGCTAGCAGTTGTACTATTTCTGCATAATCATAAGAAAAATCATATACATTCAAATATATTTGCTAACTATTCTATTATCGTAGAGAGAAATAAAATGGAAATTTACTCAATTTCAATATTTAAAAGTTCTACGAATGCTGGAAAGACACCGGCTTCATAAAGCAGCATGACATTTTTTCTTGTCCATTCTTGCTGTTCTTTGTCAGATTGCACTTCAGCCCAACAGCCTTGAACTAAATATAAGATACAACGAGCAGCTTTCATCCTTAATTGTTTATTAGATACTTCCAATTGATCTAATAATTTATGTATAACTGATTTTTTTTGTGATGCATCCAACTTTTGCCACCAGGGACATAGCTTATACCATTCCATCTGATCTTCAAACGCCTAGAGTTAATAACATATATAAGTTATGTGATATTAATATAGAACATTGTAAACAATTAAATCGACAATATTTACAATCTTACTTTGAAATTAAGTTGCAACTCATATTGTTCGGTATAGCTGTATAACTCAGCAATTTCATTGGCATGTGTGTCTGCATCATCATAAACAAAATCCAAATCTACACTTTTCGGTTCATCCTAAGAAGTAAGAAGAAAACTACATTGATAACGATGCTTGTAAATCTTCATACTTTTTATAATAATGTGTGTAAAGCGATATGATTGAAAAAAGAAGTTTATATGTATACCACATAGCTTGGTAATATATATATATATGTATAACAATCTATTAGAGATTAGGTTAAGAAAAAATCAATATACGACGTAAATCATTACTCATGACCATTTGTCAATGTAATGATCATGTTAACTACCTAGGGAAAATGTACTTTTACTTTACCTCACTTACATCTGCATCAACGTTTTGTCGATAATCTCCACGTCGAAAATCCCGCTTTCCAAAAATTCCATCCGTCCGTAGGTCACATGACATTTTGTGATAATGATTAAAGTACGGACGGGAGGAGAAACCGATGGACACATTTAAGGTAGACGATGTCTTAGAATTATCTCCACTTTCTACAACAAAACTGTACGCGAACAGGTTTACATTTGAATAAATACAAAATATTAATATGGACAATACATATTACGAATGGAAATCATTATTTCCGAATAAAAGCAACAGACAGACACATTTCTAAACTATAATAATCGAATAACTGATTCACAAGTTATTCTTACAAAGACTATAAACTGCAAGCTGTTCTCTAGGCTCGTTTCGTTTCGTCCGATCTGGACAAAACAGTCACATACAAGAGTATAGAAGTTGCGCAAGTAACATTCCGTTTTGGCCGCGTCCGCCATTGGTGGACTTTCCGTCGGGCCGCGTCAGTCACCGCTGGCTGACAGCGTATTACGTGATATTTCTAAGCGGCGCCCGTGGCCTGACGAGGACTTCTTTGAAATGAGCGTGGCACTCAACGTGCTATACAGGGTGTAACATAAATACACGACTAAACTTTAACAATGAATGCACAGTTGACGTAGTTTCAAAAATGATTCATTTCTGAGTTGCCAAACAATCACTATGTTAACATTTTCTAACATGGAATTTTCCAAATGTCATTAACCTTAAATAAACCAATAAATGGATATTCATTTTTTCAATTTTGAACATACTCGTAATTATGATTATGAGATATTTAGTAAAATAAATCGAACATGTTTGCATATTTGAAAATGATTTCTGTCATTTTATGTTTGCGTTAAATTAGCCAATCACAAAAGACGCTTAAAGAGTAGTGCACTGGTTTAGCGTAGAGTCCTGCAAATGGAAGAGACAATAAACTCGACAAATAGTTCTGTTCGATACAATTTTCTACAAACATCTAACAAAGCTTTTTCTTTATTTACAAGATTAATTGTATTAAAACATTGACAGAATGCAGGGTACAATAATAGAAAACTTAAGCGGCAAGAAACTTTCGGTATTAGTAATTATGCTTATTATTGCACAAATTGTATGCTTTTTAATAGGCGGCCTCATAGGTAAGTAATCTTAATTGCATTTATGATTCTATTATAAAACAATGTATTATTGATCTTAACAATTTTTTCTTATTTTCTATTTCAATGTTTTATTTTGGAAAATAATCATTTTTTTCATTTGTTTTAAGTAATGTTTTACTGTCACACAACAATGGATATGTAAATTTTGTTTATTGTTTTGATTATATGATGCTATTAGATTTGTTTCCTTTATTAATTAAATTTCATTTCTAACGTTTTTATTTGATATTAAAATTGTTTTCTTATTAATAAAAATGATGACTTTTTAGCACCTACACCTGCTACAAGCCAAAATATATTAGGTACACCTTGTGAAGATATAAGAATTAATGGAACTGAACCAGGTGCAGGAAAATGGTTTTATTCAAGAGGCAAAGGTTCTTGTACTTATGTGGATATAAATCATTTTAGTTTGGATAGTCATCATCAAGCACATCAGGTGGTTTATACATTTCTGGTAAGTATTTTATTATTATGTTAATGTCATATTGAATTGCAAAAATATATATATATAAAATTAGAAATTTGTTTGAATTATACTGTAGATGCCTGGTCCACGTGGTAACTTGCAATTGGATTATTCTAGATGGCAACAAAATCTTATAGGAGTTTTGCAGGTGGATATTGTATATCATAGTCAAATTCAAATTGGTAAATTAATTATATAAATATATGTGCATATCTTTGTGTAGTTAATATTTACTGATTTTAACAATAATTTGTATTTTTGTTTGTTCAATATAATAGCACCTAGAACTAAAATAACTCTGGATGCAAGACTTGCTTATAGAAATAAAGAAGATCCTGAAGATGCATGGAAACCATATGCTTCTTCTATAATAGAAAGAATCTTGGATTGTAGCATTGATGATGTAAATGATCAACCCTTTTTTTTTCAAATCAATCAATCAATCATTTATGATTTATTCATTAATATTGTTTTACTTGTAGGCCATGGAACAATATAACTATAATTGTAGTGTTGTACCTTTGTTTGAATTGGGATCATTATTTCATGACTATTATTTATTAAATATTCGTATTCCTGCTGATACTGATAGAAACATTAATCAAGGTTTAGGACACATAACAGATTTATGGCTTACTGTAAGTAATACATTAAATATAATTGTAAATAGCATATATAATATTTTAACTTCATTTCAGGCTATTAATCAAAATGGTGGCTTTACAAAAGTATGGGTAAGTCTTAAAACTGTTTTCTTCCCGATTGTGATCTGTTTTTTGATATGGTATTGGAGAAGAGTTCACATGTTATCAAGATTACCTGCACTTTTGGAATATATGCTCTTGGCTTTAGGAATGGCTTTAACATTTTTAAATTGTACGTAATTATTTATACAAATATCTAATTTCATTGACGTACAATTAATAAGTATAAGTAATATATTAATTGTTATACAGTACCCATGGAATATTTAACTCTCGCATACGATATGCCATTTATGCTTCTGTTGGGTGATATCAGACAAGGAATATTTTATGCAACACTTTTATCTTTCTGGCTTGTTTTTGCAGGAGAACATCTTATGGTAAGAATCCTTCTTTTTATATACAAATAGTTTATTTATATTCCCATTAAACTTATTAATTATATTTTTTCTTTCATATTATATCACATGATGCTACATCAGATTCAGGTACGTTTAAAATATTTTTGTTATTAAAAGTTATATTAAAAAATGAATATTAATGTTTTTCTTAAATATAATGAAATGTGTGTTTAGGAGGGTGATCAAAGGAATTCCTTAAAATGTTATTGGCGTCATCTTTCTGCAGTGGGCATAGGGTGCTTATCGTTATTCATCTTCGATATGTGTGAACGTGGAGTACAATTAAGAAATCCATTTTATTCAATATGGGTAACAGATGTCGGTACTAAAATGGCAGTATCCTTTCATTTACAAAACTATGTAGATTTATATTATAATTTATTTTTAATATTTATTCCTTAAATAATAAATCACAGTTATCTTTTATCATTTTGGCTGGACTTTCGGCAGGTGTATATTTAATATTTTTAACTTACATGATATGGAAAGTATTTATGAATATAAGTGTGAAAAGAGCTACATTACCTAATATGAGTTCAGCACGTCGTTTACATTACGAAGGTGTGATATATCGTTTCAAATTTTTGATGGTTGCCACATTATTATGCGCTTCATTAACAGTTATCGGATTTATACTTGGCCAGGTAACGATTCCTGATGAAATTTGTAGAGTTACTAATTTCTCATGATCATAATAAAAAAAACAACTCTCTCACTCTGTATATTTGTAATAGGTCGCAGAAGGACAATGGAAGTGGGATGAGGAAGTAGAATTACAAATGACATCGGCATTTTTCACTGGAGTTTATGGAATGTGGAACATTTATACTTTAGCATTATTATGTCTGTATGCACCATCTCATAAACAATGGCCGATTGAACCATCAGGTTAATATCTCTTTTATTATTTTATTTTATTACAACTTATTTAATATTTATAGATCGTTGTGTTTATATATAGTTTTAAATAGTTATGAATAAAATTCTATATTATGTAAAATCGTGAATTACAGAACACAGTATTAGCGAAGAGATTGAATTTTCGCGGCTTCCTACTGATCCCAACGAGATGTTATCACTCACAGCATTTGCCCGAAAAACAGCTGTGGAATAAACATCTTAAGTACTTATTCGTTAAAAAGTAGAAAAGATCTGTAGATTTTTCAGTATTCACAGGATAGTAGCAGATACGACTGATAATATTTAAAGCATCAATTTTACATGCCAAAACTATTTATTATTCCAAATATTTGGGATTTTTAATCTACTTAAATGAGCTTTTAAGTTACTATATCGCTTATATAATAATGTGTGATATATAAAATTAGTATGAAAACCCATTGCTTGACGAATTAGATAAAAAAAAACATTTCGAAAAGCACAAACTTTTTTCTTCCAGTATATTAGTGGAAGAAATAGTGGAACAAAAATGAATTTGTATACCTTATACAAAAATCTTTATAAAATTTATACAATTTTCAGAAAAAACATTTTTTACTTCTATAGTCGACATTTGAAAATTCCGAGAAAATTTTTAAATCTTATATCGTATGATGATATCACAAAAACAAACAGTATACGAGAGATCATTTATAAATCTATAAAAAAAGTTACTTCCCAGTATTTGTTTAACTTAATTATATTGCATTATATGTGCAATTATAGAATTTACAAATGGTATTAATATTTTTAAATTAGCAGTTGATGGAATATTTTATAAGCAATATATAGAAGTAATATAGAAAATAGAAATAGAAAATAGATCGATCATGTATTTTTTAGTTCATCGTATTTTATGAATTTTATTAATTAAGAGAAGAACCCGTTCCGTCTTGTTATAGTACATATCATTGCCAGGCAATTATTATATCTATATTTAATCTTTACAAACATGCATTTAATCATACAACAATATTATAGAACAAATTAGAATTGAGATTATATACATAAACTATAGCAGCATCTTTCTCATACTACATATAGTATGTCATGTTTTATTGGTATGACTTGCACATTTCATAACGTAGTTTGCACGTCGGATTGAATATTTTAGAGAACACAAATATTAATAAGAAATTTCGTGCCAATTCAATTGAATGTAATTATTCTGTTCTTTATCACATCTTGTCACGTTATATAAATAACGATTATAAGTCAATGGTAATTACATACAATATATATATATATATAGTACTTTGTATTATTATATAATTTACACATAACAATTAGAAATAATTTAATTTAATGAAACATTATTGCAAGTCAAGTATTCAGAATTTTATTCAAAGTGCAATATTGCTTCTTATGTTTTAAATAAGTTGCTTAATATTAACTAGAATATTATGTAGAATACTTGTAGATGAGATAAAATTATAAAGAACACTTAAAAGTTGGCGATGTATTAAGATATTTAATACATTTGTGTATTTTTGGCATGCAAAATCATTACATTCATTTGATATCATTTTTTTTGACTGATTTTATATACTTAATTATTAATATACTACAATGCAGGTGGAACAAAAGTACAATATATTTTATTTTGGAAATAAACTAACGAACATAAACATTTTAAGAAATTATATATATTGTATTTTATAATAGAAATGAAATTGTGTTTCAGGTAACACTGCGTTCAATATAATGTGAAATTTTGTCTAATGTCTACATTTATATAGATTTTTCAATTTAGTAAAATTTTATACTTTTTTTAATAAATAATTACATCTGTTGTGTAATTGTGTTAACATTTTTTTACTACTACTCGAATTTTTGTATAATAGAAAAAGAAAATGTTTTTAAAAATTTGATTTTGGTGCAAGCAATGTTACTTGCCAAAATTCGACCAATTACAGGCCACATAAGATCTCTATCTATCTTCACATTGTACCTAATATTATTTTGTTTATCAACTTTCTATACGTGGATACGCAACTAATTTAACGTTTCTAACGTAACGTAATATAACGTAATCAACGATGGATCTTATATTAGTTATTGAAAAAGGTGTTTATTCGACGTTATTAAATTTTCAAGCGATCGATTTTTCACGCTATGAAACATAACACTTCCTATGAAATTCGATTAATATCAAATAGAAATAGATTCTTCTCAATTCGAAGAGAAAATATATCGGAAAGTATTTTTCTACCGTATTCTACGGAAATAGATTCCTCTTCTATTTTTGGTAAGTCATTTAACGATTAACATATAGGTTAGACATAGATAAAACATGCATAACGTTATATTATGCATTTTTGTTAGAAGTACGAATTAATAATTAGTCAAACCGACATTTAACTTTGGAATGTTCGATTTTTGGTATAAAGAATATGACGTTTTTTCTTATATAAAGTAACAAAAAATTATCATATAACATGTATATGTATGTGTATGAAAGAATAGATAAAGTCGTTCTAGAAATTTCGAGAACCTGCTACATAGGCTCTCTAATGTAATAAAATGTTGAACATAAGAGAAGTTTGAAAAGCCCGCTTTTGTTAAAATAAGATGGTGGCTCGAACGGTAAAGCGTTATCTTGCGTGAATTAGTCGAAGCTCGTATGGGTCGAGATCAGTTGGAGAAAGAGAGAAAGATAGAACGAAAGAAAGAAAAAGAGAGAGTGAGAGAGGTTGACGAGCGAAGTGGGGAGGTAAGAAGGAGAGTCCAGTACGTCGAGGAGAGAGAGTAGTATCGCAGATGCAGTGAAGTCGTCCGTGGGTTGACAGGTTGTGCGTGGTGGGTGTGAAGGAGTGCGAGAGAGAGAGAGAGAGAGAGTAGTGTGAGGGGGGAAGAGAAGAAAAGAGAAGAGAAAAGAGCTAGCCGATGGTAGCGAGAGAGATAAAGAAACAGAAGAAAGGGACATCGTTTTGTTGTGCGTCGAAGAGACGCACTTGAGATCGTCATTGCTCGTGTTTATTCGTAGCAAACGACCGACGACGAAATGATTCTTTAAAGTTTACTGAGGAGTATTCTCTTGATCGTTTTATAGGAGTGTTTGAGAACAAAGGGTGGAGGATAATACGACGACGACGACGACGACGACGACGACAACGACGACGACGACAACGACACGTCAAGTAATTTCGGTCTATCGGTCGATCGGTCGTATTGTTGGTCGTACTATCGGTCGGTCGTACGGACGACGAGACGGAGGGGGTGAGAAAGAGAGCGAGAAAGAGAGCGAGCCTGACGGAGGGATAGAGGGAAGGGACGGACGGATTGACGGACGGATGATCTGACGTTAGTTTAAATTCGGTTTGATATTCGGAGGATCAGTCTATTTTATTGTTCACTTTGTGTATCGTTTATTTGAAACAACTCAAGAGGGATTCATTTTTTTGGTTTAAAGGAAGAAAGAAATTTGATTGGCCGTCGACGATTGGACGTCGTTGTCAGTGTATATATAGTGCGTCACTGTTTATTTGAAAGTTTTTCTCCGTTTGTGGTATTGGGGCACATTAACGATATAATAATCAAAACGAAAGTCAAAACAACTAAGACGTCGAACGGTGATTATTGGGTGCGCGTGTCTTTGTTTTTCTTTCTCGGTGCTCGATATTCAGGAGGTTTGTTGGTGGTGGTGCGACGGACAGAGTACGTGTTACCGTGAAAAGGAGACGAGAACGAAGAGAAGGAGGAGGGAAAAAAGAAGAAGAAGAAGTAGAAGGCGAAGACGAAGAAAAGAACAAGAAGAGGAGTCAGTTGCTTTGGCGTTGGAGGAGGAGGAGGAGGAGGTGGAGGAGGAGGAGGCGGAGGAGCAGCAGCAGCAGCAGCAGCGGCAACATTTACCCGTGAGTTCACGAAGCCGTGTGTGCTGGATACGTAGCGGACTCTTGTGGAGGACCTTCGTGCGTGGAGCTACGATCGAGCAGCACAGCTGATCCAAGGACTCGGGTACGAAGGGCTCTTACACTTGCCAATAACAATCGACAAATATGTCGTCCCCCAGCGCTGGAAAACGACGTATGGACACGGACGTTATCAAACTGTATCCTTATAACTTTATCAATTTATTGCTTTTTTCTCCCTTCAAATTTCCTTTAATAATCAATTCAGCCCTTTGCTTTAACTTGCCAAGTATTCTTTCATATAATTTTTTCTCTCTCTCTCATTCTCTTTCTTTGTTCTTTGTTTGTTTCTCTGTCTGTTGCTGCTGCTGCTGCTCTTGTCTCTTCTACTGTACACACGTGTTCACAATACAACATAACAGTGAGTGACTCGTTCTTCTTATACACGCATTCATGTTTTCTCTTTGCAAGAGCATGCATAGAGAAAAAACGAATGTGTACGTACGTGAGCGTGAGAGCGTGAGCATGATGCGCGCACGTATGTTTGTTTATTGGGGGCACATACGATCGACCATGCCTCCTGCTGCTGCTGCTGTTGCTGTTACTTCTTCTACTTCTATTTCTATTACTACTACATTTAACGACGAAGAATTTAGTGGGGATGATGATGAGATGGGGTAAGGGAAGGGAGGAATACACGGGAGAGATTTGCACGGCAAGAGTTGCACCAATGTCACACGGGCCAGCGGCAACAACCAGACGAGAAAGTAAAAGAACAAACGTGTTTCATTTGTTTTTTTTTTCAGATATACCTGTCGATAGCTGCACAGCTGTTTTTGAAAACAGCTGATCGTACTTATTTACTTAAATTCATATACACTTTGCCGCACACACACGCACTTTTTTCTCTCCTGATATTATATACATATATATTAAAAGTTTATTCTAGTTCGACGAGATTATACAGTTGAAAAATACGCACGCGCGTATGCATCTTCGTTCGTTGCATCTACACTCGGTAGGATGATTTTGGATGCGTGGCAGAGACAAAGAAATATAGAAGGCGGACAAAGAAGGGCCAGGTAGTTTTCCTTCTCAATGGTTAATCGTTGTTCAACTAAAATTCTTGTCCTTTTATACCTAAATTCTCGGAATTTTGGTCTTCTCTTAAAATTCATCTTGTCTTTGAATATTTTTTATTGAATTGTAAACTCGTTTTTTATTTTTTAGATACACAGAAGAAAATTTCACATAGACATATTAATCGACGATCAAATCACGGGGTTCGAAGTTGAATGAGCTTTGTTGCAAGCGTGTATGCTCAAAGGGGTTGGAACAAAGGGGTTGGGCGGGAAAGAGATTTCGTGAACGTGAAAGACCAGTAATGGAGACGTCGCATCGCTTTTCGGCCTCGATTCGTTGTTGAACGTACGAATGACACGACTCTTCGCAGTTGGACGTAAAAATAAAACGGACGACTATAGAATGTAGTCGCGTAAACGTTACTCTGACGCACATCGGGGGCGAATCAATGCTTTTTCGCGAAACTTGGTCATATGTTTCCTTTTTTTTCTACATTTCTTTTCTACGAATGGATAAAGAAATATTTTGTGACGCTTTGATCTAAAGGATCGAGAATAATTTCAAATTTCCCACGTTCACGGTTTACCTTCGATTGTGATGGCATCTTTTGTATTACAATATTTGTTTGTATTGTTAAAGAGACGCTTAACGCACGAATTTCTCACCTACGTAAATACGCGAGCTCGTTTAATCTCTTTCTTAGGTAGGAATCGACCTCGAGCTACGAAAATTGACTTCCCGTTTGACGTAACACTTTGTCGTCGCTTGGATAACTCCGCTATGTGGATACCTGATACACGAATCGATATTTTATTTTACTTTATTATGCTTACACTTACACTACTCTCCATTTTTTTAACATTATATTTATTCACACTTTGTTACTGTCATCGATCGAATAACTAGTTTAAAAGTATATTTTAGCTAGGATTATTTTGTATGTTGTAATATTGAATATTTTAGAAAATTCATGCGTACGATTGTTCTTGTTCGTTTTTAGATGTGTTCCTTTTAAAAGGACAAACAGTTAACGAAATTTTGCGTATAAATGAAACAACTCTCCCGCGTTTTTTGCTATATATCGATCAGTCTTTGTGTCTAGCTGCGTTAAAGTCAGGGCAAACGCTTCGACGAGCAAAGCAAACATGTTGACTGGTTA
The DNA here is from genome assembly GCF_001465965.1 of Polistes dominula. Next base: position 99,627 of record NW_015149107.1, read on the forward strand.
TCTCTGTCCTTCCTCTTCTTCTTCTTCTTCTTCTTCTTCTTGTTTTGGAACCCTTCCTTTCGTTGATATATAGACTAGCTTTCTGTTAACTTCATGTTCCTAGGGCTTTTATCTTTTGGTCCTGCTATAACGTAGTTTACATACATATTTGTTGACTTTTCTTACGTTGGATGATCTATTTTCAGAGATCGAAAACTTTGCTCGTCGCATGCGAGAACCTTTTAGTAAAGCATATATATATATATATACATACACTTAGGTTAGTATTGTTCTTTCGTTCTTCAACCAGTTTTTGCCTGGTTTTTTACCAGTTAAATCCTGATGCAAAACCTTTTTCTATTCTACAAGTGAAAATGATTAAAAAGATTTCCTAACGTGTCCTAACAACGACATCATCATTTGAAAATAATAAAAAAAGAATTGCGTAGCTTGCAAATTTTTCTATTATATATTTAAATATATTTATATATATATATACGTTTGTTGTTCAATATTTTTTTTTAAATTTATGCAATAGATTACGTTATCAATATTAAATACTTTTATCGATAATTTTTGTAAGTCGTAAAAGTAATGTTTGATCTTTTTCAGTTATCTAGTTGTTTTTAGTAAAACAAATGTTACAAATTTGAACTATGATGAAACTCAAATAATATTATCTAGTAGATATCGAAAAAGATTTGAAATGTTATTTTGGAAATATATAGGACTATTTGGAGAAAAAAATAATGACTATCTATTTGAAGCAAAGACCAAAAGTGAATGTAACATTTGTCACGTTGAATTATATATCATGTGTCTTCCATTCGAGTTCAACGTTGTGTTAAAATACTTCTCGTTCGCGTAAATCACTATTTCAATTTAATTTTCGAAAATGGAATGACGTTTGCTCTCGCCTCGCTTGCTTGCTTGCTTGCTCGCTTGCTTGCTCTGTCGTTCGGGTTGGTCTCATCCTCTCTCATGGTGGTTTACAATAAATCCTTTCCTTTCATCTCGCATACATCATGTTCGTCGTTTGCTTCTTCAACATTCGACCAACCACATCAGATTTTATGTACCAATTTAAAAGCGTGTTTGCCCCCTGACTCGCTCAAACTATCTTCACCAAGTCCTTCCTTTTTATTTTTATTTCTTAGTCGACTAAGTATAAAAATTGGTATGACTCAACGTATAGTATTTCTCACGAAAAATATTCCTGTCAGGTGGCTGAACCAAGTTGCAGTCAATGTAATTTGTAAAAAGGTATCATTGGAATTCTAAAAATGTTAGAGTAAAGTCCTTTGACCGAATGGTTTCGTTCGTATGTTTCTGGGATATTAAGCAAATTGATTAGATTCTAATGAACAGTGTTATCAACGGAGATCCCTAATGGTTTCGCTTTAATGGAATAGGTTCTCGTTATACCGCGTGAACATGTTTATCGACATCAATTCGATTTCTCATTTATTATCCCGAACAATCTCTCGCAATGGTAATTGCAATTCGATCCTATAATATTGTATTTCTTATTACCAATATATATCCTAATATGATATATTACGCTGTATAAAAAACGATTTGAATAATATATATCTATTAAAGAAAATAAGTTGATTTTTGTGCTATCGCGAATTATGAAAATACTAGTTACAAGATGACATAAGAAATCGTACGAATAGTAAACGTTCTAGGATAGTCTGTTGATTTAAGGACTTGGTATAATTGGTTGATTTAAACTTGCTTTGCATAAATTCTACAAAGTTACTTGATTTTTTATCGATTATGTCATCAAACATTGTTAGATCTTAGTACATTATAGTAGTGTGATACTTGGGTGAGGCATCGGGACGCACCTTTTAAAATAGAAAAAAAAAGGAAAAGAAAATATATATCTATGATTTTCTCGAGTATTAGATTTAGAAATTATCTTTTTATACAATTTGAATGGAAGTTTTGTAGATAGAACGTATATAACGCATCTCATTATGCTTTGTTTGAATGTTGAAGGCAGGAAACCTTGATGGAATCGTAAGCAGAAAGGTCGTTCCATTGTAGGTTGGTTATTGAAACGATACGCTCGTCCTCGAGACGTTGCTGCAAGTCTGACAATTTTATTTGAAGGAGAATACTTGGGTGTCATTCTTTGTTTTTTTCTTTTTTTTTTTTTTCTATGGTAAATCACGCGACTTTAGATTACTTTTAGATTAGATTTTAACACGATTCTCGTGTCTCTTTGTAATATTTACTTTTCTATGTTATTTATTTTTGTTGTATTGCATGTTTGAATATTATTCCAAATCGATTGGAATTTGTAGCAATTTAGTTGGAAACCGATCGATCGATGACTTAGTGACTTACATTAGTCTCTCTTAGTAAGGTATCGCGATATAGGTAGATGAGGGAGAAAAAGAGAGAAGGAAAAGGAATCTTTGAATGTGAAGCACAATCTAGAAACTGTGTTGTGACCTCGAATGCGCAAGCGTATTTCCTCGTGGTGGAAGTAGGAAAACGATTGGGGGGCAGTTGTGTGTTGTTCGTTAAACATAACGACACGAGTTTTCATTAGGTATTCTAAAAAGCGTTTGGAAACGACTGAACCATGTACGACTATACCATGGTCGTATGTAATACATATTCGAACGAAGTATGAGTAACAAAGTACTGATTCAATACCAAATGCAATTTTTTATAACGATTCACCTATCTATCTTTTATCTAGTTTTTTCTTTTCTTTTCACTAATAACACAATCGTTACGTTTTCTTACGTTTAAAATCTAGATAGGAAACTTCTTTATCCTCGGGTCTAGCTATAGTTAACTTTAATAATAACCCGTAGTCGTTTCTAACGTTTCATTTTATTATTATGATGCATTGTACATAACGAACGGCACCTTCTTATCGTTCGTAATATTATTATTTGTCGTTATTCTTCTTTTGATTCTATAGATTATTATCTAGATTCGTAATGCGTAATCGTGACAACAAAAGATAGAACGAGATTTTCTACTTGTTTTCATATTGTAAAGTTCTAATGATATTGGAAATGAAATGTTTAGATTTAATTGTGACAGTTATTTAATAATTATATTTACAAAATTGTATTTGTATTTGTATTTGTATTTGTATTTATTTAAAATACAAATGCGTGCGTTAAGAGTATATTTATAACTTTATTTATAAATAACACAAAGATTTATCTAATCCAATTTGCGTCAGACAATTTTATATCTTATTTTTTTTTTTTGGTACGAAGCTTGTCTCTCACACTGTGTAATATGTGTGTACGTTTATACCGTAGCCTTTAATTAGATTTTTATTGTCTTGTTTTTTTTTTCTTTTTTTTTTCTTTCCCTTCGTGTTTACTTTTATTCCGTAATGATGATAGAGCTAAATTTAATGAATCCGAGCGAACGAGTTATTCGCGGTTTCCACGATTCCACGTTTTGCACGTTTCGTGTCTCGTGTGTGGTGAAATACTTTGAAATATATGTGTATATTGGAAAACGTATTATGCGCTTCCAGGAAATGGAGTAGAATTACTTTTTTACTTTTCTCTAATATCGTTCTGTTTTTTGTTTGTTTATTAAGTAGAATGCATTTACATATTCATTGAATTTTCGAACTATTGATTTTATTTTCTTTCATCGGTATACAAATATCGATAGTAGTTAATTGGAAAATAAAATGAATTGACCGACCCCTATTCTCATTTGGGATTGGTTGAGATTGATGTTACAGGATAATCCCAATTCTTGTTGTTGTTGTCGAGCAAACATTTTGCAACGCATGTGTTTATCGCGTACACAATTTTATTCGTAATGAAAAATATGATAAATAATGTAAAATTAAAACCAAAAAAAAAAAGGGAAAAGTAGCATTCGTAGAAATACGCTGAGCACTTTCTAACGAAGCTCATCGAAAGTTTTGCTTTACACGCAAGAGATAAAATCGTGCCAATGACCGCGACCTGCGTCAAACGTGTGTGTGTGTGTGTGCGATATTATTCGATAGACTATGATAAAACGTGTCGTTTCTCATCTTGACAAAAGTTCTAAATTGATTCTAAACAAAAAAAAAAAAAAAAAAANTGATGTTAATAATATTACATTTCTATTTTGAAATTTTACACATTACCGTTGTTATTATTTATTTTTTATTTTATTATTATTGATTCTAAAAAAAAAAAAAAAAAAAAAGAATAAAAATGAACTTTTATTGTAACTCACGATAGAGTTACATCGTCGTTGTAGTTACGTTGTTGCATTACGTTGCATCGATCGTAACGATTATGGCAATTCCTTAGAGAGATTGTAAAACATGTTTTCACGATCGAGAAATTGAGAGAGAGAGAGAGAGAGAGAGAGAAAAAAACATTTCTTATCGTATTTTATACAATTCGTTTCATCAATTTACCTTTCAAACGATTCATTATTTCAGCATTGTATTTTTCCTTAATTTAATATTGTAAAACAGAATAGAAAGCAAACACGAGGTGACGATTCTCGGAGGACTCAATGAATTTTCCGTCAAATTCTACGGACCACGAGGGAGTAAGTATTAATTCATTATTTCTTTTTTATCATTAAAATACCATTTAATTTTATATGATCATTTTTAATGGAGGAAAGCTTTCATTTGAATTCGATAAATATATTATGATGCCCTTGTATTTCTTTGCGTGCGAATAGCTCGTAGACTATACAAATTTTCTTTTAAATGTCGTCCCGTCCGCTGCATCCATTCATATACATACACATACACACGTACACGTACACTTATACATATGCAGGATCGTTTTACGTGTTCACATTGCGTCTCTCATCTATTTTGATATTTCCAAGGTCGACGCGCTTTTCTCGTCACACCGGATATACTTATGCAATGGCGCGTACTTCAGTTTTTTTCCTTTGATTCAAATGCGAAGAATTTTATATCGATTGCTTGTGGTAATTGTATTGCTAATCGAAACTTTCTTGACTTCTCGTTAACACAAGGAGAGTTGTTGTTCATTCAAATTAAATTAGGGGATTTCGAATTTATTTCATATCTGCCTCCTCCTCCCTTTCTCTTTTACTTTTTCTTAAATTGTATACAATATAATGGGGGATATAATATATAATTCTAAATGATAAGATTAGTTCGTTCTCTTAGAGAGAACGTTTTGATTTCACAAAAGTACCTTGTCAATTGGCTTTGCTAGCACTTTGACGAGGAGGAAAATTGTGTAACGAGTACAGAGAGGAGTTGAACCTTCTTCACGATTACGCTCTTTACTACTACTACTACTACTACTACTACTACTTGTGCAAATCGTAGACGTTTAGAAACTCTGTTGGAAAAGTGAATATAAATTTGAAGCAAAAGAAAGGGATCGTCGTCCGTAAGCGCAGCAACTGCAAATGATGAAGTAACCATACTACTACTCTCTTCCAATTAATTATATGATTATACATACAGTACAAAGAACTTAGATCGAGCAATCGATATAACGAAAAAAAGGGAAACAGAAAAAACAGATTAAAGCAAGCATATTTTCTTTTAGTAAAAACGAAAACATCAACGAAAGTGAAAGACTACGCGTGTCTCTCTTGAAATCTTGACGTTAACGAAAAATGACGAAAATAGATGATAAGCTTAGTTATTTTTGTTCATTGTTTTTGTCAACGGATATCGCTGTTAGTGTAGAAATAATAAAATTAAAAGTGCTTATCAATTCAAAGGTAATAATAGGCCTTATCGATTTTTTTATCTCACATTGTGCAATATTTCATTTGTTCAACGTGTTTAAATTATCATCTTGTGAAATGCCGTATAATTAAGGACAATTGATAACAATTTATTTTATGATTTAGTTTATAATGTATTTTTTTCTATTTTCTTTGTTTTCGATCCTAGTGCATTGTACTATACTATATATACATATAAAGTAAACACGCACTATTCGGGTTGTCTCGAAAGAAGAGTAGTAGTAAAAGGAGTAGTTTGCTTTGGAAAGGTTCGTTTGGAAAGGTTCGTTTGGAAATGGCTGTAAACGAGCAGCAGTCGGTTGATATACATCGCAGATACCGCAGTGCAACGGGTGACCCACTTTACTCTGGGGAAGGCGTTTAGTACGCCCTAAGATTTTTCTACTATTTGTATACGCACGAAAGAGAGTCGTTTCATTTTTCCAAATATTCCCAAAAGTCACATTTTTATTCGATTGTGATATGGATCGTTAATGAAAATTGAAAATAAATCATTATTTTCGTAAACGTTATTTCGACAATTGATTCTATTAAGCTTATCTTTTATCGAAATGACTAAATTCCCACGTTATATTATTGCATTTAAATGTTGAAAGGTACGCAAGCGCATCGACATTCGTGTTATTTCACGAACGTGCGTCATAGAAATTCCGATCGAAGGGATTTTGAATAATACCTACTAGATATATAAGATTAATACCCTTTGCATTCGAGGGCTCTGCTACAGAGATAATAAAAAAAAAATAAAAAAAAACTGAAGCAAATTCAATTTAGTCTACTATATATCATTTATGATTTTTCTATTGAAATTGCTTTCTGATTTATTGCTAATATATGTAATGAAAAAAAACAAAAAAACAAAAAAACTTGGAGTGCAAAGGTTTAATATTTCTCTTAGTTAGATATTTATTCTAATAAAATAGCGAGATTTGAGGATTATTAATTTGAACTTTGAAATAATGCCAAATACCTTGTTTGTTCAGTTAAAATTATAAAAGTATTGGTAGTGGTAATAACAATTACGATGATAGATAAATGTTCCATTACAAATGTAGCTATGCATTGACGTACGATTTGATTGCAAATCCAAAGATGGATTTGTTTGCCTTCACTTGCATTCTGTTACCAACGGTACACGAGCATGTGAGTCAATAGTAGGAACAATTTTGATGTACGATATAACTTTTTATTAAATCATTCAAACATCGTTTTACTTTATATAAGTAATATTATATAAAATCGTTAAGAACAATGCTATAGAAATGATTTTCATTAATTGTTGAAATTATAATAAAAGAATATTTAAACTATGAAATAATTCAAATATTACATGCATCAAGTTTCTGCTTTTGCACACACATAATTGGAAAGTAACGAAAATATTAAGCATACTATTTTTAATAATTTACTAAATTACTCTGGGATGTATAATTAAACCATATAAATTTAAATTTAGAAAGAGAATATAAATATACAGCAGAATTTTGGATATATAATATAATCCTTTGAACAAATTTAGCTCGTTACTCGGTGAAATGATTTTAACGAGCAATTCAAAGACGGATAATAAAATACGTCGAGATTTGTACGAGGACGAAAATAGGATAATATAAATGAAAGCAAAGATAACGAACCGAAGATGAGTGTTTTATCGTTATGGAATTATACAAATTATAGTATCAATCGCATCGTGTGTTTGATGACAACAACAAAAAATAATAAAATGAAAATCAACTAGTTCTCTTTTGCTTATCAAAGAAAGCTTTAAACTGAAGTTTCTACTGAACATTATTGATAATAATGTCACTAATCTTTGTCGTTTAAAGAAAGTATAGTTTAAGTAAGTTAACTCGAGTATGATGATGTCTAAGAAGCTAGGTTAACAGCATTAGTCTTATGTTGGAATTCTTGCTTCGTTCTATTAAAACAGCAACACAACAAATATTACACGGTAATATTGAGAACGTAGAAAAAACTATTTTCTATTTCGAATATGAAAATAATATGAAATCGTAGATGGAAAAGAAGAACAAGACCAAGACTTTTCATTTTCTAGACGATACAGCTGACCGTCATAATTATCGATACGCATTTGTATGTCAAGAAAATGATCTGGCTTATTATTTTTTTTAATTTAATAATACTGTCTGCTCTTTTTTATATTCGTGAAAAATTTCAACATTTTTCTTCGTTCGTTCACAGTTTATATTCGCCGTTATCATTAAAGACAATTTGCACGTGTTTACTTATTCTGTTTATTCTCTTTTGCCAACTTTGTAAGAAAGAGAGAGAGACAGAGATTTAGATCAATAGGATCGAGAAAGAAAGAGAAGGAAAATCTTGAAGTAGATAGATAAAAAGGTCGAGTACGTTTATCAAATCGCACGATGCTAGCAATCTTGGCTCCTTCTTACAAACACCGCTCTTTGTTTTATGAGGCAAAAAATGAACGATGGATAAATATCGTTCAATTTCGTCTCTCTCTCTCTCTCTCTTTATTTATTTTTAATTGTAAGTGTTTGTCTCTTCCACCTACGCAATCATCTCGTTAGCCGATGATGATTCATCATTTTATTTTCACCACCACATCGGATATCTGTTCGTTTCTATTCGTTTTTATCAATATCAAAATAATAAATTAAGAAAAATAAATTGGAAAGGCGATATTCGTTATACGTTTTAAACACCGTATATATATATATATATATACGTTTTAAACACCGTATATATATATATATATATATTGCGTGTTTTATTTCTTTTGTATTTTTCTTTCTATAAATTAGTGCGTATCTTTCATCGACGAAAACGGAAATCGTGCTATGCCTCCTCGACGTGAGAACGAGAATCAAACGTATGTTATCGGTAGAAGAAATCGTAAAAAAAAATTAAAACTTGTATTACTCTAATCACAAGCGTAAAACCTTCCAGTCCAACTCGCAAACAGATAAATAGTGAATTAAGGAACCTAACTGAACGATACCAATCTTGCGAAAGCAACGGAATCGTAATTTCTTCGAAATACACGTTAATAATAATTCTTTCTTTTCACGCGAACCTACTTGAAAGAATGAGCATATTTACGCATAGATATATTAATAAAGAGAAAGAGAGAGAGAGAGAGAGAGAAAGATAGAAAAATAATGATCATCAGCAACAAGTAAACTCTACATTTAAAATTTGTACAACATTTATTTAAATTTCAAATTCAAATTACAATTTACGATTACGATATTATTATGTGTTTAGTAAAATAGACAATAGATTTTCTATTGGGTGTTTAAAAATAAACTTTGTAAAGAGTAAGATAGCAAAGAGAGAGAGAGAGAGAGAGAGAGAGAATATGATGCACCTGCGCGTTGTGCTGATATTCTTTATCTTTTTCTCTCTTCGTTTCTATGATAATGTTGCAACGAACGCATCGTCAAAGCTAATGAAGGCCACAATAAATTCTTACCGTTTGTACGCTAATATCTCGCTTGCAAAGTGCGTTTGTATAGGCCCAACAACGATATGCGCGGCTCGTTGAGCTTGTCGAGAGGAAGAAAAAAATTAGGTCAATAGGTCAAGCGCAGAGTAGGAGGAGAAGAAGATTGATATTGAACTGCATCGTTCGCCACTACGTTATATTACCTACCCCCCTTTTTTTCGTAGTTGAGTGGTACACCTGTATACAAAATGACAGAACGGATCGATTTAAAAAAAAGAAAAAAAGAACGAACGAAACGTCGATAAAAAATATCGTCAAATATACGTTAAATTTTCCTTATCATTTTTAAACTTGTACACGTTTTCGACAATTTGCATATGTTTCAAGGAATTATTTCAATTTGGTGTTAAATTATGTTAGCTTAGTTAGCTGCGACGAACCGCATCCCGGTTTCCGGTCGGTTGAACAGTGGTGATCGTCGGATAGAAAAACCGTTCTTACGAATCATGACTATGATCCTAAACTGAAAATCTCACTCCTTTCTTTATTTTTATTTCTTTATTTTGGAAAGTAAATTGTAAGATTTTACAGTCGAAGTAAACTTCATTCCTTCGTTCCTGTATCATAAGAATGCGGTACGAGATAAGCGGGAAACTTTAAACGATCAATTTTCAAGCCATTCACGCGTTTAGGTATAGAACCTAACGGAACGAGTTGGAAGAGTTACGTTATCGTATGGGTGCACTTTCTACAAGAAGCTAATAAGATTATACCAATGTAAAATAGAACAAAATATATGTGACAGAGTTAATAAAGAACAATTACTCTCAATTATTTCCTTATTATACAGAGTCAAATTTATATATTATTTATATTTATTATATCTTAGTTAGTTAGTTTTATTTTGGAAAGTTTATTTCCTCTGATAACATTTGATAAAAATATAAAACACATAGGCAAAAAGAAAAGTTCGAAATAAAGAAGAAGAAGAAGAAGAAGAAGAAGAAAAAAAAAATGGGTGAAGAAGAGAATAAAAGAAATGAAAAGAAAAATGTCAAGGTTTCGTTAGAGAAAAGTTAGAGCGTAAAGATGGCGGCTGTAGGCTGCGGGTGCATGTTGCAATGCACTCTACATGACTCGCGTGATCGCGTGGGTATCGATACTTTCACCCGTGAATCTCATCCGACATGGTTATGCGTGCGCACATGCGTGTGCACGTGCGTCCTGCACCCACGGACAGGTGGGTTATGTTGTAGCACACACATATAAGTAAGATATCTCGTATACTCATCGACGTACGCACAATTTGCAACATGAAAAAGCCAAAAGTCAGTTGGTTAAACGACGACGATGAATAAATGCATTTACGTGAGACCTACACCAACAATAATGAGAATAAGAATTTTTACATTATATTTTTGTTGTCAAAACTTACAAACATTTTCAATGAAGAGAAGTGGAAGTTTGCTTCGTAATTATACGATCTTATCCATATAAGAAGGAAGAAGTAAGAAGAAACTTGATGAGTACAAATGATAAAGCATTCATAGAAATCGAATGTGTTTAAGTAATTTCAAGATGACCGTGACAAGCGCAACGTGATCCGTTAACAATTTATTCACTTTAGATAACGCATGCTATGCTTACTTTGCGAATATTAACATGTTAATGCGTACTTATATTTATACACACACACACGTACAAAACTATGTGTCATTTGCGATCTTTTTTTTCTTCATTATCGATTCATTATGGTGATTGCGGTAAAACTATTACGTATTTCACGTTTAACACTTCTCTCTCTATATATATATCAATGCACATATTTATTTGTTAGTTCAAAACTTTAATATTGAACGTAGAAAATATTCATCCCTTCCCTTACTTTCTTTCCAGTTAGGAAGGGGAAGGCTGAACGAATATAACGAAACAACGTAATCTTCTTTTTAGTTTTCTTTCTTCTATTTCTACGAAAGAGAACATAGTTTCCTTGTGAGAAATTGTACCGTTGAGTGTTCTCGTTTCCGTGAAGGTAGTGCGAATTATGGTACAGCCTTTGAATCTCGAATCTAGGCAATATCATCGATAACTGTACAAAGTCAATTGTAAAGATCGTTGCAATTATAGTATTATTTTTGTTCTTTCCAAGTAAACCTTCCCAAGTTCTAAAGTCTTTCGTGACGAAAAGTGTTAACGCGTAATAGCTTTGTAAGTTTTACGCTTTGAGATAAGAATCAGTGTTTTGTAAATGATAACCCTCTTCCCTACTCCCTCCCTTTACTTTTCATCGATTTTTTTATTGTTTCGTACGATTTAATAAATCATTTTTTCAATGTTCATTTTATCTAAAACGAAATAGTTAATTGATATCATTTTGATGATCGTAATCAGATTTGTTCATTGTTCGTTACAGCACCTTACGAGGGTGGAATATGGAAGGTGAGGGTTCTCTTGCCCGAGCATTATCCCTTCAAATCTCCTTCGATCGGTTTTATAAACAAGGTCTACCACCCTAACATTGACGAAGTTTCAGGCACCGTGTGTCTTGATGTTATAAATCAGGCGTGGACTGCCCTCTATGGTATGCATTCTTTTTTCTAATAATAATAATAATAATAATAATAATGATAACATAATATAATTAATAAATAAGATTGAGACAAATTTCATTCATTTCGTTTGTTTCAGACTTGTCAAATATTTTCGAATCCTTCCTACCCCAATTATTAACATATCCCAATCCCATCGACCCTCTAAACGGCGATGCAGCTGCTATGTATCTCCATAAACCAGAGGAGTACAAGAAGAAGGTAGCTGGTAAGTCTTGAAAATTTAACACGTATATCTTAATTACATATTTAACTAATACGAAAATAATATACAGAAAACGACCTTTCTTAAAAAACGGAAATACTCATCCTATGTTTTTTTTACTCTTATATCAATGTCTCTTAGTATCAGAATCAATTGAATTTCCCATTAAATTAAGAACAATACAAAGTACATTTTATTGTTGTTAGTCAAGTACGTGGAGAGCTGTAATAGAAGAAATTTTTATTTTAGGAACGTTAAAACAAATGTATTATAATTGAAAAAGTTTAAAAAATGTGTAGAGTGTGCGATATATGATTAAATGATCGATAATTAATCGAAAAGAATGTGTATTATTGTTTAAAATTTCGAATTATATGATCAAAGTACCTTCCTGGTCTACATTCGCCGTTAAAGTAGGTCATTGCTTTCTATTAAAATTCTTATGTTAAATGTTGTTTACATGACATTTCGAACGTCTCGCATATACATAATAGGAATAATATTCATAATAGATAGAATTTCGTTTTATGAAAAGTCTTATAAACAACATTCAATATAAGAACTTTCATTGAGGTCATCGTGCCAGTCTAAAGGTGAATTTCGAGGAAGACGGTACTCTGATCATATACACAGTGCTTCTAAATTACAATACGCTTTCTTTTCGATTATTTAACAATTATTTACCGTACATCGAACACAGTACACTACTCTATTAATATTTTTAATAGTTTAAGCTGAATTATATTTGTTTTATCGTTTGCTTGCGCAGTGATGACTTCGAAACGTTCTCCTGACCAATGAATACTTTGACAAGATTTAATTTAAATTAAAAACAAAGGATGACTAAATTAAAGTAAAGACAAATGTTATTCCATATATTACAAATGTAATATATAATTTGAAATATTGTTTGTAGATTACGTGAGGAAGTATGCAACGGAGGAGGCATTGAGGGACCAGGAAAACGGTGGGACCGGGAACGGGATGTCGTCCGATAGCGAATCATCGATGAGCGACTTTAGTGAAGACGAGGCGCAAGATATGGAATTGTAACCAAATATTTTATCATCATCCATACCCATATCCTTAATCTCGATTCCTTGTAAACTCCGATCGTTTGTCCTACCAAATAGAATGCTTATATTCCAAAAACAAAAAAACACAAAAATAAGAAAAAAGCTCTTTAAGAGAGTTGAATTTTCGGTTTGCAACACGTATATCTCAGGTCGCGATGGCCGACTCACATTCTTCTCCCTTCCGACCATCGTTCTCTCATAGTAGTCAATGTCCGATTAACGAAGATTATATTTACGAAAGAATAATGTCTTTTAAGGGAAATAATTGTCCGCAGTCTCCGTTTTTCTCTCTTTTTGTTTTCTCCTTTATTAGAGACAAATAATACTATTCGTCAATGTTCATTTCTCGTTGATCGTCGTTTTAGTTTTTTTTTTTTTTTTTTTTTTTTTTTTTAACATAAAGACAACAGATCTAACGAATTGTACGATAAACTAAATTTTTATTCATTAATTATATATGTTTCGTCAGGTATACATATACATATATATATAAAGAGAAAGAGAAAGAGAAAGAGAAAGAGAAATAGAAATAGAGATAGATAACAAAATAGGAGAGCAGCACTGGGAATTTATGGGTCTTCTACCGTACGTACGATACAATATTCCCGTGAGATAAGATTATCGAATTTTGAGCGAAATCAATAATTTTTTTTATTTTATTTTATTTTATTTTATTTTATTTTAAAGGTTAGTATATTTGTGTAAGAGAAAGAAAAACAGAGAGAGAGAGAGTTGGAATTTTAATTTCTTTATTAGCATCGATCGTTCTTCTCTCCTGTTTTGTTCATCCTTTCTTCTTTTTCTTCTTCCAATTTGCATATATCCTCGTGTCTTCGCGCGCTGCTAATTATTATTATTATTATTATTATTGTGTAATCTTTATAGATAGTTGTTTGATGTATTTCTTTTTCTCTCTTCTCTTTTCTTTATTTTTTTTTTTTTTAATACTTTTTTTTTCTCATTAATTTTAAAAGATTCGAGTCTGATTTAGTTTCCGAGCACAAGTCGAGATTTTGTCGAGGTATGTCAGTTATGTGTAATAATACATTGAATTCAAGTGGAATAAAAAAAAAAAAGAGAAAAATACGTGTGCCATGAGAGAAATTAAATCGAGAAATTGTAAGGGCCCAAGTTGACAACGAACATCCAGTAGTACAATACGTAAACGTCGACATTCAATTCCAAAATTCATACGTGATAATTAACGTCCCTCTTATGCGTATTGTGGAGCTCATGAAATCACATTGGATTAATTTTTTTCTTTTTTTTTTTTCTTTTCTTTTTAATTAGAACGAATCGACAAAATATGTTTGAAAAGAAGGAAGAAAAACAAAACGAAAAATGAAATTTTAAATATAAAATATCGCGATAGAACAACCATGCCATTTTGATCGATTTGACATGATGGAATGTGTGAGTAAACGACGAATTACGAGCGTTGTACACAATTATTTTTATCATTTTTGTTTGATTTTAATTAAATCTGTTTTTTTTTTCTTTTTAAATCGCATAGAGTCTAAATAAGGTAGAAAATGGGTACTACTAGTCCCGTCTTCCTTTTTCCTGCCATCAAGCCATCCCTGTACGTTTTCCTCGCAGGAAGTAGCAACGAGAGAGAGAGAGAGAGAAAGAGAGAGAGAAAGAGAGAGAGAGAGTTCTATCGCGGACGACGATGACAACAAAGTAACGTTCAAGTCATAATATAATAAACACAAACATAAAGGTGCCTCTATCGTAATTTGAACGACGAAAAATGATCACAGTCGTCCATGTGACGAAAATATTCATGCGAATCGACGATATCACTGCGAAGAAAGCTATTTGATTTTAAATTCAAATTCTCGTGTCATTTTTCGAAGCCCCCATCAGCATTGCATAATCGAATAATAAACAAAAAGATGACACAGGTGCGTGTTTTTAAATTGTTCCATGAAATGTCACAAAACAAATGAAACAATAAATAAGGAAAAAGTTCAAACGATCTTGTCGGCTGAGATTCGACGGTATTCACTGAGAAAAAAAAATCATATTTCCAATATATATATATATATAGTTTACGTGGAGGTTGAATAAAAAAAAGTAGTCAAGCAATCGACAAAACTGTGATCTGTTAATTTTTTCTTTATCTAATCATTATTATGAAATATTAAAATGTTCTAACGGATTTGTAATATTTGCAATCATGCATTAATGTTAAGATGCATTTTATCATTAAAATCAAATAATTTTGTTGGTTCTTTCGTCGCTTATTATATAAATCTGTAAAACCAATTTACTTCTTAATAGCTAAGCAAAGCCAAGCCATTTTCGGATAAACAGGATATTAATTTAGTCCTAATTTACGCGAATCTGTTTTTCCATCAAAATAAACATATTTATATTTTTTAATATATAAACAAGAAAAGAACAATTTTTATTAAAGCACATTTCTAAAGAAAAGACAAAAACAAAAAATAGAAAAGTTTTCAAATGTTACTCAAAGGTATTAGCCCCCCCCCTCCTCAGAATGTTTTTTGCATAGTCATTTATAATTTGTTGGTCAAGTTTTGAAAAACCTCAGGGATCTTATTTTTCAATGTATCAAAGATTTTTCCTGGTGAGAATTGAAAGCACAGATGAGAGATGTTAACGTAAAGGAAAGAGTAATATTAACGTAATATTAACGTCAAGTATAACAAATAATCCATCTTTTCTGCTGAGATTGGTAATAATTAATTTGGAAGTAAGAAACAAAAAAACAAAAAAAGAGAAGAAGAAACAAAAGGAATAATAATAATGTATTAATGCCAAAAATTGTGAAGTTAGAAGAGAAGATAGATTCGCCGGAAGCCAGCCGTATATGTACAAATTATGGTGCACAATAATCGTTGACGGATAAATAGTATTTTGTTTTAAACTGATCTCTTCTCTTCGTTTAATTCAAGTTCTAATACAAACAAATTTAATGATTAACTTTATACGAGAGACACGTATAGCCATGGTATTTTAGTGCCTTTCGTGGGCAGAGAAATGTGCCTTATTCTATGTGTCTCGTGAAAGAATTGCTTACAAGAAAAAACAAAACAAACAAAAAAAAAAAGAACTAGTATGAACGAGAAATAAGTGTTCTGTGTTAATTGATTCTGTTATTTTATATATTTTTTACGTTATTTAAACTGCTTGCTAAATTGTAATGTATTATATTGGCAAATTATAAATTAGATGTACGTGCTATGATTATTTCTAACATTATAGTAGAAATTTTATATTGATTATATTAAATGTGCTAATTAAAAATGAATAATTAAAACAAGAAATTGTATTTATGATCGGACCAACTTCTTGAAGTTCTTAATGAAAGCTTATACGAAAAAAAGAGAGAGAGAGCGAGAGCGAGAGAGAGAGAGAGAGAGAGAGAGAGAGAGAGAGAAAGAGTAAGAGAGAAAGCTATTATTAAAAAAAGAATGAAAAGAAAATTCAATTAAAATTTTATTGTGTTTGTTTTCGAAATATAACAACGCGTAGATTCATTATTATTATTATTTTTTTTTTGGTTTTCATTTTAATACACTAAACACACAACACAGGTATACACACATTTACACACGTACATACTACGTACAAATATTATAATAAATTTAGTATTGTTATTATATTGCTTCTCTCTTATGTGAGTGCATCCCATCGAGGTGGATTTTGTTATTAATCGATGATCGAATTATTCGTCGTTCATTCTGTAATTAATTCAACAAAGATTTATGAAATTAATATCTTATGTCTATCGAAAAATAAACTTTTGTATAAAATTTCTTATATTTACGTTTTTATATAGAAAAATTGTCGTCATACGTTTAGATCGATATTTTGCAAGAAGGTTGCACTCATATTTTATACACGTTACATTTTGTCTTTCGTATAAGGAAAAAAACAAAACAAATGAATATTATCCGAACTTATTATAAAGTAATGAATTAATTAAGACCTCTTCGTGAATAATGAAATTATTTTCAATAATTTATTATTACGGTGACTATAGTCCATTATCAATGTGTATCCGTTTATTTTAAAATGTCGATTATTATCAAGAAATTAATTAGAACAGCTTTATACTTTTTGCAATATCATACGTTAAATATTTTTATTTTTATTTATATTTGGTATTTAACTTTTTTTTTCTTTTCTTGTAAATTATTTACTGGCGGTTTATATTTGATTTCTCTCTTGTTTGCATTTTATCGATCACTGTACGTTGATATATGTGTGTTATAAAATTGGATACACACAAATTTTACTTCATTTTTCGTCTTTGCACCACATTGTTCATCCTAAATGCAAATTAGACGAGAAGCAAAGTAATTTCTTATTACATTAGGAAAGAAATAATATTATTTTTATTAAAACTGGCAAAAGAAAGTTGTGGGAGAGGCAATGACGATGATTATAGCGTTTATTATTCAAATGTACATTTTATCGTTTCTGCCCCTATTATTTCTAATACCGAATGGTCTTTTTTTTCTGCGTTATATACGATATAATAATTGCTTTTATACATATGTCACTTTAATTGACTTTCTCGAGTTGTCACTCTCTAACTTTGTAACCTTGTATTCTTTTTTGAGATATATCATTGGACGAAAAAGAAAGACAACAAATTATTAAAAAAAAAAAAAAAAATAAATAAAAAGAGAATTTTGCGTCTTGTCAAGAAGTTTGAGTGATCGAGGGTGAAGTCATGTTTTAAGATCTCATATATTATTATCATTATAAACACGTGTATCATAGAATTAAATTAGATATGTATAGTAGTTATCATATTCGCATGACTTTATTGAAAAATTTGTAGTTTTATTAATGAATGTTCATTTAAGTAAACGATATAGTTTTAATAATCATTTTTTATTTTTTTTGCAAAATGTTGTTTGTTTTTCCTTCTGTTGAATGCTTTTTTATATTTCTGCGGTGTTTCAATCATTTTTTTTTTCTTTCTTTTCTTTTTACATATTTCTCTCCTAGGCATTGCAGTTGTTAATTATTAGAAAAAAAAAGTGTCTCAGTGCACACCGTCTGGATAATACCTAAGCCAAACGAAAAGGAAACATAGTTCATGTTTATATGTTTCAATTCATACGAATAGACTGGAATTGTTAACATTATTTTTCGCAAATATTGAACATTGCAAAATTACAAATAATAACTTACGATTAAACCTAATTACATACAATGTGTCAACTATGAATCCCTTACAAGAGACGAGTGTATATTAAAATCATCATAGCCTATTTCGTGCCTAAAAAATAACGAGATTATTTGAACTTTGAAAATGGCCGACAATATTAACATAATTCGTTTGATTTAAAAACTCCTTTAGAAATTTCGACTTGTGCAAAATTCACATAGTTGTCGAATTATTATATAGAGAAGATTACAATGATATTAAAAAAAAAAAAATAATCTTTAAAGAAAATCGACAAAATACAAATATGTAGCGCGAGCTTCGGATAAATAAGGCATTTTAAAAATAATCTTACGTTCATAGTTATTATAAACTTATCCAATCGTTCTTAACATTAGAATAATATCGTTTCTATATATGTAGGATAGATGAGATTTGCAGAAGTAGTTGCAGAACAAAAATGCAATTTTTATTTTTATTTATCTAACCATTTATATGATATCTTGTTGCATATTATCAACATATCTCTATCGCCTTTAAACTGAATATTATTTCTAAATTGACGAATTTGGGTATTACATCATTTTATTTGTTTTTTCTTTTTTTTTTTCAATGATAAATATAATCTTGAATTTTCATTATGATTTTCCAAAAAAAAAAGCAAAAAAAAAACGAAAAAAAGATACTTTTCCAGACTGAAGCATTTCGACCGGAAAAAAGGAGATAGCAATATTTTTGCTACGCGCGTTTTTGGTGTTATATCATCGATGTTATCTAATAACTTATCAATATACATAATTGCAATAATGATCAATTAGAACTTGAAATATGTAACGTTGCAATATGATCGAGATATGATCGAAATTAAATGATATATGATTATCCAATGACAATGATGGTACCCTCCTAATCCTCCTACCCTACTCTACCTACCATTCATTTACATTTTAATATTTAAGTGATCATTACCTTCCTCTTACGTCAATTGTTACATTTTTTTTTTTCTTTTTAATCTTATACAGAATGTTGCTGATATTCTAATCTGATGAAGCGTAGGGAGATTTTATCTATCATCGCATTATGTTAGCCTAAATAACATTAGATAAATGATTAATAATTGAAATTGAAGAAAGAGAACAGAAAATATGTAAGAGAATCGTGATGGATGTCTAAATATGAATATAGACTTTGTACAATTATCTCGATTTTAATCAGCACAGTTATGCTAAACGTTAGATGTCTATTCTGTCTAATAAGTAGAATTGACATCCATTACGAGACACGACAAATATTTTTTTAGCTGTTCCTCATGTATGTGAAATCATTATTATTTGTTCGAATGGTTTATTTCTCGAGTCAAATAGACAAATTTTAAATTGTATGTAATATAATTGTAATATTATTAAGAAAAATGTTCAAAGCAACACAAGGACAGGAAAATTTGAAGCAATTTTCGTTAATTACAATTTTGTCCAGTCAAAAAGAATAATATATTTTCTCAATCTACGATGTCAGAAACAATTTTATTATTCCCTAAGCAAATGATAATAGACAGTTTTTATTTATTAACTGGATATCATTATATACATATATATATATATATATGGGAAGATGTTTGTAATTATTAAAGAATATGAAAAGCGATGAAGTATTTACGAGAGAATAATAACTATTTTCTTTCGATATGTTTTTGGTGAAAAAAAAAAAAAACAAAAATATTCATTGCGTTAGAAAATTTGTGTAGAATTTTCCTCAT
The DNA here is from genome assembly GCF_001465965.1 of Polistes dominula. The sequence goes on from NW_015149107.1 coordinate 119,582, forward strand.
TTCCTGTCAATTAATTTTCGCTTATCTGTTATTATTTTTCTTAGAAATAAAAACTATTGTTGAATACATTTGAAACTCTGTACGTAGATTCCGATAGGACAGATAGAAATTGATAAAACGAATCATCGATCGTGCGTTAATTTCAATTCAATTGGAAGTAATGATTATTCAAATGTCATCTCGAAGCGCAACGAGATAGTTTAGACCATGTGTTCAATTGGACTCATCAAATCTCGGAAGGATCTTTTTCGTTAGTCGAAAATTAATCGATTGACGAAAAATCGATATATGTGCGTTACGATACAAATATATATGAGTACGTAGGAATATCGCTGAGTTTACAGGAAATTGAGGAAAAATATAATAAAAATTGCAAAAGGCTTTGTAAAGTGATATATATAGTGAAGCACACACATAACTTGTTCGGTACGTTAAGCTATGGTAACAAGCGTAAACGATTAGAATGTTTCTTCGAAGGAAGAGGACGTTTACGCATTTCACCTACAATCGTGAGATCGAATTATTGGTGTCTGTAAAGGTATATATTTTCTTACGGTACGCGATAAATAGCTCTACCGCTTTTGACTAATTAACAAAATCTCGGTCAGTTCAAATCGGTTGCTTTATTCTCTCTCGATACTTGACATACATATATATGCATACAATGATTGCATAATTGCAACTTTATCCCGAATTTGAATATATCGATCTTCAACGATGTATTGTTACACACGTACGACAATTATGATTGACACAATAAACCTAACCGAATTGAACCGATCAGAGTTTCAAGCTAATTATGAAATTTCCTTAGAGGTACCCATTGTTTGAACGTATGTAAATACGAATCGTCTGTGTCCGTAATGCTCGCATTATCGAACAAATGTGAGAACGAATCCGAAAAAACAATCTTAAATCGTCTTGAATGTTCTCATTCGAAAGGCGTTTTCAAAATATTCCATCGATTTCTCTGATCGGTCATTTTGAAATCTAATAAATGCCTCAATCTCAACGGGATGCTGCTATAATAACTCGATCGATCTTTGTTCGAAAACGAAAAACGTAAAATAAGATTACAACATTTTTTCTAGCTAGCATAACGACGACGATTGACGATTGAAACTCGCTGATTCCACGTTCTCATGGCAAACACAATAAAAAGAGCAACAACATGAACACCCTACACTACTCTATATAAAGTATTTATTATAAATAAGATATAAACAAAAAAAAATATATATATATATATAAAATTATAAATATAATTATATTAAATTATAACAATGATCGAACAAGATGCAATTTTTTGGTACAATAAAATGAAAAAAAAGGATACGAGCCAATTTTGGGGGATACATCTTTATTTCTTTTAATCTTCGACACTTTGAGATTTATTTTCATCCCCCTTTCATTCTACGAATGTATTCATATTCGGGAAGAGAGCAAGGAATGTTTCTTTTTTTAGCTTGAAGCGAGCGATGTGCCTTATCGAAAGAGCCGAAATGTTTGTTTTTTCACGCGGCCTTCTGCAGTACCGATGGATGATGATTCGTAATTGCGCGCGCATCTTCTTCTTCTTCTTCCTCTTCCTCTTCCTCTTCCTCTTCCTCTTCTTCTCTCGTCGCGAAACGCTCGAATTTCATTTTAATTTTAATTTTTATATTTATATTTTTCACCATAGCTTGATCTTCTTCTTCCTCGATTCATTTCAATTACGAAATATTATTAACCGCATAAACGTATCTCAAATGTAAAAGTCATTATTTTCAACGAAGTAATAGAATGAACAAAAAAAAAATCAAATCGAATTCGTAAAGCATTAGAAAAATGATTGCGTCGTGGCTCCCGCCATAATTCTATCTATCGAGTATCTCGAAACTTTATTTTTACAAGCCTGTTTAGCTTGAAAATACGCGCTTCAAAGTGCCACCGTTTGCGTTCTCAAGCAAAGTGCGGATAGATAAGAGCTAACAGATGGTATTTTAATTCTGTAAATAGTCGATTGGCAATTTTCATTGACTTTTTTCAAAAACAGTATTTTCAAATAAATCGACTATATAGATGTATATTAAAATAATTATTTTTTGAAAAATCATTTCTCTATTTAGATAGATTTTTGTCGAGATTAACATTTTTACGATACGTGTATTGAAAAAGAAAAAAAAAAGAGAGATAGAAAAATGATGAGTTCTGTAGTGAGAGAATCGACGATAAGGGAAAAGAAATGAAGAAAAAGAAAGAAAAAGAAAGAAAAAGAAAAAAAAGGAGAAAGATCGAGAGAGAGGATAGGGCGGAGAACGTCGCGACGACCGGGAGGCCGCAGCCATATGCAAAAGAAAGATCGAGTGGTAGGGAGGCGTGCGCAGGAGTCGCGGTTCACGCTGCGCAATGGCTTTGAGTACCTTCAGTTGTGCCGGAACCACCGTGCGGTTCGAACGTCATTTTTCTTTCGTACAATTTTTCGCACGTATTCGTCAGCAAGTGTTTGCGCGCGCGAGTGTGTGAGTGCGCGCGCGTATCGAAGGCGCTCCAAAGCGCGAGTAGCGTTACTATCGTGAAATCGGACGAGTAGTCATATACATACATATATATATATATATACATATATATAGGATCGATCTACCGATGAGAAACGTTTGTTCCAAAATTTTCGCTCGTCTTCTTCGATTTTGATTCCAACGAAAGATCGGCCGGCTGGGATTTGATTAAATATTCGCTTAAACGTAGCGTTTACCGATCGAGATTTTTTCCAAGTCATTTACGAAGGATAAAGTTGAAAGAAAAAGAGGGAAGGAGAGGGAAGGAGAGGGAAGGAGACAGTGGCAAGTGCGAACACACACGCACCCGCCTCTTCAACGATTTCGATCGACACAACGTGTAGTCAACGACGAGTGTTCCGGCGTATCGCCGACAAAGAAGTGTGAGTAAACACGTTTTTCTCAACGTTCTTAACGATATATTCGCTCTCTTTACCTTCAAAGGCTTTCGTAGCAGGTGCAAAGTGCACACTTCCGTAATCTCTTTTTTATATCTTTTTTGTATTTTCTTTTCTTTTTTTTTTTTTTCGTTTCATTAATTTTGTCATAACTTATCCTTCAACAATACTGTTTCATAATGAATGTATTCCATACGCGTGGAGGAAGATACTCGTGCTATAATTGATCAGCTAAATTTTCCACAATAACTTTTACTTTGAATAATTCGAATAAAAAAGAAAGTTACTTTCTTTCCTCGTTTGATACTTTAATTTCGTAATACTCGTAATTGGTTAAAAAGGCGGGTTTTGCCTATTTGGAACTGCATGTTGAACAACATTTCGATTGAGTTCGCGTACATTAATGTACGTGTATTACTTTTTCTTTTTCAATATTTCTTTTTTTTTTTTTACATGCACATACTATGTAAGTAAGTAAGTAAGTGAGTACGTGCAGAGCATATACATGTATAAAGAAATAAGAGAAAGAGAGAGAGAGAGAGAGTATAGCAATATCGTCTTTACGGTTGTCGTCGCTGTCATCGTAGTGTCGTCGTCACCATCGTCGAGTTCACTCGAATGGACTCGTTCCTTGACGAGGGTCAAGTGAACCTACAGCTGTTTAACCCTTTCTTCCTAAAATTCGCCCAAAGAGAATCTACTTTTATTCTAAAAATAGATATTTTATTTGTGAACCGGACTTGAGCCTCCTTCTTGTATTCTACGAATTCAACATTTTCTACTTTGCTGTATGCATTAAAAGAAGTGATCTAGAGAGAGAGAGAGAGAAAAAGAGAGAGAAAGAGTGAAGAGCTTGTACACACAAAAAATGAACTTTCAGCTAGAAAATACTTGTCAGCGTTTTTGTTCTTTTATATTTTTATCATGTATAGGGTCATATGTTTATTTAGATATTATCTTACAAGTATAACGAGGAAAGCAACAAATCTAGTATTAGCCTTTCAACGATCTCTTTTAAGATAAGTGTCACTATATACTCGTTGTTAAGTTTACAAAGTCATTGAAAGATGATCGTTAGTAGAGCTACCGCAGGAACGAGAATGTAAGTGAGAATAAGTTGAACGATTAGATAAATTTCTTTTTTCGTAAAGACATTTTTATGTTAATGAATTAAATAAGAACTTTTCAATGTATAACTCCGAAGAAGAGATGTAGGAATAGTTGGCTAAATAGATAAATACATACATACATAGATAAATAGATAGATAGATAGATGTAAATGCTTAGATCTTGCTTATCTTGGAAGAGAAAAAATATGTGCACGTGTTCTACGTGTCTTCTTAGCATTTCTTAAGCTACGATCCCTTTAAATCGCTGCATATCAAAGCCGACGATCCGTGTGATCGACGATGAAGTTTCCTTCGAGTTCGCCTTGAATAGAACAGGATCGTCTTAAAAACGAAAGAGAGAGAGAGAGAGAAAGAAAGAGAAACGTAGGGAACCTGTTACGCGTTGTACCGCGTGTGCCAAGCATTAACCAGCTGTATTTGAACTTACGAATCGGATGCCATTGTTATTCTTGCAAGTGAACGTTCAACACAAATGATGTTTTATTAAAAGTTGTCTTTATTTTAAATTATCAGTTATACGTAAGTAGTACTAGCATAATATTAATAATTGTAACAAGGTTCGGGACGTGTAATTACGTAAAATGTCTATGTTTAGAATCTCTATGTTTAGAAACGGACCTTCCAGGATGCGACACGTTTTATCGTATCATACCTTGATTACCTAGTTTGCCCTTATTTAGCGTTCTGTATCGTTTAGCATTAACGACTATAATGGAACTAACCAGCGGTTGCGGTATTGGTATTGCGTTTAACGTTATTCCACGTGTGCGTTTATGTCTCTCCTAGCACAGTTGGTTACAACATGCTATTCCTACTGTACCTTTTTGAAAACTGCTATGGTAATAACTAGCTCGTTTGCTGATATCGGCAAACGCATTGTATCGATAATTATTCTCTTTGTAAGTTCTTCGAAAGTTTTATTACGTAATTGAGGAGGAAGCAGGAACACGGGAATGATGGAAAGAATGATTCTTTGATGATACTCATCTATATATTTATTTATCTTGTTTCATTTTATTACATTAGAATTATTTCAGAGGAAGTAGGTATATATATATATATATATAGCAGGTTGTGCACTTGAGATTAGATAGAAAAATAAAAATTGATAGAGAACGAACGCGTTCTCACAAGCATGTATATTGTTTCTACGCGAAAGTAGATATAACGTAGATGTAACGTAGTCGTTTAGTAACCCACTTTATTTCGTTGTAAAACGGATATAACGCTTTATAGACCATCCCAAGCCGGCATACGATCGAACCCGGTAAAGCGAATGGGTTATTGACATCGTACACAGGAGGAACGATGTTGCTCTTTGTAGTTTTATATTATTTTCCTTCGTCTTGATAGATTTATTAATTACCTAATAGTAGGTACACGCGTAAACGATAAGTGCATTCATCGTTTCATTATTTTTTGTAACGATTGAACGGTCAATTGAAAACTTTCAAGACACGACTAAAAATTATTGCCAAAGTTTCAATCCGATTGGCTTCTTGTGTGATACCGATTTCCTATTTTTCTCTTTCTCCCTCTCTCTCTTTTTCTTTGTGGCAAGATTCACAACGTCTTGGAAAATTATGGATGTTATTCTTACGACTGCGGTGCGCTATTGAAGATAGCCGTTCTTCGTTCATAAATTAAAAGGTGACGTTTGCCTCGATGCATTAAGTTTTATCAAGGACGATTTCTCTTTCTTTTTCTTTTTCTTTTACTATTTCTTTAACACTTACTCTAACATTTTGGTATGAGATTAAGGAAAGAATTGCGTTAAAAATACTCATTATTTATCAATGCGAATAGTAGGTGGAAATCCTTGGAAAATACGAAACGTTTCATAGTCTGTAACGTAAATCTCACCGCAATTGTACGATTCATGAAAACTCGATACTGTCTTTTGTGAAACTCGAGCCATCTCGTTGTTCCTTAGATCTGCTAAAAAGAGCCTTAACACCGTGCTAGCTTAGAATCTTAGGAAAATTCATTTCTAAATACCTCGAATAATTAGGTATAATTTTGTATTTGTTTATTTGTTTGTTTAAATGTACATTTTGTTAGACCAAATGTTGGTGCCAGTCAAACTATTTGTAATTGTATAACGATAATAACGTGATCGTTATTATGCGATCCTCGTAGATGCCCCCAACGTTGACAATTTTTAATCGATAGGATTGCAAGTAAAATATTCATCTGTTGTATATATCGATGTCATCGGTGCATTTCCATTAGGCGATATTGGCGACCAATTGATTGTTACTCTCGATCGACCCCACTGTCGACAATGACAAAGAAGAAACATGTACATGGAACATCTGTCAGCTTGCTTTTCTCTCTCTCTCTCTCTCTCTCTCTCTCTCTCTCTTTACATTCTAATAACGTCTTAACGCATTTATTACGAATAGTATGTTTTAAGCATGTGAAACACAATATCTATACGAATGGTTACGTGTACATGAGGGCACGCGTTTCTATGCATCACGTATATTTGTACACGCATGCTTGTATATGTGTATGTATCTATCTATGTATATATGCGATTATGTATACAAGGCGAGAATTATATCTCGTTACATTTGATCAAGGAAGTCGAAATATGTGTAGGATAAATGTTTTACGAATCGATCGTTACATATAGTATTGAAAATCTTTTACGCAGAACGAATAAGATGTTTACCGTATAGTACTGTAATCGAATTTATTTCCATATATATTTAGATATGTTTTTCCTTTTTGTTTGCTTTTGAAATAAAGACAATCATTTTTTCTAATATATTTTGTTAATGAAGAAAGGTAATTTAAATATAAAACTCATATCGTTATAGGTGAAAACTAGTAATTACACTACGACATCGAGCATCAAACTTTATCACGTGTTTAACATTTCCCCCGAGTCTTCTAGTCATGTGTACTATGGCTCAAGTCATTCATTATGCAATATGTACATACTTTACATGCGTAAAGCGTGAATTCCGTGCAATAAGAAAGCGTTTATACTTCGAATTCGATCATTTCGAAATGTTGTTGTCTATCGAAGAATGTGATATACTTTTGTGATATATATCGTATATCAAATGTTTTTTGTGCTTTGATAAAGCACGTTTAATTGAGTCAATTAATTGGACTCATTCGGTATAAATTTCATTGACTCTGTTCGCGACAATAATTACACATCCATTTTAAATCCGTCCTTTGTTACGACCATCTCTCGTTCATAATTTAATCGTTTCTATCTCTTTCTTTCTATCTCTATTTCCATCACTTCGTACAAATGGATTCGTATAGACGCAAAGTGGTCGGTCTTTAAGATGCATTAGAAAGACATTACGAAATCATCGGCGTTGAAAAAATTCTATCATGAATACGATGAACTTCTGTTGGCATTGGAAATATGAAAGAGAGAGGGAGAGAGAGAGAGTTTTACGAAACAGTATTACGAGAAATATGTTACCAAAGATAGAATTTTAAGTGAGCTTCGAACGTTCAGTTATGTAAAAGGAAAAATGATTTTTGAAAAAGATTACAAATTATTCGGATTAAATAAGAATTGTAAATATTGGATATATCGAATAAGTTTATTTGAAAAAAAAAAATATATATATCAGATGAAAAAAACTGTAGTTTTCGATTATAAACAATAATAGAATTATAACGTTAAATAAAAAGAATGGTAGGAAAGAAAGTAACCTTGAACGAATAATGGTAAATTCTTTAGCATTATTGTGAGCATGTAAGTTAAGGTTAAGGGTCAGATAAATTCAAAGGTGACCTCGTTGCGGTCCATTTGGTGGGTTGGCCGGTTGCTCGACTGGTCGGTCGATTGGTCGGTCGATTGGTCGGTCGTTTGTACCCGATAAGCCATTCTTAAAATCACTTAATCTTCGATGTTTTCGTTCCATTATATCGAACATGTATAATTTAGACGAAAACATAAATAACGCTTGTTAAATTTTATTTGTTTTTTGAGAAAAGAAAAATAAAACAAGTGCGTAAAATAGCAAGTGGATAAAATAGTTGGAAAGTAATAAACAAAAAGATAAAACGATACACGCACGACGTAATTATGTTTATTTATTTAGAATAATTTGTTGATTAAAATTGTTCTTAAATTGTAAAAATTTGTAGATTCCTTTGACATGATGTGTATTTGGCAGCACTAACTATTCATTGATTTGATAATTTTGGATATTTTGTAATATCTACGTGATATTATTTCGTATTAAAAATAATCATAAAATGTTGTTGTTCGTAGGTATCACCATGACTAATTGGATTGGCTAAAAAGAGTAACGATCGAGGGGTTTTCCACCGATTTAGAAGTATCGGGAAACTCAAAGGAGAATCGCTGGTGCAATGGGCGAAATTCTCGGTTCGGCGAGTTTCCTTCACCTCGGCGATATCGTCAGTCTCTACGCCGAGGGAAGTGTTTCAGGTTTTCTTTCCACATTGGGGTAAGTGGATTGTGGCAATAGTTTTTAAAGGATTACCGGGTATATACGATTTGTTTTCTTGCTCCAATGCGTCACATTTTTTCATCTTTCTTTTCGATCGATCGAAAGGAAGCCACAACCCGTTCACTTGCTGACCGTGACTTTCTTTCCCTCTAAATTATTATTATTATTATTTTTAATTCTTTTTTATACCCATTATTCGTGCTGTAATCTTATTTGAAATTTTATACATTTCTTTTTATTTCTTCTTACTTATCGCAATCGTTGAGAAGAAAAAAAAGAACTAACAGATAACACCTAATAATCCTAATCCGTTCGTGTTCACTAGCTTAGATCGTTAGTTAACTCGGTTTATTTGCATTTTCGTGTAAGTTTGCGTTTAACTTTAAGTGGTTAGAAGAAAAAGATTGCTTTTTTCGTAATAGTTTACTTATTTCTATTTTGTAACATTTTCAAAATGTCCACACGGAGTAGAATCTCTTTGTGACAGAGTTGTCTGATTTTAAATTTATGATGTTTGGAAAAAGAAAACATTTGAACACACCACACACACACACTTTTGTACATGTATACGTAAATAGTTTGCTCATCGTCCTCCGTTTTAATCTTTTACGGTGGTAATTTGAATGATAACCTATCGTGGTTGTAATTTCGTGTTCCTTTTTTTAAATGACAAAATTGCAAAAGAAATGATAGTTATAAGTATATTTTGTTCTAACGAGCAATATGAAATAATGTTAATAATGTTTATGAGTTATGACTAATTGTAAAAGTGAATTCTTTCAGTTTTTGTTTCCTCTACTTCTTCAAATATTATTTTGTTCATTTCCACCGGTGATTATTAATTAAAATACGATTAAAAATTTGTACGAACGCGAAGAGAAATATTTCGTTGATATATTTTTGACCATACGCATACGCATACGCATACGCATAAAGTTTCAAATTGAATTATATCAATAAGTAAAATAATTGTGTATCGCGTTTTTTAATAAATGAATTTAACTCGATCAGTAGAAATAGAAAAATATCAGTAGGCTGACAATAAAAAGATTCAAAGTAATTAAAAGTTAGCTTGGATTCGTTAATTTGATATAATTTATGATGGAATTTTACTCGGTCATACCAAATTAATTGAATTCGTTAGAACGTACATGTCACGTCGAGATACATCATTTATACATCATCATATCAACCTACTGTTTTTTTAAATTAACGAAGATTACGATCTCCATTAATCTTAACGATCTATCGATCGTTCGATCTTTCGATCGATTAAGCGGATCGAAATTGACGCTAATCGTTATTTAACGTGAAGCTTTTCGTAAGAGTACGTATTTTTACATTGAAAGGAATATTGCGACGGAATAGCAGAGAACCTTCTTTTACAACGACCATGTATCCATATTATTTATTATACACAACATGTATATATATATATATATATATATATATATTGTACATTATATATATATATATATATATATATATATAAATCATGGTAGAAGATGAACGGAGGCGGCATAAAGATAGGATGTCGATAACGGGGAGTGGCAATAAAGCGATCTCTTTGTAATCAACTTGTTCCCATACTACCCTTTCGATTACAAAGTATTATAACGAGAATACTTAAAAGTTTGAAGAAAAATATGAGGATGATAATGTTAGTGATAATAGCTACATATAAATTGTTTCAATATTTTTGCTTTTCTAACTGTCATCAGATGTTATTATAACTCTCTAACTAAAAAGATAGAGTAAACTATTTTGCGATTTTCAATTTTTTTATTGTCAACTTAGAGATATATTATCAAAGTCCTTTGTTTCTCTAAGTATACAATAGAACGCGCTGAATTACAATTTAATCAATTTCAATTTACTTAGGTTGCAAGTTATACTTTCTTTATAGTCCTCTTAAAAGCACAAAACGAATTTTAAATTAAAGAAAACATTATTTGATTTGGACAAATAAAATGTTACATTTAATATGACGTGTTTGATGAGAAAATATTGAAAAAAATTGTGATAATGATCGTTCGGTTTTTTATTTTTTTTTATTATTGTCGCGCGAACACTTTTCTTTTCTCAGGGATTATTTGCAAATGGTTCGTTTGTGAGGACATATCTATAGATGGTGCTTTTATGAAAATAGGTCAGGTATATACACTTTGCTCACTTTGGTAGCATTCATCGGCATGAATGGGGTTCTTAAATAAGATCTTAGCGATTGGATCGCAAATCTCGTTTGTTCAATGGTCGTTCATATGATACAATCAAGATTTTTCTTTTCTAGTTAGGTATAGATTTACTTAAGAAATTTGTTTTTATTTTTTTTTTTGTTTTTTTTCCAAATAAAGTAGAAAAAATATCAAATCGTTTTATATCGTGTTCGAATAAACACAAGTTAAATTGAGAAATTCATTGTAAAAGATTAAATATCGAACAAGAAGTCTTTTCATTCGATTTAATTAAGGCGTTGGACTTTCATCCATGATTGCATGTATATATATATAGACCATACGATTATTATTTACTTGTAGGTTGTCAATAGCAATATGTAAGTTAGGCGTTCACTAATTTGGCGCAGCTGAATAGGACATAATTAATGTCAGCAGGAGAATACTAGGTTACGCTCGAAATTGGAGATTGTCAGATATTCCAATATCTCCATCACCTATATGTTACTACACTGGTAATTAGATATTATCTTGTAGGAATGTTCATTTTTCATGTTTATTCTTTCAATATCCATAAAATCGGAATAATACGATAATTCAACAAATTAAACGAATTCATTCCTAACGATTATTTGATCTTTCAATCTTACTTTGTGTAATTTGTTTCATATTTAAATATTTATTCATTTTTGTCCGGACATTTCTGGAAATATCATTTTGTGAAGCTTGAAACAGTAGAACGTTCATATTTGAAATAAATGTTATTCACGTTGGTCTCGGATGTTCATCGTCATTAACGAAGGGATTCATTTGCGGTTTTATTCTCGCACGAGTTCGTTTTCCGCTCTATTTCCGGTGCCTTAACACCAAGAGCACAACATCGTCGATGATAATCCTCTGTAATCGCACCAGCATCAGCGTGTTACACATATATCCTATCTATGTATATTTATCTATACACCCATGTATAAATATGTAGTTGCATCCTCGTCATACCTATCTAATACGACACGTTGCCAGAAATAACAATATATCGGTTTTTACATCACGTCGCCCTTTTACTTCGATATCCGATCTTCTCTTATCTCTCTCTTTTTCTATTTCAATATGCAATGTTGTTTTCTCGTTTGTTATTTTATCGAATGTGTTTACATATTATCTATGGAAAAATAAATAAAGAAAAAAAAAACAATATAGCAAAATCATCGGCATTTATTCCATTATGTAAAATTAACGACCGATTAATCCTATTTTTTTTCTTTTTTCTTTTTTTTTTGATAGAATTTATCTGAATCACTTGTACAACCGGAAGAGGAAGTTTCTCTTTGATACTTGCATTATTTTATATATTGTATCATAATTTGGAATATTTATTTGACTATTAAATTATTTTGTTGCTATTGTTTAGATTTTCTTGTTAGATAAATGTGCTTTTTTGGGATTGATTTTTTTGTCTTTTCTTTTCTTCCTTTCCTCCATCTCATCTCCCGTTGCATTTATTAAAGCGTTAAAAATTGTAAATCCATCGTAATTAATTTACAGAGATTGGATAAGCGATATAAATAGAATTTTTATCAAGCATCATTTTTTCTTCTTTTCCTTCCTTCCTTCCTTCCTTCCTTCTTTCTTCTTTTTTCTTTTTTTCTTTCTTCTGGGGAGAATATAGAAAATTATATGAAAAGTACATTGCGATAAATAATAGTTTTGTTGGGTTTTATATTATATTGAAAACGTCATCATATGCGGATTGAACCTTTGGAAAAGGAGTTAGATATGGTAGAGTGAGAAGCCTAAACGCAATCTTGTTAGTAAACCAGGTGAAGCTTATATTCTCTCGTCGAGCGTCAACAAACAATATGTTTACGGATGGTTATTGTGTTCCAAGAAAATACCATACACATATATCTTGTTTTACTGCGTATATTCTCGGCATCGGTCTAATGTGTGTGCGCGCGCGCGCGTGTGTGTGTGCATCGTGCAATAAAAAAGAATCGATTTCAAATTAAAGGGAAAGAAAATGCACAGGCTCTGGATTATTTTATATTTAAATATAATTTATATTTTTCTCCTATTTAAACAAATTCTTATTTAAATTAGTCTTGTTTCGGGATTTTTGTTAACGTAGACGTTAAGCGCGTTAATTGGTTTATTAACTCGATGTTTGCGGTATCGCAAGTGATGATTCAATTTACACACCTTGCTTTGATTAATAGATCTACCCATTTATAATTACATTCAGTTATCCTAAATGATCACCCAATGGAAAATATTGTCGCCTGTGTTGCTTCTATATTATTTATTAATTATTATATAATAATTATTAAACAATGTTCGACAATGGCAATTACGTTTTTGTTAATATCAGTAATGGAATTGCATTTTCTAATACACGATATTAATAAAAAATCTTTCGATCGATGGTTGCAAATTACAAATATTTTGTATGTTTTATTTATTTATACGAATTATTTCTATCTCGCGTTTATGACAGATAGATAGATAGATAGATAGATAGATAGATAGATAGATAGATAGATATATAAGTCAGTATCATTTCTCGCGTGTGACTTTAAAGCCCGGGGAGAGAGAGAGATGTAGCCTTTCCAAATATTGATCCAACAGGATGGTTTCATTCCATCTCTGGACCACGCTTATCTAACGACAATTTAACTTTGACATCTTATGATATTTCAAGAGTGATTCTATTCATACTCTATCGTATATCAACGTTGTTTTATTCATTTGTTTGTTTTTCAGATTAGTAGACGACAGATGCGTGGTATGTCCCGAAGCCGGAGATTTGACGAATCCACCGAAAAAATTCAGAGGTGATTTATTCTAAAAGAAAAAAAAAACAAAAAACAAAAGAAGTTACTCCAATTTTTTTTTTTTTATAGAAAATAATAATGATCGGACGTTTAATTTCAATGAATATTTTTTATGTCTGCGTGTTTGTTTTTTTCTTTTAGACTGCCTTTTCAAAATATGTCCTATGAATCGTTATTCCGCTCAAAAACAATTTTGGAAAGCGGCAAAACAAAGTGGCAGCTCGGGTACAGACGCTGGATTATTAAAAAGACTTCATGTAAGTCATCTATTTGTTTGAATAATAATTTTGACCAAAAAAAAAAAAAAAGAAAAATGTAAGAAATAACGGGAACATTATTGTTATTATTATTATTGATTTTTAGCATGCAGCAGAAATCGAAAAAAAGCAAAATGATACCGAGAATAAGAAATTATTGGGTTCCGTTGTTTCCTATGGCAACGTAGTTCAGGTAATGTCTCTTCAAAACATAAAATGTTATATTCTTGAAATATTTTGTCCTCCTCCTTTAAAACAATATCTCTCTTACTTGTCACTCGAAGTGTATAGTAGTAATTCTCGTCTCTGGTTAGGACGGCGAAGACCGCAGATACCATTAGCAGATTAATTTAATTAGCATTGTACGATAAAGCAAAGGGTACTTTGAAATGCATTGAAGAGATTTTATTAAATTTCACCTCTTGGAAAATGTAACGTCACTGTCACGTGTGTCAATCTTATCTATACGTATGTTAAGAAAATTGTTCGTTAATTTCATATTTTTCAGCTGTTACATTTGAAGTCGAATAAATTTTTGACTGTCAACAAGAGATTGCCTGCGTTACTTGAGAAAAATGCTATGAGGGTTTATCTGGATGCGAATGGAAATGAGGGTTCTTGGCTTTATATAATGCCATTTTATAAATTGCGAAGCGACGGTGACAGCGTGGTAGTTGGTGACAAGGTAATACTGGAACCAGTTAATGCAGGCAGACAAGGACTTCACGTAGCAGCCAATTACGAATTAAGCGATAATCCTGGATGTAAAGAAGTGAATGTTGTTAATTCGTCAACGTCTTGGAAAGTGACTTTGTTCATGGAACACAGGGAGAATCAAGAAGAGATACTCAAGGGTGGAGACGTCGTCAGATTATTTCATGCTGAGCAAGAAAAATTTTTAACTATGGACGAATACAAAAAGAAACAACACGTTTTTTTAAGGACTACTGGTAGAACGAGTGCAACCGCAGCTACTAGTAGTAAAGCGTTATGGGAAGTTGAGGTCGTACAACACGATCCTTGTAGGGGTGGTGCAGGACACTGGAATTCTTTATTCAGATTTAAACATTTAGCTACGGGTCAATATCTTGCTGCTGAGGTTGACTCGGACGAACTTTATGAAACTAGTAATGGCAATAAGCCTGGTAAGATACAAACGCCGCGTGTATGCATTTCATGAAAAATATCTAGAAAATATTCTATAAGATAATTCATCGTGTTCTTTTTCAATAGATCCTGTTGGTAAAATTTATAGACTGGTCTCAGTACCGCACAGCAACGAGATTAGTTCTTTATTCGAATTAGATCCAACAACATTAACGAGGGGTGATAGTTTAGTACCTCAATCTTCCTTCGTTAGGTTACACCATATATGTACAAATACGTGGGTTCATTCTACTAGCGTACCGATCGACAAGGATGACGAAAAACCCGTCATGTCAAAGGTAAATCATTTGTGTGTGTTTTTTTTTTTTTTTTAGAATTTTCAACTATTAATATAATGTTGAATAATTTTGTTTTTTTTTTTTTTTTTTTTTTACTTATAATTGATACTTATAAGAGTGTACTAAGTTACTTATATATTTGTAAGGTTGGTTGTGCGTTGAACAAAGAAGATAAAGAAGCTTTCGCACTGAGATCCGTATCGCCAGTAGAGGTACGAGATTTAGATTTTGCAAACGATGCCTGCAAAGTTTTGGCATCTATCAACTGTAAATTGGAGAAGGGTACTATTTCCCATAATGAGAGGAGAGCTGTAACTAGTTTATTGCAAGACATTGTTTACTTTATTGCGGGATTAGAAAATGAACAAAATAAATCCGAGGCGTTGGAATTAATTGTAACTAATGCGGTCAGGGATCGACAAAAGTTACTACGGGAACAATATATTTTGGGTCAATTATTTAAAATACTTCAGGTATTGTAATATTATCAATGTAATTATTAATAAAACGTTTTTGCTTAAGGCTGTATGGCGCTAAGAAATAAGAATTTCAGGCACCGTTTTTAGAGTCGGCCGAGGGTGAGGGACCATTTCTTAGAATAGAAGAACTCAACGATCCAAGACATGCACCGTACAAATATATGTTTCGATTATGTTATCGTATACTTAGACTGTCGCAACAAGATTACAGAAAAAATCAGGTAATTTGAAAATTTCTTTACTACTGTATTTGTTGTAATACTTTTTTTTTTTCTAATACTGATGATTATCCCTTTGATCGTAGGAATATATTGCCAAACATTTTGCTTTTATGCAAAAACAAATTGGATACGATATTTTGGCAGAGGATACGATTACAGCACTTTTACACAATAATCGTAAATTATTAGAGAAACATATTACAGCTGCTGAGATCGAGACTTTCGTAGGTCTTGTAAGAAAAAATATGCACACTTGGGAATCTAGATTTTTAGATTATTTATCAGATTTATGTATTTCAAATAAGAAAGCAATAGCCGTAACTCAGGAATTGATATGTAAAAGTGTATTAAGTGAAAAAAATAAGGATATTCTTTTAGAGACCAGGTAAGAAATGATTTATGCAATACGTTTATCATAATATTTCACTGATAATACATAATACAATACAATTGATATATAGGATGATGAAAGTTAAAACCGAAATGAAATTGGTCGATCAAAAGCAAGATAATGACGAATCTCAAATAGTCGTTAAAGAAAAAGATGAAGTTTATCTTTTCTGGAATAATGCAACGGTTGGTATAGCGTGTTATTCGATGTATAAGAATATCTAACGTTTATGTATTGAATTTCAATTACAGAAATCAAAGTCTTTATGCGAGTTATCAAAAAACGCAAAGATGGACAATTTATTGGCACCAGCAATTTTGGATTATTACAGACATCAATTAAATTTATTTAGCAACATGTGTCTTAACAGGCAATATTTAGCACTTAACAATTTGTCACCTCACTTGGACATAGATCTTATACTTAAGTAGGTTCATACTCGCATCTTTTATTATTATTATTATTATTATTTAATAAATTCATATTCGTGAAATTTGTACATTTTTTCTTTTTCAGATGTATGGAAGATGAAACCGTACCATACGAATTACGAGCTTCGTTCTGCCGACTTATGTTACATCTTCACGTGGATCGTGATCCTCAAGAACAAGTGACACCGGTCAAATATGCACGTCTTTGGTCCGAAATTCCATTAAAAATGAGCATTAACGAGTACGTGATTAAACATTTCAAAAGATGTCATATTTATTTGAATTTTATCTCACATTTTTAGCATTAATTTTAAAATATTTCAGTTACGATACAAATAAAATGCCTGACGAAAATAAAGAAGCTGTTCGCGTTAAATTTAGTTCGACTATAAAATTTGTGGAAGATTATCTTTGCAACGTTGTCTCAAATACGTGGTCTTTTGCGGATCAGGAACAAAATAAGCTTACGTTTGAGGTAAATTAATTCTATTTAATTTGTAATACAATTTTCTACAAAATCAAACGAATTATTAATTATGCAGTGTATAATGAATTAAATGTATTTTCTTTTGCAGGTGGTTAAATTAGCACGGGATTTAATTTATTTTGGATTCTATAGTTTTAACGATCTGTTGAGATTAACTAAAAAGCTATTAAGTATCTTGGATTGTGTTTCTGAAAATGATTTCATTAATGGGAAAATACCAATCGGGGAAATTGATTGTAAGTTTAATTATATTTTATAAATTATATTATTATGTGTAATGTATATAAGTTGTTTTTTTTTTTTTTTTAGTGTAATTTATATGAGATTATATAGTATTTCCATTTGATAATTTGGATCAATCATTATTACTCCTACATTTTTGTTGTTGTTGTGTTTGTATATTAATTGCATGATTGTAAATTTTGGCGCGATAGGCTTTTATCTAAATTATATAGTTTCCTTCTAATTTTCCTATTGTTTGTGTAACGTATCATCCAATAATATATGTAACTAACTACCTGATTTTCTGGATATTTCTTAGCTGAGTCTATGGATTCTGAAGAGGCAGGTAATATTCTAATAGGTCCTATAAAATAATAATTAATATGTACATATGTTTTTATAGTAGATGACGTATATAGTTCGTTGATATATTCGACCATTATGTTTATATACGTGTCTTATTATTATTATTATTTGTAATGTGTTTTCATTAATTAATATCATTTGTGTTACGCGCGTGTGTTAGGCATTACATAATGTTACTGTGTATTTTAATAGCTGAAGGAGGAGTTCTCCGATGTATTGGCGGTATGGGTGATGTGATGGCGCGTTTACCTTTAGGACCAGCTGGACAAGTATTGGCTGGAAGTACATCTCCAAGGCCAAAGATTACTTCGAAAAAAGAATATCCTTTGGTGATGGATACTAAATTAAAAATAATTGAAATTCTTCAATTTATCCTCGACGTTAGATTGGATTATAGAATTTCTTGTTTGCTAAGCATTTTCAAACAAGAATTCGATGAGACTGAAAAAGCTTCTGGTCAAGACTTGAGTCAACTTTGTCAAAAAACAATAGATTTAGAATCGATTGGAACGCAAGCCGAAGGAATCTTTGGAAGCAGGTAATTCAATAATATTTTGTTGACGATCAAATGGATAGAATAATTACTACGAAAAAATATGTTATTTAGCGAGGAATGTGCTGCATTGGATTTGGATGGTCTTGGTGGTAAAACATTTTTACGTGTTTTACTTCACCTGGCAATGCACGATTATCCACCTTTAGTTTCTGGAGCATTGCATTTATTATTCAGACATTTTAGTCAAAGGCAAGAAGTACTGCAAGCATTTAAACAGGTTTGTCATTTCAATTCAATTATTGGATATTAAATAAATAAGAATCGATATATAAATGGTTGTTTCATTTCATCAGGTTCAACTTTTAGTCTCAGATAGTGACGTTGAATCGTATAAACAAATTAAAGCAGATTTAGACGTTTTACGTCAATCGGTGGAAAAATCAGAACTTTGGGTTTACAAGTCGAAAGCTACGGAAGAGCACGGAAACAAAAAGAAAAAGAGCAAAGAAGACGAAGAAGATTCTTCAACCCCTCGTAAAGCACCACCGCAATTGTCTACGTCGGATAAAAAAGGTTTCTATCGAGAAATACTTTTTCCCCAGTTAAATTACATTTAAACGAAATGATTTATTACAGGATCAGCGATTGATTTAGATATTGGTCCACCTTTAAGTTTGGATCAAACCGAAGAATATAAAAAAATACAACAAATATTAATACGAATGAACAAGCTGTGCATCCAAACAATACCGGGTGGACAAGTAAAACCTCGTAAACACGAGCAAAGACTTTTGCGTAACGTTGGAGTCCATACTGTTGTCTTAGATTTATTGCAAGTTCCTTACGATGATAAAGAAGATGTTAGAATGAATGAGCTTATGCGTTTGGCTCATGATTTTCTGCAAAACTTTTGTCTGGGCAATCAACAAAATCAGGTTCTATTACACAAACAATTGGATTTATTTTTAAATCCTGGCATTAGAGAAGCTCAAACAGTATGTAGTATATTTCAAGACAATTCGACGCTTTGCAATGAAGTTAATGTAAAGGTGATTCAACACTTTGTTCATTGCATAGAAACACACGGTAAACACGTGCAATATTTAAGATTCCTTCAAACTATCGTGAAAGCTGAAAACCAGTTTATCAGAAAATGTCAAGAAATGGTGATGCAAGAGGTGATCATCCATCAAATATTTCATTCATGGCCCCCAACCAAATTCTCGTTGCATCGTTATCATTTTCTTTTTCTTTTTCTTTTTCTTTTTAGCTCGTTCAAGCCGGAGAAGATGTTTTAGTATTTTATAATGACAGAGCTTCGTTTAATCAATTCGTAGAAATGATGCGTTCGGAGAGACACAGAATGGACGAAAGTAGTCCACTCAAGTAATTATTAACATTTACTTTATTTATTATTCATTTTTAAATGTGGAGTAACATTTGTATCATTTCTTTTTAGATATCACGTTGAATTGGTTAAATTATTAGCTTGTTGTACAATGGGTAAAAATGTTAATACCGAGATCAAATGTCATAGTCTTTTACCCTTGGATGATATTGCTGCAATGGTATCGCATCCAGATTGTATACCTGAGGTAATAACACATCATTTATTATGTATAATTGTTTTTATTTTATTATTTTTATTATAATATATATTTCGTGTATATGGTTTCGTGATAGGTGAAGGAAGCTTACATCAATTTCCTTAACCATTGTTACATTGATACCGAAGTAGAGATGAAAGAAATTTATAATTCCAATCATATGTGGTCCTTATTTGAAAAGTCCTTTATTGTAGACATGAACTTGATTGCAACACCTAAAAATGATCAACGAGATACAGATAATGCTTTAGAGAATTATGTGACGAGTTGTTTAATGAATATCATCACTACATTCTTTAGCAGTCCATTTTCTGATCAAAGTACAACTGTCCAGGTACTGTATTTTTATCTCTCTATATAACACCATTATTAATATTTCTTATTATATTTTATCTGTTACTTCTTATATATTTTTATTGTTTATTCGGTTATATATATATATATATTTTTTTTTTTTAAATAATTTTTTCCTATATATATTGGTGCCTATTTCTAAATATTTTTATAATCTATTTTGTACAGTAAATATGTCAAATATTTCATGTTTAAATCATATCGGAAATTTTTCTGAGTAATTTATTTATTTATTTATTTTTTCTTTAATGAATTCGTTCCGTTTAAATCAATATATACATATATCTAGCACACCAACAATATTTCTTCAAAATAATGGCACATTTTACTTTTACTCTGTTATAATTAATTTGTTAATGTAAACGTTATTACTCTATGTTTATTTTTTTTTCAATTATATCAATTATAAAATACTAAACAGCAAGAATGGCTTTGAAGTTTAGTCATCTTCGCGTAAACAAAGTAACTTTCTGGATATCTAATAAACTATGTAAATGCATGTGCTTATGACAATTCAAGATATTTAATACTAATTGAATTATGTTAACAATCAACGAAGTATGATACATCGAAGTCGGTATAAACTATTAGAGATGGATTATATTATTACGAATTTGATCAGTGTTATATTTTATAGAATTAGTATTCCAGCAGTTTTTCATTCTGTTACAGTAGTTTCAAGAATGTTGTTTATTATATTACGTTTTTATTTTATGTTTCATTATATGACTGAAGTTCTTCGAAAATGAGGTAATTTTAGCAATGAATATCACAATGAATTAGAAATTTAGAAGCTGAACTTGAATTAGATTGCTAGTATTGTTTTAAATAGGTAATTATTAAATAGATGAAAATAAATAAATTGTAAATTTAGACGATGGCAAGAAAATAATAGAATAATGCAAATATATTAATATTTAATATTGTTAGGTCATTTTTATTTTCAGGAATAAGAAAAAAAACAGGATGATAGAACAAGTTAGAGAAGATATAGTTGTTCATTAAAAAACGAAATGCACTTGAAATTAGTCATCAAAAATAAATTATACATATTCATATTATATTATAATCTATGCTTTGCATGTTACACTAACCATTACATTCATCAACCAAGTACATATCATAGATACATTAAAAATGTTATTTAATTTAGAATCATTTTGTTCATTTCTCCATTTTTCCATTATTATTGTTATTATTATAATTTGATCATTATCATTAAGTTCACACATTACTATCATCCCTTTTGTGTAATAGTAAATACATCAATAGACTGATATAATATATGATTAAATCATTAATATTATTTGATATGTACTTGGTCATTATTGATTGCACCAGCGGCATGTTCTGTGTTTTTGGCATGCAATACCTGGCCTTCTTGAATCAACAACATGGGTGGTTTCGTCTATGTGCTGGGTCTGTAATGTGGTGATGGGTTGATTTACTAATAGAAACAACTGCACGAGGCTAGACTTTATTGGAGCATCAAGGAATGTGACCGGAATATTGACAATAATGTTGCAAGTTATGTGAGTATTATTAGTAGAGTGCTGTCTTGGCCTAAGAACACAAGAATTGTACAAATACACTCACATCACCTATGTAATATAACATTTTAATGATAAATTAATGAAACTAAAATACGATATTTCTTTTGTTTAACGGAAGATATTAATAGTAAATGTAAGGGTATATAGATAGATATTAATTTTTAATATATATATATAATAAAGAAATGATAAAAATTAATTCAAAGTCGTAAGATTATTTTTGATAATAAAAACAGTAATATATATCAGCCTTGATATTCTGATAATATTTATAAAAGAAAATTCCTACAAAAAATGCAGTTCGTTTTTATAATTAGTAACATTGTCAAATAATTGTTTGTAATTGGCAGCATGAATTTTAATCTGGGTATATAATGTAACATGTAAATAAATACATGGATGTACATATTTTGTGCACACAAAAAAGAAGTTTCAATGTACTAATAAAATAATAATAGTTTTAATTTTTTCTCATTATATAAATTTTATAAAATTTTATACAATTTTACGTACGTTATAAATATAGTTCGTACTTAATAAACAAATAACACACACTAGTACAATAGGAAGCACTCACATGGTCGTAATGATTTCATTTGGACTTAATTTTATTTGTTTATTAATATATCAATATTTTATGGTGAGAATCGTTAGCGGCATAATATTTAATTAGTATTTCTTTTTTATTTATTAATTAGACTCGACAGCCAATATTTGTTCAACTACTTCATGCAGCGTTTAAAGTATCGCAATGTATGTGGTTGAATGCAGGACAAAGATTCAATGTAGAAAATTGTATAAGAACTTTATCCGATGTTGGTAAGTTATAAGATTGATCTAAAATTTCCCTGATTGTTTATTAATGTTAAACATTTGTAGCTAAGGGACGAGGTATTGCCATTCCTACTGATTTGGAAAGTCAAGTTGCTTCTATGTTTAATAAAGCGGCGATGCTTAGTAGGCAAACAAGTAAATGGCTGCAAGCTTCTAAACAACCGAAAATAGAGCGTACTCAAAGTCAGGTAATATAGAATATTTTTTGTATTATTACAAATATCTATCTCTAAATATATATTATATATTCACGATGTTATAATATAAGTTTCCTTAAATATGTAGAATGATATGGTTTTGATGGACAGCTCTAAAGAAGAGGTAAAAGTTGTTCAGAACTCTTAACATTAGTTTGAGTCATTAGATCCTGTGTACATATATATATATATATATATATATATATATATATATATATNATTTGAAACGATAGTAAATTATAATTTAAAGAAAAAAATAATAAAATATATACTATAGCAATACCGTATATCTTATAGATTGCTTGTAAAAAATATAGGATGTACATTAGTAATAGCTATTCGTACAAAGTATAATTTATTTGATAAAAGAAAAAGTAATGTTTGTTTATTATTTTATTATTTAATAATATATTCATTTGTTATTCGTAGCTGATGCGTCTGGATCGTAGTATTATAGAAGGTCTACAAGACATAGTATGTTTATTAGAAGAACAACTTAAACCATTGGTGCAATCAGAATTATCCTTGTTGGTTGACATCCTCTATCGACCGGAGCTTTTATTTCCACCAAATACCGAAGCTAGGGAACGATGTGGAAATGGTGGATTTATTAGAAGGTAATTACTTTTCAAGTATCATTATATGTTCGAAATGTTCTATGATAAAAATACAATATATATTTAGTCCTATTTATATTTTAGATTGATTAAGCATACCGAAAAATTATTAGAAGAGAAAGAAGAAAAATTGTGTATAAAGGTATTAAAAACACTTCGAGAAATGATGGCGATTGATCCTGAATACGGTGAAAAAGTAAGTCTCGTAAATTTTCATTTGCACGAAATTCGAGTTATAGAAATCATTTAAATATAAGGAATAATTTATCTCATAACATTAAGAAATTGGATATTCAGTATAATGAATAAAAATGATAAGGGCTATATTATATTTGAAAATTTGTTGCACTTAAGTTTTACAAAGAACCTGAATGTCCAATTATTCACTGCACTTTAGATGACCAATACACAAGTAGATATTTTTTATTTGCTATAATAACGCGAGAATACAACTAAAAAAAAAAAAAAAAGAAATTAATAAGCTTTAATAAGCTTTCTTGAATATGCGATACAAAGTGTTAGAAATCCTTGGGTGAGTATATATCGTAGATTAGATATGTAGGTAAAGATGTTTTCACGCTGCAAACGAAGAATGAAGATGTTTTGGAACATGCAGATTCAGAAAAGAAGACCGAATCTCCTCTCGGAACAGATTCCAATGATCAATGCGATCGTCAAATGACTCAGCAAGAGCGGGTAACAATTAATGTAGATTGAAAACGGTATTTTAAGGGCACAACGTATATAAATCAATATAATCAATAGTTGATTTTGATATACCTACTGTGTATACAAAAAACACGCATTGAATAATTATATAGATAAATTTAGTTATTAATGCATATATACATATATATATATATATTTAGATTTATTCAAAAAGCATCATTTTTATTAATGAATGCTTTTATTTATTTGCAACGATTTCAATTATTATCATAAAGTAGAATTCAACTTTACTAATTATTCGAGCTGTGATCAAATAAATAATAATAATAATAATGTACGTTGTGTAGAATCTTTTCTGCACGTGCTCGATTTTATTTTGCATGTTTACCTTTTATTATATGCTACTATTACGATTAATATTTTAATCACACTATATAATAATTACATTAACATTTGCACAGATTCATTTAATGATATTCATTGAAAGACAGTTTTAAATAGAAATAATTGTAACATAGTGATCACTGTGTATATTTAGCATACACAAGTTCTAGTACTTGTAATTAATATTTTTGTAGATCATATTCAACTTTTCGCACTCTAAATGAACTATTTTGCAGATAATACTAAAGCTCTTGTGCAAATCAAATTCACCCTTTGTGTGTATCTATCGAGTTTTTTAATTTCTCAAATTCTTTAGTGCACGAGAGAAAAAGTTCATGATAACACAAGTTTTAAAATTAATTAGAATCAATTATTTCCAATACACACGGAAGGGTTAATTTGTAATGCAAAACATTTATTATTTCATTTCTTGTTTTTCATTTATGCTTTCTTGGAGAAGTACATACACATATTGTATATATATATACACACACCCATGCTCTGTTATTTTTTAATATTTAAAATATATATATATATATAGAGAGAGAGTTTCTTTCAACATAATTTTTTTTTCTATCAAGGTACTTTTTAAAAATTTCATTTATACACCGATGAATGTGTGTATATGTATATTATAAACATAGTTAGATATAGATGTGTAAATATGTATGGATTGAATCTGATGTACCAATACAGAAGTAGATATCCAATTTTTTCTCGAAATATTAATGTTCAAATGATTACTATGAAAAATGATTGTCACACGGAAAGTATTATATTATTATATTAGATAAACCACTTGTTAGAATTATTTTTAATAATTTGTCTATATTTTAAATTATGAATCTCTTTTTTACATCATTTTGTTTTATATTATAGTATGATGTTTTTTTCTTGTAAATTATAAATTTAATATAACATGCATTAATAATGTTTATAATCGTACAGAGTCTATATAAGTGGTATGCATCATGCCTAATTAGAAGTATAGACAATATGTTAAAAAAAAAAAAGGTGTATATAAATAGTAATGTGTAAATTATTGCATTTTCTAGTAATACTAATTGTAATGAGAAAAAAAAAATGATTAAAAACAAATTCGGAATTATTCTCTATTTTATTATATACAACAAAACGCTAGTTTTTGTCTATTTTTCCATATTGCATCCGATATATGAATGAAAAAAAATACATCGTTTATAAAGGCATTTTTTAATTAATAGCACACACACACACACACACGTATATTTTTCCTTATTCAATGCACTGTGAATGTAAATACACACACCGTACAACATTTATTGAGAATATTATTAGATGTTACATTTTTTGAGATCGAATTTTAATAACGTAGTGCAATTGTATTGGTACATCATCGTAAAATAATTATATTTATTCGTATTGTTATAAATTTCTATCCTTTTTCTACAGGGTGATGCATTAAGACACAATCTTCTGACGCGTTACTTCGGTAAGAGTTTCATTCAAAAGCCTGAGAATGTTGAAATTGGAGTATCCTGTACAATGGCTGTAACTCACGGACCAGGAGGTGATAAAAATAAGTTTTTTTAATTACTAGCGTTAACCAAAAGTTCGTGTGTTTTTAATGAATATTTTTAAATTACTGTTTATAAGACAATTTATAAGACAATAAATGCACGAACTTTTGATTCACCCTAATATTATTTATTGTAAACATTTATTTCTCATTTTTACTAATTTAGTGTCGATTTGTATAAATGTTGTAGCCAAGTTGCTAAGCCGTGCTGGGAGGACTTTGCACGAAGTTCAAAGTCATTTAGACAGAGAAGGTGCATCAGATTTGGTCGTAGAATTGGTTATTAAAAGTGTACACTCTCCTAGTATATTTGTAGAAGTTGTAGAACTAGGAATTGCATTATTGGAGGGTGGCAATCCGATTATACAAAAAAGTGTATTCAATAAGTTAATGGGCGGTGATTTGAGTCAATCATTTTTCAAGGTACCATTTGTTGATATTTTTATATATTAATGTTTTATTATAGATTAATTTGTAATAGTTTGTTGAATTTAATTGTATTTATTTGTTAGGTTTTTTATGATAAAATGAAAGATGCGCAACAGGAAATAAAATCAACGGTAACGGTTAATACATCAGATATAACAGCAAAAACTAATGAGGATAAGGAACAAAGTAAAGAATTAGAAAAGATATCAAGAAAACGTGCAGCAGGTAGTTGAATATATTTTTATTGTATATTTGATAAATATTATAATGTATTCTTCACAGATTGCAAATACTACGTACTTTTAGGTAAGCTTAATGGTATAGTTTGCACCGATGAATTACGAGATGAAGTAAATTCAACCGCAGCGACTAATGTTCAAATCTACGGGAACACGCGTGCCATTGTACCTGGTGAAGATGTAACAAATAATGCGGTGGAAGAGATGATTGGTGAAAAGTTAGAAAGAGCACGTGCCGAACCTACGTCTGGCGTTGAAAAGGATGACACACAACTTAGCGTTAAAGTATTAGTGATGCAACCAATTTTACGATTTTTACAATTATTATGTGAAAATCATAATCAAAATCTTCAGGTAAATTGAGTTTAATATCTTGTTTTTGGTCTTTTATTAAACACACACGTTAATGACATTTTCATTCTTTACAGAATTTTCTTCGGAATCAAAATAACAAGACGAATTTTAATTTGGTATCCGAGACACTTATGTTTCTCGATTGTATTTGTGGCTCGACGACTGGCGGATTGGGTTTACTTGGATTATATATTAATGAAAATAATGTTGCATTAATTAATCAAACTTTGGAGACTTTAACGGAATATTGTCAAGGACCTTGTCATGACAATCAAAATTGCATTGCCATTCACGAATCTAATGGTCTAGATATTATAACGGCTTTGATATTGAATGATATTAATCCATTGGGTAAAACTAGGATGGATTTGGTATTGGAATTGAAAAATAATGCCAGTAAATTGTTATTAGCTATTATGGAAAGTAGGGGTGACAGCGAGAATGCTGAAAGAATATTATACAACATGAATCCAAAGCAATTGGTGGACGTGGCATGTAGAGCATTTCATCAAGAATCATTGGACGGTTCTACTAATGTTGATGATTCCTCAACTAACGGGGAGGATGGAGTGTCTCCTAAAGAAGTAAGATGATATTTTATTAACACGTTTTTATCTAAAAATAATTGCTGGTAACACTGTCTTATGTTGGATAATTTAGTTATATGTAAATTGTAATAATGAAACCACACGCGTGAAGTATCACAAAAAGGTTGACAAACTTTTGTATTGATAAATCATTTCTTTATTATTTTAACAACATTTTTTGTTCATAGGTGGGTCATAATATTTATATCTTATGCCATCAATTGGCTCAACATAATAAAGAATTAGCAACTATGTTGAGGCCGTCAGAAGACAACGCAGATTCGGAAATAAATAAAGCATTGCAATATTATGCATCTCATACATCTCAAATTGAGGTATGTCCTATTTCTTATTTGTTTGCTTTTTTCTATATGACATATAGAATTACAAAAGAAATATTTGCTTTTAGATTGTCAGACACGATAGAACATTGGAACAAATAGTTTTTCCGATACCAGAAATATGCGAACTTATTACCGTTGATACGAAAATTAGAGTGTTAAATACTACAGAACGTGACGATCAAGGTTCTAAAGTATCAGATTTCTTTGAAAGAACGGAAGATATGTTTAATGAAATGAAATGGCAGAAGAAACTTAGAGGACAGCCAGTATTATTTTGGATGAGCAGTTACATGTCATTATGGAGTAATATTTTATTTAACTGTGCTGTCCTTATAAACCTTATTGTGGCTTTCTTCTATCCATTTGTAGATTCTGTACCAAGTAAGGGTTTTACATTTAAAAAAAAAAAGATATACTTGGAAAAAAATGATATCATTGTGCATAATATTTAATTTGATTTTGTTGTTTTGTTCGTATAGAACTTTGTTCACATTTGTCAGCTCTTATTTGGGCTGTGATGTTTGCATCAGCAGTTATTGTCATTACATTGCCACGAGAATCGGGTATACGTACATTAGTTGCGTCAACAATTTTACGATTAATATTTTCTATAGGACCAGAACCAACTTTGTGGTTACTTGGATTTGTTACGGTACGAAATGTATTCGAAATGTATTCGAAATGTATTCGAAATGTATTATATTTCATTATCATTGTAATATCAATAGATGCCTTTATTTTCTATATATCATATTCTATTTCTTTTGTTTCAGATCGTTCTAAAGGTTATTCATCTCATAAGTATTATAGGAAATCAGGGGACCTTAACTAAAAGTATAGAACAAATAATGACAAATGGTGAAATATTGTATCACGCGTCATACTTAATATTTTGTGTACTAGGACTTTTGATGCATCCATTTTTCTATTCGGTTTTAGTAAGTGTTTTTTTGCAAATCAAATAAAAGCAGCAGAGTTTATGTTTTTCTTTTTTAAGCATTAAAAAGATTGATTATTATTTTTCAGCTCTTTGATGTGGTTTATCGAGAAGAAACATTGCTCAATGTAATAAGATCTGTTACCAGAAATGGACGATCTATTATACTGACTGCTGTGTTGGCTTTGATTTTAGTTTATATGTTTTCTATCATCGGATTTATGTTCTTCAAAGATGATTTTCTGGTCAGCGTTGACGAAGATATTGTTCGTAAGTATATTTTGACAATTTATTGAAGTACACACTATTACGTGTCTCTTGAAAACAACATTTCATTTTTAGCCACATTAGATGATAAAACTGCAGATACTTGTAAAGTTAGTGATAACGAAAAATGTGAATCAAGTGAAACTATGTCACGATATTTACGCGAAGGTTTGATATTTGTTTCTTTATTATTTGAAAAGAATTTCTAATGAAATGTTTTCATTATATTTCAAATATATGATATCATTACAGTTAATGAACAAGGAAATAATCAAGATTTGTTTAATGTTGGGGGTGAAGTAAAAGAACGGGCTTGCGATTCATTAGTTATGTGCATCGTTACAACGTTAAATCAAGGTTTAAGAAATGGCGGAGGTATAGGTGATGTTTTAAGAGCTCCATCGAGCACGGTAAGATTACTTTTGTTTTTCCCTAAAAAACCACATATTTTATTAATAATATATTTTTCAATTGCACAGGAACCATTGTTTGTTGCCAGAGTCGTATATGATTTACTATTCTTCTTCATAGTGATAATTATTGTTTTGAATCTCATTTTTGGTGTCATCATCGATACGTTTGCTGATCTTAGATCAGAAAAACAGCAAAAAGAATTAATTTTAAAGAATACTTGTTTCATTTGCGGTTAGTATATATATATATATGTACGATTACCAAATGTTTAAAAGAGTTAGATCTATTTATAAATTTTGTTTTAACAGGTTTAAATAGGTCAGCTTTCGATAATAAGACTGTATCTTTTGAGGAACACGTTAAACACGAACACAATATGTGGCATTACCTTTATTTCATCGTTTTAGTAAAGGTAAAAGATCCGACAGAATTTACAGGTCCAGAATCGTATGTTTATGCAATGGTGAAGGTAATTATTTGAACGAGTTGTTAAAGTATTGGAATGGTTGTTGTTTATTATTCTTTTTTTTGTCTAAAATTTTATGCGCATACATAGGACAGAAACCTTGAATGGTTTCCACGATTAAGAGCTAAATCATTGGCGGCAGACGAGGGCGAGGGTGAACAAGTTGAGTTGAGAAGTTTGCAATCACAATTAGAATCCACTCAATTATTGGTGAAGTGTCTTTCACAGCAACTTACAGAATTACGTGATCAGGTAATATATTTGATTAATGTCATTATTTTTCTATCGTTATATTTTTACTGTCATGTTTTTAATCAGATGACGGAACAGAGAAAGCAAAAACAACGTTTGGGTTTGTTAAATTCTGCATCTCCACTTTTACATAATCTATAAACGAGCGGATAACGGTACGGATGTAAGAAAAAAAAATTTGAATGGAATTTTACGAATTTGCTGTGCCCTTAGCCGTAGCTGCATTTTCCTTTGATATTCTAAAAAGGATACATGTTTATATGTTTCCGACAACATTCAAGAATAACATTAAAAAGATCTAATGGGTAGGCATCTCGGAATATGCGTACGGTTTTGTTCCTAATTTTGAAGAAAGTGATCTACATAATGAAATGATATGACATGAGAGATATTAGATATATAAAGCGCACTTCGATTGTTTTTTCTAAATTATTATTATTATAGATAATATATATGGCATGTCATCTCAACTTATTATTATAATTTATATCACGTTAAAGATCTTATTTTTTGGTACTATTATAAATCATGCATTTACATTACTTCAAATATTTACACAATTTTGTTTCGTGGATATAAATATAATAATAATAATAATAATAATAATAATTTAACGATTAATCGTATTACTTGATTATATGAGTGCAAGTAGTATATAAGGAATTAAATTGACTTAAATACAGCATTTTAATAGTGATTTAAACAAATTATAATCACTTACGTGAGATCTGTCTATTCAATTGTAGCGTTAAATTAAATGTGATTTATTGTTATTGCATTTAGAAGAGGAGTATATTATTATATATCGAAGATTTAGTTTAGCATTTCGCGTGTGAAAGGTTCTTTCGTTTTTTTTTTTTTTTTTTTTTTTTTTTTAATGATCGTTACAATAATCTATTTACTTTTGTTCTATGACATAATTAAACACACGCGTACTATTATAGCGTATTAGATTATTTTATAATTGGACTATATAAGAGTCTATTTGAATGTTAGTCAAATTTAATTGATCGTCGTATATATAAATTCTATAGATATGTTTTTTCTCTCTCGATAGTTCGTGTATAAAGTTCTATATCTATTTATTTGTAAGAAGCAAATATGAGATGCGTGTTTTATTGAGCGCGATATGCAAGTACATTTGAATGAACAAATTTGTATTAGCGCACAATTTGTTATACTTTTCATCATTAAATCGAATATTATAGAGATTTATACAAATTCAAGTGTTAAACAATTGTTATCTCTATGTTACACATATATAATCCCATTGTGGTTTCGTTATTGTTGATGATATCAGATATGAATATGTTGTTTTATTGGGAATGTTGACTATTTTTTACATTATTTTATCCTTTAATTTAGAGATGTACACAAGAGAACTGAATGACACATATAGAATTTTAAGAATATTAACATATATTAATATAAATTAATTACTCGTTATAATAATGTATTTTAGAATGTATATATACATATGAGAAGTTGATAAATGAATATTATTTGCAATAATGCTTTTACGGTCATCGATGTCAATGTTATATTATTATCATATGCATTTACTTAATGCTATATATGTACTGTGTCTGATCTGATATACATATATATATATATATATATATTATCATGTTGTAGATTTTAATTAAAAGAAATTAATATCGTTGGTTAGTAGAAGATTTTTTGACAAAAATTTTCATATATTTAAAGATGAACTGAATTGTCTGGATATATGTATTATATATTTGTCAGATTTTCTTACAGTTCGTATTATTTATAATCGACGCAAGTATAAACATAAAGTAATAATTCATAGGGATCAACTAAATATGAAATAAGAAATATAAAATGAATAATATCGTAGTTTTGCGTGTTCAAAATTCATATATATATATTCAAAATATATATATATATATGGAATTGTTTATAATGTCGAATAGAAAATGATTATAATATATTATGTTTCATTTTTCAGATGTCCATAAATTTTTATGTATTAACAAAAAAAAAACTTTAATATTATTCTAAATAAGCAATTAAAAAGATATTTTATTTCTAATTTAAATTATTATTATGAAATTTTTCTACGAAATATATATACATCTTTCATATCCTTTGAGCTCATATACGATGGGACTTTCTGTGTTTTTCAAAATATCATTTTTATATAATGTATATAATTATGTTGTTACAAATATACATGTTACTAATTAATTTGATTAATCTTATGCTTGTTTTTTTTTTTTTTTTTTTTAATTAAACGAATCTTTGAATCAATTTTATATTATACGTATACGAAGAGTTTGTAAATTAATATTTCAAATATTGTACGATAATAGAGAAGTTGTATTAGAATTTTAATGTGAATAAATTGTATTGTTTTTTATAAAGTACCATTTATGGGAGAAAGAAAGACGAAACGGAAAGGATCAAGAAGAAGAAGAAGAAGAAGAAGATAGGAAAGAAAGAAGCAAATATTTTATTTCACTTTATTTATACTTTATATATGAAACAATTGACTATTTATTGTGACTTAGATATAGGTAACTATTACATGTAACATGTATTTTTCCTATTAGTAAGACGTATTTTGTGCAAAATCGGTAATTTCACTTAAAGTGAAAATATTTCGAAATCCTTTTTCAAAATTGAAATCGTTTCACATTTTATTATTATTATTTTAATTAATACGTGCAAAACTCTTCAAATGATATTTCTAAAAAGAGCCGACACGAATTAAACGTGAAATATAATAATAGTTGTCGCTGTTTTTCAGAGGAAGCACGTAACCGATTTAACACACACACACACACACACACAAATCATTCGAGTCACACCTCTAAAACTCTCCTTTGGTGACTTATTACAATAATTAAAACCTATGCTTTTTAATTGTTATTTAAGTCATTCGTTTAATACACAGTCGGTGCTTGTTATAAGCGGGCAAATTTTCGTCATTGTTTTGTTTGTTTGTTTGACGAAATTGACGATTTTTACAATAGTTGAAACAATTCACATTTGCGATATGAAATTATTATTAAATACCGCTGATGTTTGTTTTTTTTTTTTTTTTTTTTTTTTCAATTGGACATAAACATATTATGCAGTAAATGGAATACATTGAAAAACTAGTCAGTCTTCACGAAGTTATTAAAAACGAAATGTTACATTACAAAATAAAAGAAATTCCTTGTCACACTTTATACCAAAGTTATAGCAAAAAGATATGAAAGGATGAAAAGTACTATAATTATAGGCCGTATAGATAAAAAAGGTATTCTAAAAAGGTGTATAATCATCAAAATATGATCTCACGTCAGTACCATGAAATTAATAACTTCTTTATACGTTCGTTAAGTTAAATCTCATATTATAACAGTGTGAGATATTTATTCCTTTAAACTTGTTTTCGACGGATAAGTACAGTGATTTTCTAATTCGTATGTATGTGTGTTTTGTGTGTCTGCGTGTCTGTCTGTCTGTGTGTGTAGTCGCTTATTAAATTGTAATTATTTATTGCATCTAAAAAATCGTTCAACCATTATTTTCTCTCGTTAGATGCATTTTAAACATATATTCTTGCTAATGACGTATTTTAAGTAGCACTTTGTGTAAGAAATATTTTTCTGATTCAATGACCCACTGTTGTCAAAGGATAACGAAGGCATAAACGATTCATTATTGAATTACGTAACAATTTTAAATACATAATTGCAACAAGAGAACGTTTTTGTTGCTTTCGATATGATCACTCGTACTACTTTTAAGAGATTTCTTCTATACTAGAAACGAATTCTTACGTAGGAAGATGCGATAATTTTCTCTCATGTGTTTTCATTATCACAACATATAACAATAAATTCGAAGGTGCCTCGGGTATAAAGCTCGTTCTTTTAAAATATTACATTTGTTTTATTTCTTTGATCCATAAGAATCGCGTGTCGTTAGAAATATCAATGTCTTCTTATCTAAAGTATAATTGTATATCTTACATACAATTATTCCGGCGACTTACGTAATTCGTTTTATTCTGTACAAATCCTATTAAGTTTATGATGTATTTACAATCTGTCTTTCTATAATATTGTTATTTTGTTCTTTTATTTAATTATTATTATTATTATTATTATTATTATTATTATTATTATTATTATTATAATTATTATAATAATTATTATTATTCTTATTCTTACGCGTCTAATTTGGCATTCGCGCGATTAAGTTGTTGATGTGAGGTTGTTTCTCGCTAATTCAAATCCGTGCATCGCGTTTCTTGCAAATCAATTTTCTATGTATAATATGTATATGTGTATATGTTTATGTATATGCATTTATATATATATATATATAATATTTACACTCGGTGTATAACTTCGAGCTTGATATAGCTTTTAGTTTTACAAATTTCTTTTACGAGACACTTAGTGTTCTTCTTGGATCTCTTTCCAATGATTGTATATTATCAAATTTTACGTATGCCCGTTAGTTAATATGAATTAATTAACTTTATCGATAATATTGCAAATAATATTTACGTATCTATCGACGATATTTCAATAATTCGTTAACATTTTGCTATAGCAAACAATTCTCATCGTGTTATTATTCTACGCAGGTTTTAAAAGTTCAAATATGAGTTGTTTTCGAAGTGTTCTTCGAGTATTTAAAAGTTACAATAAATAAATTATATCGTTATTTATCTGTCGATAGATTTGCGAATAATTAACTTAGTTAAAAGTGATAATATTAATTAACTTCTGTTAAAGTTGATTCACGTTTTAACAGTTGACAGTAAACTCTCTTGACTCGTTTAATTAACAGGAACGTGTAAATCGTGATTAATTAAGAATTAGACAAATCTCAACAAACGATCGAATAGATGAAAATTATTATGAAGAAGATCATCAAAATAAGTTTGTTTTGTGGTTTAATTTCAATCGAGGAATCGGTAATCTGATTTGGGGCTGGCGATGGTCCACTTTGTCGAGTATTTGCGATAACGGTATGGCTTCTCCACTTCATCGTATATTGAGGTGCTGTTCTTCCCAATGCTTGTAATCTATATCCAATAGAAAAATATTATTTATACATTTTTCTCTTCTTCTTCTTCTTCTTCATACTCGAATAAGTAGACATATAATTGTAATTTTTTGCTATAGATAAGTAACCTAAAGAAGTATCTTTTAAATGAGATAATATTAAGAGGTCGTAAAAAAACTTTGAACAAAGTTGAATGGTTAAAGTGGTCAGAGTATTTACCCAAGAGAAACTTACCTAACTACCGCGGTATTCTCTTTCCAAGGTAGAGTAAAATTCTTATGAACGTCCCTAGAACAAAATGTGTGCAATCTTTCTCCCGCGGGATCACCGTTTTCGTTGTACTTATGGATCGTTAGGTTCCATGCCGTACATGGTCCTACAAAAAAAAGATTCAATATTATTAGATTGTTTTTCATTTATTACAGACCATCCACACGTTAAATTTCATCTAATAAATTCAAACACCGTGTGGGGTAGGTACAGTGATTCGAGTAGAACAAAAGCAAAATCTCGGAAGAGTTATAGAAAATCTTAAAAAGAAGAACAAAAAAAAAAGCACGAATGAAAGCTAGACCATTAGATTTAACGCGACAACAAAAACTAAAGCTTTACTACGAAACACCACTGTCTATTCGTTTTCTTTTCTTTTTTCTTCTTTTCTTGTTTCCTCCCTTACTTTTCTCCTACTTTTCTCTTATTTTCTTCCACAATTTTCTTTCTTAGCTTTCCTTAACCACTATTTGAAAGAGTGAAATAGAGAAAGCAGAGATAGGAAATTACAGAGAGACGAAACTACTGGCAAAGCTTCGCCAAGAGCGGAAAAGGAAATGGTTTTAATATATACCTTTATACCATTTTTTTACCAATTTTTCTTTCTTCTTTTTTTCTGTTTTTTTTTTTTTTCAAATCTCTTGTAGTAACAAAACTTATATTGCACTTTATTACATATTTTTCCTCGACTTGTTGTTCGCACAAAATTCACATACATTTTTTTTTCTCGTAAAATATATGATTAATTCCATATAGTAATCCCTTTGTGTATACATGTCATTCGAGAATTTAGTAGATTGTATTTTTTGTTCTCTGTTCACATCTTTTTTACGTCTAGAGTATCGTTCTTGTATTTTTTTTTTTTTACTTTTTTGTTTTGTTTTGTTTTTTACATAGGCACATACAAACATGAATATGTATTGTACATATACGAGTTTCGCAATCACTTTTGACGAAGCTTTTTGATCCTAGTCATGAAAATGTTCATTCTCCATATTTAATCATTTTATAGCTTGTTTCAAAAGGATTTGAACATTTTATATGATAAATTCATAAATTCGAATTTTAGATGACTATATGTATTCGTTTTATTTCACGTTTAAAAAATATTTTCATGAGATTCGGGCCCGTTTTATTATATTACATAAAAAAAAAGAGTTTGTTTTTTCTTTCATCTAGTTTTTAATTACATTTTGATTATTTTGAAGAATAATCTACTTACTGCTCTGATTTGATTTCACTTCTATCGTAAGCTGTCGATCCGTAGGAGATTCCAAAATCCAAGTACACTTCTGTTGATAATACTGATTGAGCTTTAAGCCAGCTTTTGCCAGATCACCACCATTGACTTCTCCCTCCAGTTTTCTGGTGGTATGATCACCGCAATAAGTATCCTTGACGAACTTATAAGCTGCACGAAAATTTAGACCTGCCAACGAATATCTCGACCATTCGATATAAACCGGTGTCCAACTTCGAATTCCTACCGGTAACCAGTCCTGTTGTACATATTTATATTATAAATTAATTAATTAATAATACATTAATATTAGGATCAATCAAAAGTTGGTGCAAGGTTTTCTTTTTGAGAAATCAATAAAATTACTTACTCATTTATGTAAGTGAAATATTAATTTAAAAACACACGAACTTTTGTGAGTTCACCCTAATATATTTTAAAAAAGGGTTAAAAAGGAAAATGATTTTTTCAATCAAAGTGAAATTTGATTAAAAACGTTGGACGATGAGATAGGCCGGGGTAAGAGAGATCGTTAGGAAATATAGTAATGGGTGAAAAAAAAAAAAATGAAAAAAAAAGAAACATATAAAAGGTAACGACGAGAGATAAATGAGGATTCGTAAAGGAGAACGGATAATTTAGGTATAGGGCACCTCGATCGATGACCTCGTCGTTCGTTTCGAGGGTATCTCTGGTGAATAAATTTTCAATGAAACTCTTGATATCGGTACGTGAGTGGCAGAAGTAAAATAAGAACGTTCGGTTTGCCACAGTAGAGAATAAACGGCTGCTGCCCTTAGAAGAACATTTTCCGAATTAAACGAGCTAGGGGTGTTCAATGAGTGTAGTGCTTCTTCGAACTTTTGAAGGAAGCAATTTCGCCAAAGTAACGAGAGATGAAGCGAACAGAAAGATAAATCGTCGTCGTCGTCGTCGTCGTCGTCGTCGTCGTCGTCGTCGTCGTCGTCGTCGTCGTAGTCGAGATTACGTCGTTGAGGATTACTTTCAAAGAAGAAATCAGGCTCGGATTACCTGATAGTTTCCACAGAGACAGGTGACGACATGACCAGTCTCAGAGACGAGCAGTAGATGATCCATATTCTCCAATGATTTATTACTAACGCAATGACATCCACTGTCGCCACATTTCGTTTCGCACAAACTATTAGATATCTGTTTCGAACTGCTTTCCACCTTAGGGATAGAAAACAACGAGACAAAACAAATGGATTAATCGACAGTAATATTTAGATGTTTAGTAATTTAATACGAAATTTGTGTACAATGTAGTACATTATATAGATTATGTTTTATTCATTAGAAATTACGTTTTGTATATTATATTACATTATTACTTTATTGATAAAAAAAAAAAGAGAAATAAAGCATCGCAAGCTTTTTGTAATAATTTATGAGTCGTTCATTAAATGAATTTAATAGTTTGTGTAATGGGGAAAAAGGTAGAGAAAGTCAACGCTTTGTTTTAATTGTCAAAGAGAAATGTAGATAATGATTATTTTCATGTTAACTCACTGTGATGATGACCGACTGATTTGTCGCTGGAATAAAATGTTGCTTGCATTTTGCCGGGCCCTCGACCGCGAACAATCGGTGTGGTTCTGGATGTACCACAGTCCCTTCCTCCAACGAAGTTAATCCATAATATTCGACGTCGCATAAGCTTCCGGGTTGTTGGGTACCGCCTTCGCGTTCTGGAACGTACAAAACGATGCTTTATGTGCGTGAATCAGAATCCTTCTCCACAATTTCATGATTTATGGGATTATTGGAAACGATTTTAAACCGTTCCCTATATTCCCAACGATAATACATTAATGATGTACCGTTAATTGAATTCAATATTCACTGAATTTATAATTAAATGTGTGTAATATCTTTTTTCGGAGAGATTAAACGATCTATTTTGAATATTTTATAGACCTGTTCTAATTTATTTTACCGAGGAAGGATAACATATTTAATTGGAAAATCTATTAATCTTCGATTATTTGCAATTAAGATTTGAAAATAAAATTTCAATCGGTTATAATCATCCACGAGGAGAGGACTTTTAACAAAGTTGAAAATTTTATTTGAAAACGAATACGCTCGTATAAAATTGATTTTGAGAGAGAGAGAGAGGAAGAGATAGAGCAAACGTTAAGGCTGTGAGAGTCGTTTATTTCTTGAATGCAAATATAGTAAATGAAGCGTATTTAATATAGTGCAAGAGCGGGAGCAGCAACATCGAAGCTGGATGATGCAGCTCCAAACGAATGGACGAAGTGGCAATCTGAAACACGCCCAAGAGTCAATTTGTCTTGCAGCAGCTAGTATACCGTTTTAACTTGATTTTGTTAAAAGTAAAGGGCTAATAAATGGAACTCTACCCCTTTGATGGTCATCTTATTGTCAATTTCTGTAGCTTAATGATTGAATTTCAAAGAGAAATTTATGAGAGTATTTATTTACCTCGTTATATTTCTTTTTTAATTTTCTTCTTTTTTCTTTCATTAAAAATCTGCGACGCGAATTTTTCATACGAAACTTTCATACAAAAGTGACATATTATATTATATTATATTATAAAAAAAAGAAAGAAATATTTTCTAACGTTGTTGTAATTTTGTCCTCGCGACAAAGTCGGTAGAAAATTTTCTTTTGTATAAAAATAAAAGTCTCTCCTTTCATTCATGGAGCGAGCATTTAAATGAAATTTTTATTTGGCGCATTCGCCTTGCAATTAAAGAAAATAACCGGGAGCTCGTTTGCAGGGTGTATGTATCGGGGTCAAGAACGAAGTTACTCGTTTTCTTCGATGTGGGAATCGTTATCGAAGGTATAGGATCACATTTTTACAAAGAGGTTCCTTCTTCTTTCACTAACACACACATATACTCTTACGAGAGAGCTTAGGCTTAAAATGAGATGAAAAAAAAAAAAAAAAAGAAGAAAAAGAAGATAGGGTGTTGGCCGATCTTTGTATTTGATTCATGGAAGATATTTAAACGGGACGACGTGGAATCGAATGAATAAGGGTAAAAGGTTGAGTGATAGATAAAATCGGTAATTTGACGAGAAAGTCTGCCATCAATGAGATTACGCGAGGTTGGTAGTTTCGATTAAAGTACATTAAAGTTCTCTCTCTCTCTCTCTCTCTCTTTCACGTGGATAGAAAACTCAATAATAGAGATGGAAATATAGACAGTAAATTATCGAGGATAATGGGTAGATGATCTGATTTTGTCATTAAAATCTTTTTGATAATAAATAACAAAACTTGCCGTTTATCTCTTTTAGCTATTTTTGTTATATTTTTTCACTCAACAAATATTTATCGTAAATATAATAATAGTAATAATAATAATAATAATAATAATAATAATAAAAATCAATGAAATTTGATTTTCGAATGGGGATTTAATATATTAATAGCTCGTTTAGTTTCTAATTTAAGAATCGTGGGGTTCACGGTGGAACGTTGGGGTTCATTCTATTTTCGAATCCGATCCAGCCGACAAAACTGGTCTTATTGATCCTCCCAGAAATAGAAAGAGAGACAAGAAGAGGGAGAGAGAGAGGGAGAGAGGGAGGGAGAGGGAGAGGGTATTTGGATGCATGTATCGCATGTAAACGTAATAACGTCGACAAGCGACGAGAACATTCGTCAATCAGCGTCAAATCGACGATCCTGGTGGTTTGTCGCCGGTGTGACTTCCATCTATTGTCATTCGTTTTGTTTTACTCTATCCATCGTACACGAACTATTTTTCCCTATGATTGCTTTTCCTTTTTCGCCTAAATTACGACGAAACTTTGTACAATATTATTGAAATAGAAAGAGATAGAGAAATAGAGAGATAGATAGATAGAGAGAGAGAGAGAGAAAGAGAGGGTAACACAATTAGATAGGTAAAATCGGAAATGCCAAAGTCGACTAAATTTACTATCTTGATAATCGATTAAAACACAGACAATGAAATTCGGTTAACGATTTCAAGGGGTTTGATTATCACGAATTATAATTTTCAACAATACCAATGTCTTCTATTTATTCCAACAATTTCCTCTCTGTTTTGAGCGTATTTATTAAAATATTACCTCTCCGTGGTGGATTTTGAACAATCGATAAGCAGTATTATTGTATTCTGTATTGAGAAATTTTCTCTTTCTACCTCTCCTTCCATCCACAAGCATAAACGATTTAAATTCGTTACGGTAGTCGAAATTTTGTTCATTTAACAGCACATCGGTTAATGCTAAATCTAACGAAATAGAAACAACTAGTCGATTCTATCAATTTATACGGTTTAAACATGATTATTTTCTTTCCATCCAAAAATATAACAACTCTTATCGGCATAACTCGGATGATGAAGTTAAATATATTGTGTCAGTATATATACATACATGTAGGCTAATGCACGTACGCTCATCTAAAAGCTATCATCGTATGAATGTTAATAAAGCGATAGAGCGAATTTAACGATCATCGAAATATGTTTGATAAATTATTTGCTCGAAAAATGAGAAACATTTATTTGCCTCTTATAAGCTCTATATATTTTTATTTTTATTTTTATTTTTATTTTTATTTTTATTTTTATTTTTATTTTTATGCAAGAACTCATAAATTTAATGAAGTAATTTAATCGTAATATTTTACTAGAACGTTGCTTGATTAGAGTCAAATTCACGTATTCGGGTTGCTAAAGAGTTTAACAGAGAAAGAAAAGAAAAACTTGTCAATTAGTTTTGTTCACATTTTAAAAACTTACCATTGTGAAAATAATAGGACACGTCCATGTATTCCTCGTCAGTAGTGGTGTTTGAAGCTCTTCTTAACACCACCGTCATATCTCTACCGTTGGATGAATATCGTTTTGGCTCGACGTACCTACGAACGTGAAGAAAAGAACTCTCTTTAAAACTTTAAGTATCGGTAATATCATTGGACATTCGTGGATAGAATGTCCGATAATATTCTTCGCTAGGAAGAAGAAAAAATGCAAGAGTAATAGAGGACAAGAAAAGTGAATTATATCTAGATCTTTTTCTTTCCTTTTTTTTTTTTCATTTTAGTCATGTTAATTTATTCACTAAATGTACATAATTGAAAATCTCTCTTCTTATCTTTTCTCTCTCTCTCTCTCTCTCTCTCTCTCTCTCTCTCGCTCTTTCTCTTGTGATATTCAACGTGAAAGCTCAGATTGATATTACCATTTATTGTCGATATAATGAAAAACGAATAAAAATAAATCGTACGATATTGTATCTGATGCATTATACATTTGTAAAAAATAAAATTTAATATAAAGTATAGCATATAATATTCAATGGAATTTAATAACAAGAGTTTGAAAAAATGCTACGTTGAAAAAGATATTGAATTTGAAAATGTTGAGAATAAATGTAAATCGTTTGGGGAAATGTACAATATTTTGTACGTATAAACCTGATTCCTCATTGAATGTCTTCTAATATTATAGGTAACATTAATGGCTAAATATACGATAGAATTACGACCTAATTTTCCTGTTCAATTGTAATAGAGAATAAAGGGAAATGTTGAAAGTGGATAATGAAGACAACATTGGAGGAAGAAGTTGGTATCTTATTATGAATAATGATCGGTTTGATTTGTTCTTAAAGACAAGGTTACATAGACGTATCGAAAAGGATCGTCGTCATAGTGTTGGTAGTTTCACGAACGATAGAACACGCATATAGTTTCCCTTTCCCTTCCTCACGTTTACCAGATGCCCGTAGGAAGTTCGTTGTAAATTATGCAGCTTTGCCTTTATACCAAAGAGTGTGGGTGCGCATAACGAAACACAAGAAGAGTAGGAGAGTAGGAGAGAGGAGAGGGGTACGAAAGTTCGACCATGTACTGTCACAAAGCAGCACATTTTGTGCTCGATAAATTTTGCACATCGTTCAACTCTCCATTTTGCTCGGACAAAGTTGCAAATGGACGTTTAGAGAGGTAGGAAGGGCAACGCGCGATAACCTTATCCCTTACTCGAATCATCTATTAGGATTTACACGACCATGATAATTTAGTTTCTCTTATTCTGCTTATTTCATTTGCTAATAGGCTTTCTCTTTAGGATCATTCTATTGTTCTGTTAAATGAATTTCTTCTTAGAAAGATTATAACATGTATGGCTGAAAATGTTTGAGAGATTTTTGTAACTACTGTACTACCATACTACGATTTGAAACGAAAGACATCGATTTAACTAGAATCTTTGCTGCATCGTATCAAATTCAATCGTTGATCATTTTGACAGCAGGCCACCCTAACGATATATATTTCTACCTTTGAAGAGTGGAAAAACGTCGTAATGATATTTTGAGACGCGGCTTTTCGGACCGAAAGATCGGTCGACCCACTTGGCTAACGGCCAACTCTTCATCCTTGGATTTCATGTATGTCGACCTGGCATACATATCACTGTGTACTTTTCCCTTACAAACCAAACCTTGGAAAGGCCTGAAATTCAGATTTTTTCCTAAGGCTCCACGTCTAACTCGAATAATGGTTGCAATTTTTGAAGAACGGTTACGCGGTCTACTTTTTCAAAGGGATTTATTTTCCTCAAAAAAAAAAAAAAAAACAGAAAAAACAGAAAAAACAGAAAAAAAAGAAACAAAAATGACAATTTATATTTCACGACCGTTTGATTATTTAATCGAATAAATTTCATTTAATAACTAGGCTATAATAACATGATTTCAAAAGATCTTAAATGTGTACAAACGTGATTGGTTGAACTACTTGGAAACTTGAAGTAGTAATGAACGTAATGGTAAGGTCAGCCATTCTGTAAACGTGAAAGCGTACATATGTACCTATGTATGTTGGTAAGTACATTCTACACGTTGTACCGAGATATCTGAAGTAGGTAAAGGTATGTTTGCAAGAGTGAAACGATTCTCGACAGGCTACAGGTTTGCATCGTAAACATGGAGGACTGTGGTTTTCTTGGCACAAAATCGACAGCTCGTATTTTCTATGGTGGCTCTTGGGAATACCGATCGAGCGTGTTTTGGGCTAGCAAATTTCTATGAGTTTATCGAACGTTAAAGAAACTTTTATGAATGGACGTACGACAACGGGAAAGGACTTAGAAACCCATTCGATTCCGATACGATTGTTGTTGTTGATTTAGGAAAGGGTCCTTTCGCGAAATCGATCTTTCTTGCCTTTGCTATTTGACCCTTTTATTTTGCAAATCCTTAAAAAGGTTTTTTAACACCTGACGAAAAAGGAAGGTTATTATTATTATTATTATTATTAAACTGATGGGAGAAAATTCAATAGGAAGGATATTGATCCTTCCTATAATATATCTCGTTCGTCGTTCTCTTTGAAAGTGGGGCCCGACCAAGAACAGATTGAAAGTCTGTTGAGGTTAAC
This sequence comes from Polistes dominula, assembly GCF_001465965.1. Next base: position 163,930 of record NW_015149107.1, read on the forward strand.
GTCGTTTTAAACGCATCATGAAAGCTTGTATCTAGCAGGAGAAAGATCCTCGTGATCTCATCGCGGAATGGGAAACGTGCTTGCGGCCGGAGCGTGTGGGATGAAGCACGAGCTTTATTTTACATGAATTTTTACGAGATTAGCCGGCATAAAACACGTGGCAGTCCCATAAGCACGTACGTGCGTACTACAACGGTATGTCCTATTCGCCTACCATGCCGTCGCCTAACAGTCATAAATTGTAGCAGCATGTCTGAAAACGTTAAGAAATTAAAATAGATTAAAAACTGCTTGTTACGTCGTCGGTCGATGATAATACTTGTACCTGTGTGTATGTGTGTGTGTGTGTGTGTGTGTGTGTGTGTGCTTCAAGAAACGAGTATGACAACATAGTTTGGATAAAAATGATAACTAAGTAATTAAAAAAAGAATAAAACTGAATTATCCCAGCGAAAAAAGGTAAACCATCTCTTGAACATTTTATATTCGAGAGTAAAGAGAGAAGAATCCTCAGCTATCTTATAAATTACCTTCTTTCTAACGTGTTTTCTGACGTGTAAACATTACTGCTTGATGAGATGGCTTTGCATTTTTAATCAGACTTATGTTTTCATGTTAAATATCATTCATCATTCATAATTTATCTTTTCAATGGGATCTCTCACGAAATTATAGTCGTATGACTTTATTATTAATTGTTACGTCTTTATATAATCCATCGTGTATATATTTCTCTTCCATTTAAATATTTCATATTTTAAATGACTCATTTATATACAGATATATACATTTTTACGATGCGCATGTAGTATAGATATTATAATATTATGGTAAAATACGTGCAGCACAGGTGTGGTGAATTTTGACATAAGTGTTACTTCGGTCGGAAAATCAGGACGTTCCTGAGTAGAAACATAAAGAGAAATGCACAGCTGGAAAATCGTTTGAGCCGTCACGTCGAAATCCCTTGGCCTTTTTGACCGGCGTTTAGTTCCTATGTAATTCCTATGGGATGACAATCATTCCTATGTACTTCAGCATTATATAGAAACACGTTAGCGTTATTTTGTCAAATCCGTTAACTTATGAAATAACTATACTGATTTGTTAAAGTATAAAAAGGAACTTTTATTATTATTTTAATTATAGTATTAATTATCATTTAATAATCACTGAATTATACTTAACAAAAAGTGCAATTAAAACATGGTAAAAAAGAGGAAGATTAATCAGCCAATTACGAAACTAATTATCGACTATTATTTACCGAAGATTTTATGCTCGTTAATTATAAACAATACGATCGTACATACATTGAAGTGTCTTTTAATTGGTAGAATAATAAAATGTTATAGTTAGATATATGTAGAGTAGGTTGTGTTTGGTAGACTACAGAAAACAAATAATTTTCTCAACGGTATCGATATACACCTTTCGAAGTCATGCGTTTGTTTGAAATGAAAATAAAAGTAGAGAAAGAGAAGGAACGCTTAAATTATTCCTCTCTTTCATCGGTGAATGCTTGAATTATTTGTTCCAATCGGTACAGTTCGTGGCATCCATATAGTTTGCTTCATTTCTCTATAACATATCCTATATCGCACATTCCTTTGCGCGTACGAAGGATTTGTCATATTTTACGGGCACATCCAATTTCCGTGTGTGATTTGATTTTTTATTAACATGCTATTGCAACAAATAAAATGACATACAAATTTCATCATTTCTCTGGATATCAAAAGAAAAGAATAAACGTACATACACTTATCGATTCGTGGAAATGTACAATGACACATTTGTACCTCTTTCTCTTTCCTTTCACAATCAGTATAATGTATCTTATATCTTTATATATAAAGATTCATTGTAATTGTGATATTATTTTGTGTGTTGTTGTAATTTACTAAATAGTTTAGTATTATAATAATTCAACAACATTTTATAACAAAGCCACAGCAACTCGTGGCCGGAGCATCATAGTATCATATAAATACTGAATGGTTTTTTTTTTAGAACACCCTGTGTATATTCTCTCCCTATTTGAATATATTCTGTAGCTAAATACAAGTACCCTGGAGTACAACGAGCCCTCCCCAGTCATCTTTCATGCTTTGACTTCCGGCAAGATGAGCACGAGGTATCGTTCCGCGTGTCGTGTGCCATCTCATTCTCTAGTGCAAGTAGGAGTACGAATGACGGATATAGGTATATGTGTTGCCGACTGTTTCACAAGTTTTTTTTTCTCCTTATATATGCACCTACACCTTCCCTACGTAAGTATATGTTAGCAGAAAAAAGAACATAGAGAGAAAGAGAGAGAGAGAGAGAGAGAGAGAGAGAGAGAGAGAGAGAAAAAAGGAGAAAAGAACGCACTCCGTCGATCTTGTCTCCATTTCAAGCGAAGGAATGCATTCGTTTGAACGTAGATGAATGAAAGTACGAGACTATGAGATGAGACTAAAAAAGAGAAAACTCTCCATCGTGAATCAACATATATATATATATATCTATAGATTTTCTGAAAAAGAGTTTCTTTCCGTCATTGACTTTCCATTTACATGGTTGTAAGGAAGAAAAAAAGATCGTTTTATGTATGTAAGATCGATGACGTATAAGTAAGTAAGTGGGCAAATATTTTCTTTATACTATTTTTCTTTTTTCTTGTCTTTTTTCTCTTTTATCTGTTTACTTACTCGTCTCGTGCAAACTCTCGTGGTAGCCTCTGTGCCGGACTGCAAATTCGTACGAGGGATTTCACAGTGTTTGTCGTTCCACCTTCCGGTAAACCATCGAATATCTCGATCATCGATTGACAGGATTGTGCACTGAAAAATTGCAATAATAATAATATCAATAATAATAATAATAATAATAATTGGAGTTATTTTATTTTAGAAATATTATTTTACGTAGAAAAAACGCCACAGTTGCCATCATAAAATCCCTTGTTCGCGTATTTATTTTGGGGAAACTTGGTTCTCCCCTGGTTATATTTCAAGGAATATCGAAAGATATGCTAGTTAATAGAATCGTGGTAGTAAGGAAGACTCGAAGGAGCAACAACTAAACTCCTAACAGAAACCAAACACCAAGCCGATCGTTTACATTACTAGGATAACAGGATAACGGAATACTTAACAGTGATGGAACCTCGCGTTTCCTTCGATATTACCTCCTTCCCAGTATTATAATCAGGTAGTTGAGAAAACGCGGAAATTGAAGATTGTTTTAAGATCGTATAAACGTATACATCGGGTATAATTTTGACGTAACTCTGACATTATTTTATTCTTTCAAAAATAAGAATATACTTTTGAGAATAGTTTCTTTTGCACGTATATAAATCTAATAGTAATAGTGATCGTAAAGCTTCTAACGGCGAAGATCTTAGATAGAAGAGAATAAGATAAAGATAAAAAGAAAGTAACGGAATTTCGATTTCCTGAAGGAAACGACGTAGTCGAAGTTAGGATTGTTGTAAATTGTAGACCAGAGATAGATAGATAGATAGATATATGTACATATATAAGAATATTCCCTATACTATTCCGAACTAGTACTTTCTCGCGGTTCACTAATGCATACATTTATAATATTTTATTTTAAATTTATACTGGTTTCAAATAAAGCTCACTACTAGCTACCTTGTACTTCGAAATCTTCACAAGTGATCTCCTTCTCGTAATTTTCCTTCGTTTATTCGTTTTTCTTGCAACCAATGTACATAGGTATGCTCGAGGTCAGGGAAGAGTTTCCTTTTCAAATCCATTCTTATAACCTGTACTATCTCTCTCTCTCTCTCTCTCTCTCTATGTTTCCTTTTTGTTTCTTTTTAAACGCAAATGTACCTCGAAGATGCAAATGTTAAGTACGTACTCGTTTTCCATGTTGTACTTATTGTACACGATAATTGAAAATCTCCAGTATATGCATATAATACCCCTGACAAGGTTTATATACAGGTAGGTACCCATACACATGCACGACACGATTCCATGATATAATACTATTTCCGTATAATGAAATTCACATCGTCGTGTTTCCAGCAATGGAGCTAATTAACTCTATTGTATAATCGTGCGAAAGATTTCTACGGCGTTCCTCGACATTTCTCAGTTGATTAATTAAATAAAGTTATTATATTTTCGAGTGTATATAAGTAGGTACTTATATATGTAGCATGTATATAAAGCTACTTTGGAAATTTGTATTAATGTCAATTAGTAAATTCCACGTAATGCAACTGTTATATAATATAGATAATATCGAAAGACGTTTTATGTATATATGAGCCGTTTATATTGACAGTGACGTGAATTGAGACATTGAAGGGTTTACGTTGGATTCAATTTCAAAATACAGATAACAGAGATGACGACATATAGTGGATGGATGTCTAATGTTTTTGGATTTCTAAATTTCCGTAAGAAACAACAAGTGTACTAACAATACAAACGTAATTTTGTTTTAAGCGTCGATATGTGTCATAGAAGTTGTAATAATGTATTTTGAATAGAACTGCCGGTAGACATAATAGAACTTTTCCCCTTGTAAAAAGCAACAAGATTTATTTTCGATTTCATGAGAAACCATGCGAGTCGTAAGACGGTGGTGGTGGGTGGGGATAATAGGAACAAGAGTAAAGTCGTATTTTCAAGAATTTGATTTTAAACGCGTGTTACAAGTCAGCTGAATAGACTTGGGATAATAGATACGGTAGCAACGACAACAGCGGTAAGTAGGGAGAATAGTAATAACAGTGACATATATCTACTGAAATTATGTATACAGCGAGATAGTTTCTCACGAACAAACGAATATAATCGTCGGTAGAAGCGAGTCTGTTGAAGCTATTAAAATGCAGGCAAGTATAATAGTATGTCGATTTATGGGGAGGAGTACTTTGAATTTTAGAAAATTTCAGAACCATCAATTTAAAACTAACAAAATACAATTCGTTGAATGGATTTTTGTTTTCTTTTCTTTATACTCCGTACTTATTTGAATTAAAAGTTGTCAAATGTTAGTATAAAATATTGATTATTGTTTAAACAAATTTGTGTTAATTTCCTTCTTTTTAACCGTGTTAAAAAGTTAACTGTGGCGCTCCGTTTTGAAAGTGTGCATCGCATACATCGACCAATCACGAGTATATTAGTGAAACACCATTCGTTAACTGGTTAAATAAATAAAAAGAATTAAAATATTACCTGAGATTATAACTGGTCAAAGATACGTGTCCGGTATGATAAGTGCCACCACGAAGAATAAGACGACAGGTCGTTGACTTGTGTTTGCCTCTGGTGTCGTGATGACCCGAACGAATTTTGTCGCCATTAACTTCGAGGTCACAACTATATCCCGTGGAGGATCCTTGATCCTTGCGATGCTCGTCAGTGTCTCGATTGTTATAACGTGCGTTGTGACCGGTATAAATTGTAGCTTGTTTGACGATATCCGCTGTGAACGAGACAAATATAATAAAATATAACGTACAGTTAGAAATAAACTATTGATAGCAAAGCAAATATGTTGCTATATACACAATATACAAATAAACAGATAAAAGTTCGATTTATTAATATATATATTGTATACGTATCATACGTTACGTTCCACATGGGTTATTGCATCAATCTAAGAGGAAATAAATTTGATATTGGAAAAATGAGAAAAATTGCATACCGACTAAAGTGGGTACTTACAAGTTTTATTGGTCGATTCTGTAGTAATCGTTGTAGGTATTTCCGTCGTAATTTCGATAAAGTTTATCGTCGCTACGAAGCCATTGTAATCGAATGGAGATACCTCTGGGCCAGCTCTGAAGTATGGTACATTAATTATCATCATCATCATCATCATCATCATGAAAAAGTTAGTATTAATGTAATATAATTTTGTCTACCTAAATTCGACAAGAACCTCCTGGCCGTTATACATCAAGGATGATTTCTCTTTGCCGCAGAGCATTTTTAAGAGAGGACTCGAGGTCGTTGGGCCCGAATAAACGGCGATGTAGTCGCTCGTACAATGACTGTAAAACGAACGAGAGAAGAAATATTTCAGGTGCTTTCTCTCCAAAGCTTTTCGAGCTGCTTTAAGAACCGTCTCATCTCCGGCAAAACCTCTTTTCATCCCCATTCACGGTCTTACACCCCCTTAGGGGCCATACGAAGAAGAGACTATCGAAGCTTTGCTACTCGTGTACCGATTTATCAAGAGAGAGAAAGAGAGAGAGAGAGAGAGAGAGAGAGAGAAGTTCACAAGGATGTAAGGGATTCACTCGCTGATCAAAGTTTTGCCATTAAACAAAATATCCAATATTATAGTCAGTTCATGAAGGCTTTACCAAATTACCACCAGGCTCGCGTTAGCTTGATTTATATTTTACGAGAAAACTTCGTCGTCAATTATTCCCTAATTGCCATTTCTATTTTCCATCGTGATCACGTTGAACGTTAAAACAAGGATTTCTTTCCTTAGTTTATGCAAATCTTCTTCAAAGATGAGAATGTTTTTGTTATATACCTTACTACGTATCGAACCTATACGATACCATCGATATTCTGTTATTCTATCGATGAAACATTATCAAACTTTCTACGGTGGTAAATATTATTACCGACTAATAAATTGCTACATGGCAATCTTGCATGAAAATTCAAATAGCTTTATAATCTTCTCTCTCTCTCTAAAACAAACTCAATTCGACTTTATCGTGTTTCCATTACGTGACCACGGTTAAACTACGAAACTTTTCATAAATGTTGAATATTTTCTTTTTACACGAACGAAATGATCTTCTAAAAGGAGATCCTATGCATATGGTATACATATAATCTCAAACATTTTATTCTATACTAAACAAAGTTGAAACGAAAAATCTGTAAAATTATTGAGTAAGATTGGACAAAAGCTTTAAGTTATTTTTGATCGTTCGTAGCAAGCTTAACAACGGTTTTACCGTACCATAATTGCAGTTACATTTTCAAATAGCTTAATGATAAAAGACAACTCTCGTACTTTCCTTTCGACTTAACTTATATTAGTATAAAGCATCAAGGAGCCTTCGTCATTTTCCAAGGTAAATCTTCTGAAGTAGGATTTGTTCGTTTCGATTCTCAATCGAAGTGCATGAAATATGAGATGAACGTAAGAAATTTACTTTCTTCCATTTTCTATATCTTTACTTGTTCTTTTCACGAAACATTTTTAAAAGTCAAGACTACTGCAGATATTTTTCCTTTCTATATATATTTTTAAAAAGAGAGAGAGAGAGTGAGAGAGAGAGAGAACTACTACAAGCTGTGACCGCGGAAATAGTTTCACGTCATTTTCTGCCTGACTGACTTTAACAACAGAAAATCGGATTCTTCTGGCTCCATTTCCTAGGATCTTTTCTAGTACCTTAAGAGGAAAAGTGGAAAAATGAAAAGATAGTAGACTGCGAATGTGCGTATAATATAACGTTTTAAAATTTTTATATCTATTTAGCAAGTACATCGTTACGTTGCAAATATTCGTGTTGCAAGTGAAACAGCAGGTCATGATAAATCAACATTATAAATGAACGTATCCGGGATGCGTCAGGGTTGCGTCAGGGTTGCGTCATTATATTATATATTATAATTTTCTCTCTCTCTCTCTCTCTCTCTCTCTTTTTCTTTTTTTTCAATTCTGACAATTACAGATTTAGCGAGCAGAAGAAATATGAATTAAATGTTTAAACAATGTTATATTAAATATATTTTAATTGAAATCCTTTTTTCAAGGGATTATACGAGGAGTACTGTGGTCGCGTGTCGAAGTATATTAGCTTTAATGTTTCCTTTGAGTTTTATCGCGTTCAACAGTACCGTCAGAAATGCAAGGGCAAATCGAGTAGCTTCGCTGCCATTCTCTATGTAAATTCTAAAGCAATTAGGTTTTCAACTCGACTCGTGAGAGACAAGAACGTCACTTTAAAGAGAAAAGGGATAAGAGAGAGAGGGAGAGAGAGAGAGAGAGAGAGAGAGAGAAAAAGAGAGCGAGGAAAGGTTTTCGAATGATTCTATTACCTGAAAGGAAAGCGTTGTAGGTAGGTGTGTAGAGAAATGTAGAAGAAACAGGTCTTTGAATTTGACGACGGGCGTTACCTTTCTGGCACCTACCTGGCATCTACCTGGCACCTTCTTTCTCCTACTTTTATACGCAGTTTTAAAAGGTTGACGCATGTGAAAAAGAGGTAGAAAATAAAAAGGAAGAAAATGTCGACTGTACGAGTTTCCTCGTTTAGCGTAAAAAAAAGAAAAAGAAGAAAAGTAAAGTAAAGAGGACTTTAGCCGAATCTGAGCAATTTCATCTTTTGCACTTTCGTATTCTTTGTTTTATTCACTCCTCGTGAGTGACCTTGTTTCTCGGCCGCAATTTCTTTGCTTAAGAACTTAATGTACTGAAAATCTAGAGCAGTTGGAATCGACCATACCAGTAGACGGATGTGTAAGGTAATCCGTTTGAAATTACGTTGCGGGAAAGTTGGTTGCTGCACTAGTTCAAGGAAAAAACTACAAATGTTAAATAGAAAGAGAGTGAGAGAGAGAGAAAGGTAGGAAAAGAGAGTAAAAAAAAAGCTCTTGGTCCTTTCAAGTTCTTTATTTTTCTTTCGTTAACTGTTTAAACGAGCGTGCTGTAAAAGATTCCGAAGGGGTTACTACTGAAAATGAGAAGAAAGTGTTTTATAAAATCAAGTTTGAAGTTTTTTTCTCTTTGAGTTACCTCGTTCGTCACCTCTTCGCGAATTTTAATAAATCTCTTTATAAGAAAGTGAAGCTTTTGAAAGACTATCTTCTACGTTTTCTTTTTATTCTTCGAGTGGAATACGTACGAGTATGTATACAATACGACAATAAATAATGATTCATTTGAAAGATGAAACTACAAAAATATATTGGAAGGTTTTTTTTTCAAGATTCGATGTTCTACAACGATTACAATAATAATCCCATAGATGATAATAATAAGGACGGTGGTGGATTAGCGATTTAGCACATTGGCGAGTGGCATGCTTATAGCACGCATAATCGGCAACGCGCTAGCAGCAGTTATCGTATGTAACTGCGTGTTACTAATGCACAACTGTATGCATAGAGAGATATTAATGTACCGCGCGATCCTATTTACTGCGATTAATGTAGCATAGATGTGCCGTTATCTGCTTGTGTTCTCTTGAACCGACGAAATTAGAAGGTGCATTTACAATCTCTCGAGAAAGCTCGAGAGAAATCATCACGTAAGAAAGTTGAACATTTTCCCTACCATTATTATTATCTCTTGCCTTTTAATACCGTTCATAATTTTACGAGCACTTTATGATGGATCATCGTGGATTTTATCATCGGGTCAACAGGCTATATTATTTTTCATTTCGTCAAACAACTTAGTTGAAAGAGCCATTAATTGTAAAATATTATACCGTTTATACCAATCGATTGAAAGTAGTAGTGTGTAACGTTAGTACGAGAAAAATATATACGAGTATTTTAAATAACATTTTTCATCCCTTTTCTACTACTTCTCGGATGAACTACTTTGTGAAAAGCTTTACCAACGTAGATCGCGTAAAATATGTTCTCTTTCGTAGAAGCGATAATCCGTCGTCTCGATTCACCTATAAAACCAAGCCGTACTCTACGAGCTCCTACTTCCTCCTCTCGCTACTTCCTCTCGCTACTTCCTCTCGCTACTTTATTGCTTTTATATTTTCAATTCATTGTCAGCACGATCACGCGAGGAATCTATTATTCTTGAAAAATCTCTTACAGTGGATCGATTCTAGGTATACTATTCGAAGGATGGAGCCGAAGGTGAACGTATAAGGCCACGAAATATGTATCTTTCGCGAAAACACAACGCGAAAACGAAATGAATTAATCAAATTAAGGCGGACAAAAAAAATTGTAATTTTTATCTGTATCGCGTGTTTGTTATATTTTAATTAATCAGTAGAGAAAGAGAGAGATGCATGTTTTACAAAAGTATTTAACAACGTTAGAGAAAAAGACAAGAACAAATAACGGGAAATATGGAATTAAAGATAGCGCATGAGGTTTAACATAGTTAAACGAGTAATCACATTTCTATCATTCCGTTTTTCTCTACGAATTTTGTAAATTTCAAATAATATAATTATTCATTTTTGTATTTACTGTAAAGCGTGCTTTTTGATATTGCGTTTAATTCTATAAGCCGGGATCGTATTATTTACCGCTTCGTGCTTATTAATTAAGGCTGATAAACGCAAAAAAAGAAATAAAGAGAAATGAAAAGGAAAAAAATATAAAAGAAGAGATTTTAAAAATCAAATTCGGTTTGTTTCCACGATCATCGTAATATTAAACGAAGAAAAACAACGTGGATCATATTTTTAGCCGTTGTTTTGTTTAATTAATTAACTTGAAAAACACTAGCGAATTTCATCATTTCGAACGAACAATCATTATTTCCTCTTTTCTTCGTATTATTCTTTGTATCCTTTTTACGATAAAAGGATAATAAATTATTTAGTAATAAGTATACTAGGTACTCCTGTTTTGCGATTGAAAGGCATTCAAATAATTTGAATTGTTTCAGTTCAACGTTCAAATAGTTTCGATGAAGGAAGAAGGAGAAAGAAAGGAAGAGAGAAATAGCAAAAGGTAATAGCAAAAAGAGATGATATTTTCTTTAGAAAGTTTCAGTGTTAGATTATTTTAGTAGAGACACGATTAGCCAGGTAGAAATCGTACCACGTAATAGTATTACTTTGGAGATCATTAGGTGTGCTTCCCGAGATGAACTTTCCGGTGTTGGTAAGAACAGGAAGTTGAAATGTTGAGCAAAGGAGCTGCCGTGCAGTTTGAAGTATGCCTTATCTTACAGCTTTACACACAGTTACGTTTATTAAAAGCATCCGTCGAGGAAAAGCTCTATGAAGAGCAAGTTTTCATAGTAGAGAAATTAAAATGAACTCGTCTATCTCTTTTCCCTTTATCTTTTCAAATAATAACTCGTAAGCTTATTGTCAGGTTTTGTCTACTTCATCGTTGGCTTATCATCGTCTTATTCAAATTTTACTTCATTATAAAATAAGAATTGCGCAAAATATATATACATAATGAGTTTCTAATTGGTTTTGGATCTTTGATATATTGGCTTTAAAAATAAAGACCAAGTTGCGTTTCTCTATAAAAAAAAAAAAAACAAGCCTTTTATTAAAATTGACATGCTCTCTTTTATATATATATATATTATAAGATTTAATTGTAGCAGATAAAAAAAAAAAGAAAAAAAATATCGAAACGATACACGGATACTGGAACAGGATGAAAATGTCGATATCGAAAATAGGATCAAACTCGTCCTGTATCTTATATCTAGACTTTAACGAACTTTATTATATCGAGCTTTCTTACGACGATATCCGTTGGAAACTTTTAACTCGTTGGATCTCAAGGAAAACTTATTTTCCTATTCACGTGAGAAGAAGACAAGAAGAAAAAGAGGAAGGACAAGGAACAGCAGAAGGAGAAAATAGGAAGAAAAAGAGAGGAAGAGAGAAATGGAAGAAAGGAAAAGACCCTTTCTCTCTGCTGAAGCCCTTGTTTGACAGTTCTATCGTGAAACAAGCGACAGGACGCGCTTTGGGATGAGTCGCACGAACTTCGATCGAAATTTAAACGAAGTAAAATGTCCGTCCTTGTCTGGACTAGTGCGTTCACACGCTAGTAATTAAATCGAACGATTCGATGATCGGATCAGAAACTCGAAACTCCAAGCTTCAGGCTGTTTTGTTCGATTTTCAAATTTTATTATACGATTACGACAGAGATTCTTATCGTTATCCTTTGATGATAACGATTTCTTTTTTTTTTCTGTTTTTAGAAACAAGTTTTGTCGATTGAATCAAAAGTTTGTGCATTTATTGTGTTAAAACTTTACTTACAAACTGCATAATGGATTGTTTTTGTAAAATTTACTTTGTAAATATTAATAAATATTATGTGTCAAGAATGAAATGATAGCACATGAAATAATGATTTATGAAAAATTTGTGATGTATTTTTCATTGAAATAGTTTCCGTTTTAGAAGAAAATTGTTCATGTTCTTGATAAAGACGCATGGATAAGTTTTGGTAAGAAAGGAGGATAAAAAAGTGGTAATGGAGGTAAAGAAAATGAAAGAAAATGAATGAAAGAAAGAAAGAAAGAAAGAGAGAGCTTTTAACATTGAGAAGAAAACCAAACTCTCATCTAGATTCTCGAAAAGATTTCAGTACAGAGGAACCCCCTTAGGAACCACCCTAGGAACTTGGTAGTTCGGCCAGTTGTTGGAGGTTAAGCCAAGCGTCGTGTGCGACGAGAAATGCCGCGTTTAAAACTCACCGGGAAAAATAATCGGCGTCAAGATAGTGCGCCGAGTTCGTCCTATAAACTTCTTCAAGCTCGAATTAAAGTTCTCGAGAAAGTTCTCTCTTTCGAAAACCTTTCCTTAATTCTTCGAATAATCCTTTTTGAAGATCGACTTACTTATCTTTTTTTTTTTCTTTTATACTTGTCATTTTACTTTTATCTAACAAAACCAGAGATATACAATTATAATGCTAAACAATGTGATCGATTGATATTGCACAAAATATTATCATTATTTATATATTTATTTTCCTACTGGTAGAAAATAGATCACTCGTGTGTGTTTGTGTGTGAAAGCGTTATAAACTTTTACTGTGTCTCCCTTACGTATTTTTACAATCTAAAAGGTAGCCCTTGATCGAGCTGTTTTCCAACTTTACGATCAGGTTCTTCTCGAACGACTTTCCTCCTTTTCTTCTTTTTCCACTCTTTTTCTTTTTCTCTTTCTCCCTCTCTCTCTCTCTCTCTCTCTCTCTCTCTCTCTCTTCCAGCTATTATTTAGTTTGAATTCACTTGTTTAAATATTACAAAATAAAGTACATATTATACATACGTATTTTTTGTTTACTCTAGTATGTATGAGATGACTAGTATGATTTAGAAAATTGTAAATCTTGTGGCATCCTGAAGGAATAAAATAAGGAAAGAGGGAAATGAAAAGGGAAACGTGTATGGTACTCTCTTCGGAATAAAAGAAAGGAATAAATTCAACGTCTAGGGTTTATACCATTGGATGTTCCATTTCACGCGACGGTCATCCAAAGAAGAAGAAACGAACTGTTCTTTCGTTCACGGAACGACTTGCTGAGATAAAGGAGAAAAAGAAGTTTTATAAAGGTAAGAAAAGAGAAGAGAAGAGAAGAGAAGAGAAGAGAAGAGAAGAGAACAGAAGAGAAGATAAGTCGCGGAACAATTCGATATTTGTCTTTCTCTTTTTTACTCTTAGAAAAAAGTCAGTTTAGACTATAGGATACATCTAACAAGGATAGGAAATATCGAAAAGAAGAATATCGAACGTTCTATGTCGTTCCACCTATCACAACAATCTTACTTTCTGTTCGTGATTTTCTCGAATTCTATTTCAAGAACGTGCCATCGAATAGAAAAGAAACATATATATATATATATATATATATATATATATATATATATATATATATACCAAAGATGAAGTAAGAAAATGAAAGAATGTCTATTTCGAATCGTAGCTACATATATTGCTAGATCATCCACAATGGTTCGAACGTAAAGAATTTGATTTTATTTTCCTATAGTAAAGAGAAAAATACGAGTAGATAGATACATGAAAAAGATAAACATATTTTATATTACATATATACCTGTATTATATGTTTTGTTTTTCCATTTGTTGTGTAGAAATGTAAATAAAAGGTAAGAATAGAGGTTATTCTACAAGTTGGAGACTATACAGACGTAAAATGAAAGGAAGAAAATAGGAATGTAAGATTGATTATTTGACAATAAACGACGTCGTCGTTCGAAAGTCTTATTTGGAAAGAGCACATTAGGTGTGCTCGTTTCACCTCGTCCAATCCAAAGAAGGAAGAATTTGCGATGGATACTTGACCCTAGAGCAGCCACTAGAACGAAACCTCTGCAGAAATAGCACTTGTGATGCTTTCAAGGGGGCAATGGACACACTAGGACAATGAGAAAGGGAGATAGAAAAGGAAATAGAAGGAGGGCAAAAGACGTAAGGGATCGTAAGGGATCGTAATGGATAACCCGACTCAAGCTTACCTGCCATGAACAATCCAGTAGTTTCTGTTTTAACGTTATTCAACCTGTCTACTCTTAATTCAATGACATTTCTAACTAACACGTTTCTATTGTCGTTAGATTTTATTGTTCCAACGTCCGAGCTCTGATCACTGTATTATTACTGAAATGCGATAGTAAGTGTTCTTCCTAATTCAAATAGATATCAAGCGAAACTACTTAAGTTGAATGTATCAGATTTACCAGATGTTGATAGCAGCAACGATACTACTCCTTCTAGACAAGTATGACGTTCTCTATTCATTTAATCAATTAGAGTTTCGAACAATTATTTGTTTGCAACTAAGTATTCAAGAATTGTATAACTTAAGCTTATCGATAGAACTCGAATGAAACGAGAATTTCAATTGTGTTTTCCAAATAATTTTGGTTATCTTTGAAAAGTGAAAAGTTAGTTTAACGATGTTTATTATTACATTTTCTGGCTTGATTCAATTTGATTGCGCGCGATTAAACGTTTATTCATTTAATTAACGCGTAGTTATTCATTGCGTGTTTTCTTTCTAAGTTAATTGGCAAACATAGTCGAACGGTTTAACGATTAAACGCATCTGTTTTCTGCTATCCGCGAGAGTTTCTTCAATCTTCGAACAAAGCTGGATTGAAACTACTCTCTCTCTCTCTCTCTCTCTCTCTCGTATCATCTACGCCACTGATTGACGGCACACAAAGTTGCTCTATTAAATCTTGGCAGTTACCGTGTTCCCTATACACTAAGGTTAATACTTCAAAGCTTTCAACGAGATTATCGCATAGATCTTTGCACGCGTTGGTTAAACATGCATTTGCGCGATTTAATTTTATATTTCATTATCGTCGCATAATAAATGTGAAAAAATACTATTTTCATTCCTCTATACGTTCTTACGAGAAAGACGAAATGTTGAAATAATTTTATTGGACATTCATTAGATCTTTTAATTTACATTAACGTTTCCTTTCTAACGTGACACTATTTCATTTATGAGAGACACTCGAGTATAAGTCCTTCATCATCCTATACATATAGTCATTCTATTACATTTCTGTGACTTCATACGATCTTGTAATTATCACGAATATCAACGTATGCACGTTAACCAAAATCATCAAGCTATAATCTAGCTTTACACGCTCTCACAGAAACAAGTTTCTCTGGGAGTATCAAATGCGCTTGATATTTGCCATACCGTTCCATACTCGTAGACTTCAAAGCGTATTCGGTGCAACGATTAAGAGACTGTTTAAGCACAATGGAGCCTCAAATAGAATCATAGTTTAATCGTGTCAGTCACGAAATCGTCAAATATTCGGAAAGATTGATAACAATATCTACTAATTAAATTAATCCGCAGAGAAGTACTTAATTAAGTTTCAACACAACTGTCTAACTATTCTACTGCTAATATAATAGCTCAGTACGATTAGTACAGATAGGTATAACTGATCCGGGTATAATGTTCTGGGTACCATTGGGATTAAGTTGGATTACGTTCCGACCCAACGTTATATCGCATTCCGCGGTTTCTGGTTAATGTAAGTGGACGTTACGTCGATACGCGACAAGGACGAGGACGAGGACGAGGACGAGGACGAGGACGAGGACGAGGACGAGGACGAGTACGTACAACGTTTTGACCTTGATATTTTACCTTTTTTTATTTTTTGTTTTATAAGATTTCTCGTTTCAGGGTGAAATAAAAGGAAAGATAAGTCGTTTAATCTTATTATCCTTGGCTAATAAAATATCTAATTCTGTTCTTTTTGGATCTTTTGGAAAAAGGGGCAAAGAGCCAGAAAGAGAGGAGTTTGGGAATAGACTGGTAGACATGCTGAATGCTCTGCAAGGAATAGGACTTTTCCTCGTAGCTAGAACACGAGCGCGTAACTCAAGGAGAGAATTTATTAAGAGAGCCAACATACGGGTATAAGGTCTGGTTTTAACGAGTAAGTCCCATCTCCGCCTAAATGGAGATATATATCTTCCGTTGGGCGCACTTATCCGTTCTTGGCTGACACCAACACGTACGAATTAATGGCTTTCCTCGAACTCCCTTCTCCCTTCTTCCTTACTACAAGACGTCTATAAACCTTTCGCGACAAACACGCGAAATAACGCGTCGATTAAAACATTTCATTGTACAGATCAAATTTGTTTTTCATATATATTTTCATTAATTATTTCGGAAATAAATACGTATTAATAAGAATAATTAGCTTTAGAACAGATTTGTAATCTGAATTCTCAATAGGAATACGCTATTATACGCTCTTTTCTATGGTATAATATGCTTGCTATAGACTTTAAAGGATAATTAACTATGAACGGTTGTTTTGACTTTTCATTGTTATGGCTTGTTCGATTTATTAACGCGTATCGATATAATATTATTTCGTCATTGTCCTACCTTTCATTTTCTCATATGAATATTCGTTCGCGGAAATATTCATATACCGTAATTTCGTATTGAATTGTTTAGTTAGAATTATATATATATATATATATAGAGAGAGAGAGAGAGCAAAATAGTATGGAATCAAGCAATATTCCGATAGTCGATGAAATGTTTAAAAGGGAAAATTAAACTTTGGAATTATCTATCATTAGGAAAGAGATAATCCGGATTTCGTTAGGCGATGAATCATTAAAATGGTCGACACAAATTGTCGTTTATACGGGGTAGAAAGAAAGGTAAAGATAAGTTCGTTAGAAAAGAAGGAGATAATTTTACGAGATGAAAATCTTTCTGGCAGACGAAAGGACGAGATAAATATGCTAAAGAGAATCTCGCGGGAGTAAAAGAGAAATAGAAAGAAGGAATTTTAAGGATTGCTCAGTTCCGGTGAACTATTTTTTTACTTTTATTTTCTCTCCCGTTGGATCGCGTTCCAACGTTCCGCGAATATAGGATAAACGAGGACGGAAGAAGGTAGAAAAAGGTTCCTCGAGGCCGGGACACACGCCGGTAGTCTTTTCGAAATTCAGTTATCAGCCGCAATCTCCCAGATGCTGCCAGTTTGATATTTCGTGCCGTCCAGAGAGACCTAGGATTACGTTCTTTATCTCTCGTCGTTACTTAAGCTATTTCTTCTTCTATTCTCCTTTTTTTCTTTTTCTTTTCTTTTTTTTTTTTTTCTACCACTAACTTGTTCGCTTCTTCGACATTGAGACTCCATCCAACGTAGGAGTCTTAATAAAACCGGACGATTTCTTGCGACCATAGACAAAGTGTCCAATAGTTGTCCTTACCATTCGTATGCGCTTTGTCCTTTTCCCTTTGACTAAAAAGAAAAAAAAAAAAGAAGGGATCGTTCTTTTTATCTCTTTCATTTTCCCTTTCTCTTTTTTTTCTTTTTTTTCTCTCTCCTTTTTTCTCCCTCGTTGACTCTTATTAAGGCCACGCTCAATTTTCAGATTATTTTCGAAGCATTCTTCTCAATTCTTATACACTTTTTGCCTTTATATTAAATTACGTCCGCAAGGCAGCATTTTCAATTAATTTTGTTGCCTACAAGCCAGGCAAACCCATGGTTACCAAAGAGATGGATTCCATTCACTTTTTTTTTTTTTTAATACGATCTTTTTAGAACGAATAGAAAAGGATGATTACTCAGACCAGGAAAAAATAAAGGAGGAGAGGAAGAAATATAAAGAAGAAAAAAGAAACGAAACTGTATACTAAACGAATACTTTTATCTCTGGAATCTTTCCACATGGTTCGAGTGCATTGCATTTTCAAATAGTAATAACGTATAATTATTTTTCCTGTTGGCTTAACCGCTACGATTATCTTACGGATTAAAAAAAATAAAAACCACTTATAATATAAATTACTCGTTTAATATATATATATACATATATAGATGTGTCCTTTTCGCAATTCATTATTGTTCATTAGTTTTCAACGTTTTTATGTTCTTTGAATATTCATTTCTTTTTCCTCTCTCTCTCTCTCTCTCTCTCTCTCTCTCGCTCGCTCTCTTTCTCTTATGTTATTTCTCGCAAATGAGAAAAAAACCATAAAGAAAAGGATGAAATTTTTTCTCGTAAAATCGTTCTATTTAAAATCCTTCCAACTCGATAGATTAATCCTTAATGATACTAACACTCTTCTTTCGTTAAATTATCCCTTAAGATCTTATCATCTTAGCTATTCCAAGACGAAGATAACGAAATTTCTACGAATAGGAAAAATGTATCCTATTAATTCTTACCCGTGGATTTACTCTTAATCCGTCTATCAATTTTCTTACAACACACGTAACACACTTTTTCCCTATTTTCTACCTTCTTTTCTTCACGTATACATACATATACACGGTGTGATATTTTTTCAGAACAGGAACCAGATGATATAAATCAATACGTCTGATAGTTTAACGGAAGGATGGGTTAAGGTTTGGAAGGATTCGTCGAAGGACCTTTTATCTCTTTTTCTTTCTATTTTCTGTCCTTCTCAACACCTTTTTCAAACTACCGTCGAAATCGCTGTCAGACCCTCAGGTGAGGATCGCATTAGCCAAATTGTCGTGGTAGGTGCTGGTAAGAACCTTAGGAAGGAACAGAAAAGGATAAGGTTGAAAAAGGAAGAAAATAATAGCTCGAAGGAAGAGAAGAGCATTTACATTGCTTTGACCAATCAGCTGTCGCAACGATTTAAATAACTGAACTACCACTCGACTCTTCTCTTGCTACCCCGTTCCTATTGTTATCGATTTCTCACTTCCTCTCTCTCTCTCTCTCTCTGCTCTTCCAATTCAGCTGAATGCTCCTCGAAATGAAGGAAAATGCAAAGTACCTCGATTATCGGCTGACAGCTTTGACAGATATTTCCATTCCTGCGCGAAGTAGTAAAGAGTAGTAAGAAGGCAAAAAAATAGATAGATAGATAGATAGATAGATAGATAGATAGATAGATAGATAGCTAGATAGATAGATAGATAGATAGATAGATAGAGGGAGAGAAAAAAGAAAGTGGAGTACCTTTAGAAAAGTTTTAGAGAAAAGTCGAAGATAATTGAATCAAACGATTGCACCCTACCTTTTTATCTATTTGTTCGACAAAAATTCTCGTTTAGTTTGATAATGACGTGTAATAAAATGATAACGAAACCGCGATAAACGATTTAAAAGGAAAGATTATTACTGGCCAGAAATGCGACATTTCGCTATGATGAATTCTTTTCAAGTTTAACGATAAAAATGATGATTTTCTTTTCCCTGCAAGAAAGAAAAGAAAAGAGAAAAAAATAAATAAAAGAGAAGATATAAACCCTTGGATAAATAGGTTGGATAATGCTGTTCCCTATTATGCCGTTCGCCAGGCTACGTCGAACGCTCGACGTGATATTATCGGAGGTACGATTTTAGTCTGCCTACCGTGAAAGTGTCGCTTCACTGCATATCATTGTCCCTTCCTCGATTCACTCGTATGCGTTCTGTATGCATTCTGTATGCGTTCTGTATGCGTTTTGTATGCGTGTTACCGTCTCGCCTCGTTACACATACCACGCAGCCTATCCGATTTCTCTGCTATTATTTTGCTGAACTACGAGGAATTACAGATAATCCCGAATATGTATATTTGAATTTCTTTCATTGTCAAACAAGAGAGACTAATAATAATAATAATTATTATTTCTTAATAACATATCTATATTTAATATAATTTTTTTTTAGTGTAAATAGTGTAATTTTGAGCTAACTATAATAGAGTTTTTAAGTATTCCCAGTGTTCCATAAAGGTGACACGACGTTGAAGTTTCACGAAGGTTTCTGCATAATATTGTAACGAGACTCCGAGTTCAGGACAGACCGCAGCAAAGCTGCCTGCCTGCAGGGAAAGCTACACCTAGTTAGTCCAAAAGCCATATTGCCTGGGTACTGTGATCATACGATGCAAGTGGTAGACGTCGTATAATTGTCCTGGATCCGACATTCTATTACTATGTACATATTACGCGTGTAAAGAATGGACAAAAATAGGGAGAAACGGGGAGAAAGAGAAGAACAAACAAAGCAAGAGAGATAGAGAAAAAATAACAGAAAACGACTGATCGTATGATGTTTATTGTCGATTGTTATTTTATGAAATTCACAGCTATTTCGTGAAACTCATAAAACGAACGAACGAACGAACGAACGAACGAACGAACGAACCAACGAATGATTTATATATTTTCGCAATAAAAACATTGAGAAAAATTTGGACGGTACGGGTACTGGTGTGATACCGGAGGACGTTATTTTATCGAATCAACGGTAATTATAAAAATGGAATAACATTCAAAAACATTGAGAATAAAAAGGTTATATGTTTATACGGGAATGAGATCGTCATAGGATGAACGAATGCTTAAAAGCAGATAAATTGGCTTGGATCGCGTTGATTAGTGGAAATAAAAAGCTTTTGGATTCGTGAAGAGAGTTGTTGAATTTCTAGATATAAAAGAGGAAAAATAGGCAAAAAAAAAACGAGAGTATGATATTATAGAGTATTCAGTTAGCAAATTAAAACTGGGTGTGGTCTAGTTTGTTAGACCGTCGACCGTCGACCGTCGACCGTCGACCGTCGACCGTCGAAGGGTCAAAGAGTTGAGGGATAAAATGTTCTTTGGCTCGAGGACAAAAAGCACGGTCATAACTGACTCGAAAAAATGAAATTATTCGCAGAAACGAGATTGGCCGGCTCCTGAATAAAGTATGTTCGAACGTAGGGATGATTACGTGTGGTTTTCTTGTTCCCATGATAAAGACTTGTATGCGATTAAGCACGTAAATTATAGATTCGTGTACGCACACGTTATAATGCATTATACTATTCTGTACAAATACAACATTCGTTACGATATAAAAGCCGTATATAAGTACATACAAATATAAAAATATATACTTGGGTATTTGTATGTATAAGTATCTTTGTGTGTCACTAAACCGTAGCAACGGTAGCGAAGAAGCGACGAAATGAAAGAAAATCTTGTGGAGCGTAAAAGCCCCTCATAATATTGTGCATCTCCATGGAATAATCTTGTCTCCTTTCTTTTTTAATGATAGCTTTAGAGTTATGATACGTTTCGTTATACTTTCTGATGTTTTATGGAAGTTAAAGAAAGATAGAACAGAAATAGGGAGAGAGAGAGAGAGAGGGACAATCAATTCTTTTCAGATTTTCATTAATAAATTCGATCAATTTTAATTAATAAAGTGAAATTGATATACGAAAATACGGTAGACGGCGATGACGACCTAATTGTTTATTTTTATTTTTCATTTCATTTTAATCAAATCATTTATATCAATTCAATAAAATATTAACGAGCCTGAAATCTATTGGGTAGTTAAAATAATAAGTTAAACGAGTAGGAAACCGACATTTCGTTTGTTTTTGCTATTAGTTAATTATTGCGTTCTTATTCGCCATGGTATGATTTAATTCCGTTAACGTTACTACGATAGAGTGTGAAATTAGAGTCGTGGTACTCGCACCGTAATTCGATTTTCGAGACACTTCATTAATTACCGAAACGCGCTCACCGCGTAATTTAATTGATGCTCGTCGGGGTTGGCCGCTACCTGCTAATGAGAATCTATAGTCGATAATACGCGAATCTTCAATTTTTAATGTACAATCGATTAGGCCTTATCATTCCACAGTTCAAGTAAAATTGAATCTCTATTAATCGATCAGAAATTTTCCATTTTTTTTTTTTACATTATTTTCATTCTTTTTTTATTTCTTTGATCTGTATTATCCGTGCTTTATCTGCAGGTAAATTAGTACAAACACGTAAATGCATAGACACACACACACACACACACACAGAGAAGTACATATCTCACATTCTATAGTCAGGTACGTGGAAAGCCGTCTCGAATAGACAGGAATCCGGACCTAACTTTATGCGGCTCTTATTAAATTCCAGTAGACGAAAATTGTTAAGGACGACGCTTGGTGCAACCCATTATTTTGGGCCTGCCCTACATCGTCCACGTCCTTTAAAGATTCGATTTGTAGCAGGGGAAAACACGGAACTGTTATGTCGTATGACAATCTATAAGCCTGTTTGGAAAATGACATGTTTTCGTACCTTGTCAAAGATAATCGAAGAAGAAAGTCGATGCTTGGAAGGATATAAAGAAAGAAAAGAAAGAACACGACAAAGTGTGTAAAAGAATAAAACAAAAAATGCTGCTGCCTCAGAATTCACCAATGTAGTTGGAATAATTCTGACGTTTGTATGGATGAGAGAACGGAATCATACCCCTTCTTTCTCTCTCTCTCTCTCTTATTTTCTTTTTTTTTTTCTCTCAGCTTGCATTCAAGACGTCGACCTAGAAAAGAACTACACGAGTGCAGATCTTCCTTACCAAGTGTCTCCTCTGTTTTTCACTCATCTAGCACTGGCATCGAATTGAAATAATAAATTTGAATGAGGTTAAAAGGGAAATACAAGCCAACTTTGGTGTTTTTCTTTTTCTTTTATATCATCGCACATTCATCATCGATATTATTGATACATTATTATTGAAATGATTTGATTAACATGTGAAAGTATTTTTTAACTACTATTAAATATCGTGACACGTATTGAATAATCGTTAAGGACTTTCGAGGAAAATTTTTCAAATGGTTTCTTTTCTTTACACTGAAATTAGAGATAATTAGGATAAAAAGCTTCGTAAATTTAGTCCTGCCATTTTGCTCGTAATATTTTTTTTTTTTTTTCATACAAATGAACATTAATAGCGATAAGAATTGGATCGCAGTGAATTATCACGGCTCGTTTGACTCGAATTCACGTTGAAAAATTGTCGTCTACGTTTGGAACTTGAACGAGCTACGGTGCGAAAAAAGAAAAGACGAGAAAATAAGTTAAGAGTTAGAATAAAAGCAGAGAAGCAAGGTGAAGGAGAAAGGAAAAGAGATAGGATTGTTTTGTGGTTGAGCTTTTAAAGCTCGCACGTTATTCGAAAAGTTCTTCGTCGCGAGTTGGATGAGACAATGGGGTACGGAACTCGCAATTGGATGTTGAGATAAGCTTCTTTTCACGATGGCGTACTGTGGTCCACATAATTTCAAGCGTTCGTAAAATTCCGAGAAAATGTCCCACGAGGTGGAGACGAGGGGGGGGGGTGCCCAGTAAGAAACAACAAAGTTCGTGGTCCGTTTCGTAATTAAGTTCTTACCTGTACTATTTCCATACTCAAATACACAACAAACAAACTGCCCAGACAACAAAGTAAATCGTTAGGAAAGCTATTTCAAATATTTTTTCCAAATAATCCGTATGTGGAAAAAGGGGAATTCTATCGATCTCTTTTTACGATTGTCAATCCACTGTCGGCTTATAAGTATGCGAGAGAGAGAGAGAGAGAGAAAGAAAAAAAACAGCAGGAAAAAGAGGGAAAGAGAGAAAACAGTAAAAACCGAATAGTATTCGTAGTTGCTCTCTCTTTTCGTCTTTCTCTGATACCAACAAAGCTGTTGTAGTTTTATCTCGATTTGTAGAATTCGTAGAATTCAAACCGTCGGTGTTTGCAGTAGTTCCCGTATTTTTATCCGACAAGAAATATTTGATAGTATACTAACGATTTGTTCTTGCGAAAAAAAAAAAAAAAAAAAAAAAAAAGCGGAGTCTAGAGAGAACGAGTAAACTTTTGAAATTGTTGTTACCGCGAAATAAGAGAAGCTGCTTGCATGTATACCAAGAGATTAAAGTAAAACGAACGACGTAATTGTAAATGTTCACAAATAATTTCTATTT
Source organism: Polistes dominula (assembly GCF_001465965.1). The sequence continues at coordinate 187,900 of NW_015149107.1, forward strand.
GATTATATGAATTTTGTTTCTCGAGGAAAATGGTAGAAGAAAAAAGAAAAAAAGAAAAAAAGAAAAAAAGAAAAAAAGAAGGGTAGTAAAAAAGGAGTTAGAATGGAAATAGAGTTGTCTACTTCGCGACCACCCATTTTTCCTCCACGAGGGAAAAAGCTCTTTTACTGAAATGTTTGCCAAATTACGTTTTGCATCGACGTGGATTATCTTACAGAGTTGAAAGTTTAAAGTCGCGTTAGCCTATTATTGTCTCTCGTTTTCGTTGTCATTATATGGGAAAAGAGGTACGTTATGCGTTCCAAGATCGTCAAATAAAAAGTAAAGATCTTCGTGTCTCCCATCGTACACGACGGGGGTATGAGAAAGAGATAGTATAGTGATTTCTTTCAAAAAGTTCAAGTAGTAGTATCACGTTGGTAATCGTAATGTCTAGTTCATGTTTAAAATAGCTTTTGAGTGGTACATTTTCCTTTAAGATTTGTCACTATAGCAACTTACAGCAACGAAGTAATGTGAATGGACGGAACGTCCATTTATTTTTCTTCCTTTTCTTCTTCTTATTCTTCTCGGTTTCCTCTTTCTTTCCTCTTATACTTTTACTTTTCCATAGTAACGTTTCTTCGACGAGATTCATTTTCTATCAGCTTTGTGGTAAATTCAATCCTTGTAAGAGGACGGGAACAATTCTGTTGTACACAACATCAGAACCAACATCTTATAGTTGTTTCTCGTTAGTATAGATAGTTAGGAAATAACATTTGTCTTTAATTTGGTGATCATAAATCCGTTATCTAGCATTCTTTTTGAAAGAAAAACCTTATAAAGGATTGGGACAATGGCTGCATTCGCGATGCACCAATTACACGAGATTACGAAGAATGGGTTGGAAGTGTGGTCATGGACAAATGAATAGTGAGAATGAAAAGTCAGTTGGAGATAAAAAGGAAGGAATTAAAAAAGAAAAGAGAATAGTTGAAAGAATGGATAATAGACGAACGAAACAAACGGATGAATAATAATAATCTTGAATAATAATAAATGCCATTATGGTTTCTGTTAACTGTTCAAAGATCGATATTTGGGAGGAAAATGATGAAACTTGTTATCCCTTCCAAGTTTTTGTAAATGTTTAGTTTATCAGAACGTTTCCTTGCATTCAATGTTGTTCAATTCATTTTTTAATCAACTGTTCGTTAAACAAGAATTCTTTTTTCTTTTTTAATGAAGTTAAAATTTGCATCGATGTTGTAAACTCCTTCGGTGTAGAAGTTTTATCAAAACATATATGTGTTATTTCGAAATAAATTTAAAATAGAGATAAAATTATATATTTTTTTGCGAATAAAAAGTTAACTCAAGTTGCGCATCGAGTTCCTTTGGTTGCAGTTCCAAATTATGCAATGTTATAAAAAGATATTTACACGGTAGCATAATAAACGTGATACAAGAGACAGAGATAAGCAAAGGGTGTTCGTTAGTTAACTTAAATGTATACGATTAAATGAAATGTGTTCGGTTTTTTTCAAAGTGTTAGTTAGTTTTTCAGCTCTTTGTAGCTTCGGATAATCTTTATTCGTACGTAATAACCCACACATACGTATTTAGATATAACTTTATTTATATGAAAGCGAGAACAAACAGAAGGAGAATTTCTAGATAGATAGATAAATATATTGAAAAGAATAAAACAATATAATTTTTTATTGATAATCCCGATTTTGTGATCTCCGCAATTTTTACATTTATAAGAAATAAATACTACATAACTACTCTATATATACTTGTGGCCCACATTGAAACACGGTGGAGGTTTTGTACTTAGGTATTTGCTTTACCTAGATAATCTATAGAATCATATCTTGATGAAATATTAATAATATGTGGGTAAGTGTTGAAATACTTTGGTGTGTGAGTCACTGTATATATTGGACGTTCTCAATCGAGGGATACGGAAGAGCCTGTTCGAAATGCCTGAACCAAATGAAAGAAAGCTCGTTGTTAAAGAAGCAAGTAGTACTCTTTGTTTAACTCCAGGGAAGTTTGAATTGGTCGCATAACAGCCTACAGCAACCGGTAGCGGTTGGATTTTAAGGGAACGAGTGCTGAAACGTGGCTGGGCGAGTCGTCTGAACAAGTACACAGAGAATAACCGAGAGAAAGCCGTGAAAACGCGCGTATATCACAGACAAGGACATGCTTTGCACTCCTTTTCATCTTCCTCTTTATCCTCCCTCCTGTTCGTGTTCTTCCTTGCTTTCTCCTTACCTCTTCTCCACTTTGTAATTTACCGTGGAATTTCACCTTTGGAATAAGCGAGCTCTTTCTCTCTCTCTCTCTCTCTCTCTATCTCTTTAGACGGTTCCAATTTCGTCTTTAATCTATTATATTTATTTCCTTCTCTGTTACTCCATTCGCGAAATATTACTGTAAATATACGATCCTACTATAGACAAATAATTCAAGGAACGTATGTACTTTAGTCCTGACCTAGTTTATTACGGGTCGCAGCACTTAGCACTAGAATAATTTTCTTTTTTTTTGCAGTCCTCAAAATAAAGAGTTGGAAATAATTACTGAAAAATATTTATCTTTGATGTTGACGAAAGTGTATTACGTATGAATGTGTGTACGTATATATAAATGTATTTAGATTTCTACAGAGTGCGCATTAGAGACACTCTTGATGCGTAGAAAAGCGAATAGAAAACTCGCGCTTGGAAAAACTTATTTCCACTTACTTGTGCGGAAGGAGTACCGCGGTAAAGTTGATGGCGATAGAAACTCGTGGACCGGAAGTTATGAGATACCGACAGCGGATGTTTGGCGGATATAGGCCAGGATATCCGGGACTAGCTAGGACGCATCCGTCCTGGCAATCAGTGTTCTCGTAAATCCAGTCGCATTCTGAAAAAAATATAACATAATATTAAAAAGTATTTGTTATATTTCATAATTATAACAATCGTATATACATATATACTACGCGTATAGATCCGATATGCGAGTAAAAGGTCACGTTTTGTTCTCCTATAAATCATGGATATTCATAAAACGCGCACGAAGAGAAAGCCTATGTGACAATATCGTTCTCCTCGATTCGTTTTATCATTTTTTTTTCTCTCTCTCTCTCTCTCTCTCTCTCCATCTTTTATTTCTTTTTTTATTCATCGAGCAGAGATACATGACTACTGCAGCCAATTAGAACGCACTAACGAGGTACTTCGTATCAATCTCGAGAAACCTTTTCATTAATATATATTCGAAGCTCTGGCACGAAACGACCTGAAACTATTCGATGTAAATTTTCTGGGGTGCCAATATCAGTTCGCAATTTAAAGCAGGAATCCCGATGGAAAGTGCACGCGAAAATTATGGAAAGTTATGAGTAAGACTTCCGTCGACGTTGCGAACTTTGTTGCCTTCATCGATATTTTTTCTTTCCATACCCTAACTCTGTTCTTTATCTTCTATTTTCCCTCGTATATCTTCGATGATTGGACGAAAAAGTAAATAATATTGAACAATCGAAAAACGTGAATCAACTTTTAACGGTTATACGAACACGAGGAGCATTGGCAATGAACTTCTTTGTCTACGATTATCGACGTGGAAAATGTCTTCCTAGTCTAATTTTCATTTTTTCTTTCTCACCCTCTTTCCTTCTCTTAATCGCATTAACTCGCGATGAAATATTTGCAGAATTTCCTTCATAATGCTTTATTCAACTAAGAGAAAGTTCTTTTAAATTATTATTATTATTATTATTATTATTATTAAACTATCACGTTGAGCGATAATTTTCGCAACATTTAATTAAGAAAAGAATTATTCTTTTGCTGTACAAACAATTTCAACAATTTTCTATTGACTAGTTAATACGAAAATGGAGAATCTGGAATTTAGCAAAAGAATAAATATAAAAGAAAAAGGAAAAGAAAAAGGGAGTGTTAATGCGATCGCGAGCAGTACGGGATCGTTCTCTTCATTTGGAAACAAACGGTAATAAGAGGTAAGAGAGTTTCCTACGTCGTACATTCTATAAAATTTTTCTTGGCTGGCGTTTTTTATTCCTGTTCGTTCTTTCGTGAAAAATAAAGGGGGATCTTAGCCGAACGAACCCTTCATTTCGCTCCGTAAAGTCTGAAAAATCGTTCAAGAACTCGTCCGAGCCGAGACTAGACGAGACGAGACCAGACGAACAAATCTAAAGATTTCATAATCTTGAAAAATCTGCAGGTCGAGATATGCGCGCAATTAAAGAATCGACCTTTTTTCTTTTTTCTTTTATAATCTTCATTTTATCGTAAAGATAGTAATCGAAATGGTAGAATAGTATGTTCATCTTGAACCAAAATTGAAAAAAAAAGGAGGATGAAAAAAGTTGGCAGACGAAGAAAGGGGTCTCTACTCGATATTCTTTCGTAATTCTTTTGTCGTAAAAGCTGCCAGGTTGGAGAACATGACGAGGTAAAATCTGGAAGAGGAAGAAGAAACTCGATGACTAGCGTGTCAGAGTTTGCGTCAGGGTTGCGTCAGGGATGTGACGCGAATCTCACCTTCGAAGGTGAGAAGAAAGGCGAGCTAGCGTTTATGCGAGACCCGTCGAAGCGTATCGACGGATGCCAGGTAGAGTCGTATTTTTGTTGAATTCACGAATAGGAAAGGAAAGAAGTGGCTTGCATCCGATGCCTTCTCCTAGTTGATTCTTTGAGAGAAAATATAGTAGATATTTACACACGCACACATATAAATATATATATATATATATATGTATATTCGGTACAATGTGCGAATATGTAGATATCTATGCGCTCTTTTTCAAAAGGAAAAAGATTCGAAGAGGATCTTATACGGTGGAGGACGCAGAAGACACGATGATGGAATAACCCACCTAAGTTGTGCGCCGCAATGCGTACAATTTTTCTCCACCAATCCTCATCCTCATGCTCATGCTCATCCTCATCCTCATCCTCATCCTCTTTCCCCTATTCCTTTCGCGAGCTTTAGAACGAATTTTTCTTATATAATGCGCATCCTTATATCCTCCTCTTCCTCCTCGTCGCGTCTTTCTTCGTGCACGTGCATCCGTACATTAGCTGCACGCGAATATCTACCCTTTTCTTCTTGGTTACGTAACGAACGAGCACTCGTGGATCAATATAGAAGAATACGAATAAATAATACAATTCCTTCTTCTATCGATGATAATATCTCTTAGGATTTCGTAATCGCGACGTACGATAGATTGACGATTTTATAGATAAAGGTAAATACGATTGAAAAATTTACGAAAATCTTTAATTCATCATTGTATTTCTGCAGCACTGGATAACATATTTCTAAAATTAAATTACCTTAAAATAATGAACTTTGGGTCTTCACTCAATATGTGGCATTTTCTAACAGAGTTACCTGTATTTTATATTCCTGCATTTCTTGTCATCTTTATTTTTCCTTCGGTTTCATCGATTCGTTTTTTTTTTTTTTTCTATCGAAGCGTCGAACGGACTAATCAAAGTGGTAGAGGATCAAAGTCCAAATGGCAA
>NW_015149107.1:193538-299704 GCF_001465965.1 Polistes dominula
ATAGAAAAATCTCGACGACGATGGATAAAGTGGCAGATCGTGCTGTCCGTATAAAGGTACGATTGATCTGTTTGTCAGTCGAACGACGTCCTCGTTCCTGTACCTTCTTTTTTCCTTACCTTTCTTTTTCTTCCTTTTTTCCTTTTTTCCTTTTCTCTTTCATCGTACCTCTTTCTTTTGCCTTCCAACCTCACTTTCTCATTCTTATTCCCAACCGAACGACTTTCCACATTCACGCTTCTTTCGCCGCAAGCCCAAATAAAAGTAGAAACGAATCGCGCTTTCCGTGCCAAAAAACAGTTCTCGCATCCGATGTGATTTAAGTGGCAATCGCCTTCTCTTTTTCCTCCCTCTCTTAGGTACTCTTACTCTTCCTTTTTTCTTATCTCGAGAAGAAGAAGAAGAAGAAGAAGAAGAAGAAGAAGAAGAAGAAGAAGAAGAAAAAAAAACAGATAGTCAGGTGAATACGCTTCGCGCATATGAAGTCACAACCTTTTTCCATTTCGTTCGAAAATCGTTGTCTTCTCGTTAGACGAAGAAAACTTTGAAAAGCTTTCGAGTGATGGCTTTCAACGTGTCACGAAAGATCTGTCTTTTTCTTGTTCTTTTTCTTTCTTCTTTGGAACGATTTTAAGCGTAAAAGCAACCGGTTCCTCATCCTGCCTCGGCCATTTCTCTTGGCTGCACACTTTTGAAATCCCTTTCAAACGTTCGTTACGAAGACGATTGTCTTCTTCTTTCTTCGTTGACCTTAACTTAAGAAAAAAAAAGAGAAAAAGAGAAAAAGAGAAAAAGAGAAAAAGAGAAAGGAAAATGTTGTTCGAAAAAAGAAAAAGGTGAAAATTGTGTCCTAGGACACAGGTAAATGGGACACGCATCGTTAACCATACGATTTGTGGGTACGAAAGCGACGCTAACCGATCGTAAAAAAGCGAAATATTGTAGCAAGAGTCGAGCAGAGTAGTTAAACGAGCGCCCAGAGAGTATTATTTTCCTTCTTTACATTTTATTTTATTTATTTATTCTCATGTAGAAAACGAAAAAAAAGAAAAAAGAAATTAAGAAAAGATAAAAGTCGAATTTTGGTTTATCACCTTTAGTTAGGAAGAAAATAATATTGAATATATTTTTGGAAATTGTGGTAAATTGTCGTTAAAGGTATTACGGTTTTGGGTTGGCGTTGTTGCACAACACCCTACTTCGAGCAAAAGGTAGAATCCCGCGGGCGCGAGAAATCGTGATACCTTTTGGAAAATGGCTATCGCGCCAACTTCCTGCGGGATCGGCGGTTGGGGTTTACGTCGTTAACACTTTAGGTCAGAGCAGCTAAATGGCTTCGACCGAAGCTGTACTGCGCTTTCTCCTTCGTTCCAACCCTTATTCGGTTAAGCCCTAACTGTCCTCCTCTTAAGCTCGCATAATTTTCGTTCTAAGTACGGGAGAAATTGCATTTCTGCTCTGCTTGCTCTACGAAATTCTAACTTTCTCTTTCTCTTTCTCTTTCTCTTTCTCTTTTTATCTTTATCTGTCTGTCTGTCTGTCTGTCTGTCTGTATGTCTGCTTGCTGTGTGGTCCTCCCTTTATTTCTTCTTCCTTTCCTATTTTTTTTTATATTCTTCCGTTTCTGTTCTTTCTTCAGCATTCTTCTTCCTAACGTATTCCACGTTTTCCCTACGTGTTCCTCAAAGATTTAACATCCAAAGTAAACGTAAAACAAAGTAAAACTTTTCTAAAGATCTTACTTACTCTTGTTCTTGGTTTTTTTTTTTTTTTTTTTTCCAAAGCTTGTTTTAAAAGGAATGAGGCGGAGGCTGCTTTTTACGCACTGACTTTTTTCTTAACTTTGTCTTTATGTTTTTTTTGTTTTCGCGACTTTATGTAAGATGATGTAAAAAGATACTTTTACGTTGAAGATAACGAAGAAAATAAAATCTAGAATACAACTATAATCGGTAAATTAGTTAAGTTCATTTTACGTTGTTCGAACAATGAAATTTTGAAGAAGAAAAAACGGATAATGGTAAGGTAAATCGTTATAAAGAAAATATTCTTGATGAACAGCAAAGTGAATAATATTTGCTGGTAAGTAATTCTAACTTGCTAGCAAAACCGATAGCTGACTAGATCAATGTTTGATTTACTAGAACGCTAGGTCAGAATCGCTTCTGTTTGGTTGTCAGTCGAGTATGGAGTTTGCGTATAGCATAATCCGGTTGTCGAATAGGTCACTGCACCCTGAGTGCCTTATAATTTTACCTGTGTCCACTATAGGATAACGAGGCTAACGAGGAATCCTCTGAAACTCGATCGATTATGAACATTATGTAAAATAAGACATGGTATATATAACATGACGGCTTTAGAAAGTCGGAGTCAAGAATACCAATGTTATTAACAAAGTTTTATTCAAATATTATTATATATCTTTGTAGATGAAAATAATTTGAACAAAAGAAAGTAATTATCTCGACTAACTTAATATATTCGAGCCTGTAATAAATTGAAGTTAAATTATTCATTAGCGAGCACTTAAAATTGTTAAATGATTACCTGTGTTATTAACCGGAAGTCCACCTTTGATGGGTAGGCCAACGGAAGTACTTGCTTTTGAGGAAAAGCTGAAGTATGCCAAGAATTGGGACCTCGTGGTGTTCTCGTTTATTCTGAAACACGTTTGAGCACACATGTTTTGTCAAAAATTTATCTCTCTCTCTCTCTCTCTCTTTCTCTTTCTGTAGTCGTTTTTATTCGTAGTCATTCGGGAAGCGCATATAAATAAAAAAAAAAAACAAAAAAAAATCACGATAAATATTATGCCGTAGTTATACGTGTAAAGATATATAAGTACTACGTATGTATCTACGTATGCACATTTCCAAGCGGTGGTGGTCAGGATATTTACGAGAAAATCTCATGTGGTCCACGCGTTTCAAAGATTTACGAATGTTTAAAGGTGATATACGAGCAGATAGGAACGATTCACCAACGCGATTTATTGCGGCTTATTCTTATTATTTTACATAACCTCGATCTCAAATTCCAAAGAACTTTTATTACCTCTGTCTCTTTCGTTTAGGAATATCAGGGGACGAAAATTCTTCGACAAATATTCGTCAACGTCGCGCGGTTGCTTGAAATATTGGAAAAGTCGATATATCATTCTTCTTTCGTCGTGACAATCCATGTTGGAATCAATTTTTCGAAAATAGGTTGTAAACCGCCGTTCTTTCGATGCTTTTGACTAAAAATTATTTCTCCAGGAAAAACTCGTAAAAGCGTTGAATTTGAAGGAAGATAATATAAGGGCAAACAAGAAAATCTACATAATACATATCTCTGCTATTTTTTCATAAAGAAATAAAAGGAGGAAACTTATATATCGCATTGTTTTGAGAAATCGTTCTATTCGAAAAAAAAAGATGAATTTCTTTTAAAGTTTGGTAAGATATCGATTGTAAAAAATCGAAAGAGAATCGTTTGTTTTATTGGTGAAATGTTTTTTTTTAAAAAAACAAGCGCGTCTAGGGAAGACTTTAGAGGAACGGACGTGAATCGATATCGGAAGTTTACGGTCTCCTCTCTTGGTATAAAAGTGCGAGAAAGAACTTGATACTTAGCGAAAACTGACCTCCATCGACGAACCATCTCTCAGCTCTTTTAATATTGTATGAGGATGCCGTAGTTCTTCTTTCGTCTTTTCAAATAAAACTTCGAATTACTTAGAAGCTTGTAAAAACTCCCCTCACTTTGAATATTTTATAAAACGATCGATTGCAGACAGCACAGCACAGCACAGCACAACACAACAACAACAACTAAAAAAAAAACTCGATTAATTTCAATTTGTATAAATACGAAGGCAACAAAAGAAATGAATAAAATTCCGAGTTGATTAACCGTATTTCTCAATGCTTATCTATTGCAAGAAGACTTCAATGGATTACATGAGTGGTGTTTGAATAATAAACTGTCTCTCAACATATTTTAGTGTTATACAGTTCATTTTAATCGTAAGACAAATTTCTTTCCATTTAATTATTTTCTAAACTCTTTTGTCTTATCTTCGCTTAATTCTGTTAAACACTTTGGTATTATATTTTATTCACAAAATGTCTAATCATGTTAAAAATACTAATATATTAAAAGAAGATATCTTCCTTCTTGACAATGCAATTGATAACAAAGAACAATTGGTTAATTATTTGGAAAATTAGGAATACTTTCCGTTAATGAACAAAAGTCAATAAAGTAAAAAATGGGGTAAGATAAAGGAAAAGTAATGTTTTGTGTCGCGTACCCATGAGACGTGAATTACGAACGTGAATCAAGCTGTCGTGGTGGTATACAACTCTCGTGTGAACATGCTATCATGAAGATTGCTTGAAAAGTCAACACTTTTACGATTCAGCCGCGACAAGTTTTATTTTTAGTGGTAGTAACAGCGAACACGGTGGGACGCGCGAAACAGGGATGTTTATGCAATTGAACGATAATTATACTCTTGAGTTGTTTTCACAGTAGTGAATTAAAAATGTTACGAGAACAATTAAAGCTTTCTATTAAACAATAAACGTGGAATTAAACTAAAGTGTACACAAAGGAACGTAACTCACGTTCTTGGGATTCTACAAAGTTACCCTTCGCGTAATAAAATAAGGACGAAAACAAAAATATACCCTGAGGGTTTTTCTTCTCACTCTTTTTCGAAAAAGAAAAGACTTAAGTGTTTAACAAAAAGATGGGATAGAAAAAGAGAAAAATATCGTTGCAATAAAAATATCGTACAAAATGTTTCTACTATATTATAATAAATATATAAAATAAAACCTACAAAAATGTCCATTTTTTTCTTAATGTCGAATTTTGAATTAATCGAAGAGATACACCTTTTATTCGCAATTTTGAAGAGATCTTTAACACGTGTTTTCCCTAAGTTTTATTGACCAAAGTTACTAGAATTTTTGCCGAACTAAATGAAGAACCCAACTGCGGAATTGGAATAAGGGTTCGCAAGCTCGTTACTGTAACAAACTTCTTTCCACGATGCGATTCGAATTTCGATCGAGGAAAGATCGTAGATTTTTCCGAATCAACTTTTCACGTGAAATCGTGTTTGTCCATACTTACGACTAACAACAAAAATTTACCCTTCTTTCTCTTTCTCTCTTTTCTCCCCTATTTTTCCGTTATTTGCAGTAAAAATAAGCTTCCAAAAAATATTAAAAAAAAAACCTTTTTATAGATTTTTTCTTCTAACAAACTTTTTAATGAAATTTTCCAACAATTTGGTCTCTACGGTAAATAGTTTGGTAGCAGTGAAAATAAATTGAAGTTTCATTTTTGTTCTCATTAATTGCCACAGTTCGATGATGTTAAAGGAAGGTAAATAATGGGTGAGGTTAAAGATGAGCGTTTATAAAAATGCGTCTGTAGTGGTATACAACACACCAAGTACTCTTTTTTGTCGACAGAATCGATTCAGCATCATTTCTCTGTCTACTTCTTTAAACAAAATGTTCTCTTTCCTTTTGAAATATTTCACCTACTTCGTTCTTATTCTTCTAGCATTTCCCATTATAGCTCGACGTATTCAATGTTGCCACTGATACACGTGGTGGTTTCTTCAATGAAAATTCAAAAAGATCCTTCCGATCATTCCTTCCTTTGTTGGTGTTACAATGAAAATAGATAGAAACGCGAAAGAGAAGCTAAAAAGGGGGAAAAGGATGGGCAATTCAAAATTGATGTAACAGGGACACATACCTACTACTCGTAATCATCGACAAGAAAAAAGTGAATCAGTTAGAATAACAACTGAGTAGTTGGTTTCCATGCAAATTGGAGATTAGGTTGAAAAAAGCGACAAGAAAATGTCACCGTTATGGTAACAAGCTTTGAAACGTTATCTCGGACACATTGGAATCTTTTAATTGCGTTATTTGCATTGTAGTTTGGTATAGAAATTGGATGTTGCGTGAACAGATTCAAATTGGAATATCGAAGTAGCGAGAGTTAATAAAATGCAAGATGGAACAATCTGAAAATAAATATATAAGGATTAATCGTTAATGCTTCATTTATTTAAAAACATAATTATATGAGATTGCTACTATGTCTTTTAATAATTTATTATAAATTTAGATTAAATGCAAAATACTGCGTATGCAATAGGTTTCATTAATTTCTAATGGAGATGAAAAATAATAATTAATATGCGTATATCGACTATTATTAATAATTAATTATAAACGTATTTATATATAAATATGAATATTATAACAGGTGCAAATACAGAAATTTCCTTGATTGATTGGTAATATGTTAAATTTGGATTTAGCGATTGCTAGCGAAGGAAATAACTTTTCGATCAAATTTCAAGTCCCGAAAAAAGGGTTGGAGAAGGGAAAAAAGATTAGAAAGGAAAAAGTATATCGACGAAAATTGTTGTAGTAGCGTGGTCCGTAGAAAAGGCACGTTTCTTTGGCCGATCATTCTTTTGTCAGTTATTGGTAACTTTTCCTTAGGATTTCGAAACAGACGGGTTTTATGAACGACGAGGAAAAGAAAGAGAAAGTTAAAGATGGAAATAAAGGAACCCCGACGAGATGTAGCAAAAATTCCTAGAAAACGTGGAAAGCGTGGAAGAGTTTTAGTGCGACTGGATAGGCTGAAAAAGAAAGAGAGAGAGAGAGAGAGAGAGAGAGAAAGAACATTCCATTGAAATGCTTCTTCATCCTCACTTTCAAGTGTCTGTAAATCCATATCTCTTCGCAAAATCTCGCGTATGTGCGCATAACGTGTCTCGCTCGTTGAGGTGGAAGTGACACACGCGATACTGCCAGAGAGGATTTTACATTTCGATCGCATCGAACAAGAGGAAATCAAATTTTTCCCTTTTTCCCATATACACACACACACACATACAAATGCATACCCGGTGCGAACGAAATTCTACACGAGAGTAGTAATATAAAGATACGAATGTGTATTATTAAAAAAGAAAAAATGTAAATGTGTTAGTAATTTCGTGTAAGAACGATAGTGTTGTAAGTCATGATCTGTCGTCGTTTACAATGATAAATTGAAAATTATTTAAGAATAACGTATGATAAAATATGTTTTTTAATATCTCAAATGACTCGGACCATTTTCTTACTCGCTTGCTGGCACATATTTTTTCGGCATGAAGAAATCGATTTTTGCTTCAACGAAAAAGCGCTCTTTTCGTCTTCTAGTTTTTCGAACATTTTTCTCGACAACACATCTGCCTCCCTCAAACTTAAAAGCACGAAAACTATGATATTCGATTTAGAAAGGAAATTCGCGTGACGCGATGATACGTTCTGTTGTTTCGGTATTTTAACGGTAATGCTTTTCTTTTTTTTTTGCTGTCGTTTTTAACGAGTTTAAAAAAATAAATGTACTCTTTTATCTTTATGCCCATAGGTATCAAAAGGTTTGAAGAAAAAAAAAAATATTAATTAAATTTGTCACAATGTCGTTTTTCGATGCAAATTTCACATAGATATAAATATATAACAAAGTAAAAGCTTATATTTTGTATTTTACAATACACAGTTACCTGGTTGCATTTCAACAAGGGAACTGTATTTCGATTGTTAAAATAAGCGAGTATTATCGATCGTGCTTTAGAAATTTTGTTGATTCCTTCGCGTCGAACTATGCGAGTTCGAAATAGAAACGGTGATCTCGACACCTACGTATTTCCATTAAAGATCCTGTTTATTGTGGAACAGGAATCGACTTGGTAAGTGGGCCATGCACTACGAAGAAGCAAAAGCAGTTGACAGGGTGTCGATAGCCCTCCAGCCACGAGGAAATAGAAAGGGCTTGGCAATCGAACTCATAGAATCTCGATAATATCTCCCTTTTAGTGGTTTCAAAGTGGCGCAAAGAGTGAACGAGTGAACGAGTGAACGAGAGAGGGAGAGAGGGAGAGAGGGAGAGAGGGAGAACCGATCATGGAAACTGAGAGTCACGAGGGGTTGAAGTCGAACTCGTTATCATCATAACCAATCCTCCTCATCCAGTTTGTGTGCCTGGTGGCATTTCGATTCTTCAAATATCGTCATTCGAACGTGATAACGAAATCTGGGTCGCACGGAAAATATCTTTAAATTTGGTGCATAAAACGTGATTAATTTCAACCTTACGACGACTTCTCGATATCCAACTAGATGAAAAATCCATGCCAAAACGTTTCGAACTTTCTTTGATGTTTCGAGAGTATAATTAAGCTTCAAGTACTGTCGTTCTTTCACATTTACAAAAGCGTTCAGTTGGCCTCCTTTCTATTTTGAGAATTTCCAATGGAGAATTTGAAGTAAAAAGGAAAAAAAGGGGAAAAAAGCTAAAAAAAAAAAAGGTTGTTCGATAAAACGGAGTTATCGGTATATGGGATGAAATGAAAATAGTATCGCGTTTACGAACAGCGAATTCGATTCGTGCTATTTATTCAAAGTGTGTTTGGCGCGTTAGTAGTATATATACGAATATAGTCAGTCATACGGCGATCATCAGAATGGGTTATTGGAATTTCCGATAGCGGGATATTCGTAACAGAAGCGTATAATTATCAAAATTCGTCAATACGCAACACTATATCGTTTACAGACTCGTGAGCGAGTTATACTCCATGGTAGAAACGAGGAGGAGAACAAAGATAGTACGAGCTTTAGAGAAGGAGAGATTGACCTATTTAAGCTTATACGTAGCGCGTATCTGAATTTGATCTAGCCACAATTATTGTTATGTGGTTGTAGGGTAACGATAAGTGCACACTGATAATTCAGAAATCTGGCAATGCGTCCCATTAGAGGGATACATACATATATATGTTACATAGGTACATATACTACGGGTGCGTGTTTGTGTGACGCGTTATGGCGACAGTTAGATAATGAAAATCGATAAGCGCCTTTTTCGTCATTGTTTTATTTTCCCAAATCGAGAGATTCCCGTCGAACGCAATACATCCTCCAGCATTCCTCCTCTTTCCACGTATCGCATCATCCATTCACCCTCGAGACACCAATACTACCATGCGTTGCTAGTGAGTAACCGTATTGAACCTTCCGAATGGTCGAATTTCATAATTGAGTTCGTTAATTGTGCAGTCGATGCATTGTGCTGTGGAAAAATTTTCATCGAGTTTCAAAGGAACTAGCTGTTATTCAGACGAATGTAAATAGACGTGGATCGTTTCAGTCATCCACGATAATATTGTCTACTTTTCAATTTCAATCTTTTCTTCTCTCTTTCTTTTTTTTTTTTTTTTTTTTTTTTTTTTTTTTTTTTCATTTTAGGAAGATTTCGTCGAGACGCTTGTTCATTATCACAACTGGATCTTGATTGGTTGCGTTCAATTAAATCGTCTCGCGTATACCTATCTTGTTTTCAATGTTTTTCACTAAAGATTTTGTCTTAAAACTCTTCTACTATATACTTAGAAGATACAGTATATTTCTATTATATATGGATGAGTATTATTTCCATTTGTTTAGTTTAATTATGACAAAATCTTAACGAGCAATTGCAATTGCAAAATTTACATTTCAATGGAAGTGTAAATCCTTAAAGATACTTTTTACTAATGATGCTAGGTACTCGTTGACATAAGTACTTCAGATCAATTGTGTATTATCGATTTTCTTTCTCTATGATATTCTTCTGTAATATTTCGAACGACAAAACGTCGCATTTCGAACGTACCTTTCTCCATATTCTGTTTTTTATCGATATTGACTCGTCCACGAGCGTGTCATTATTCGTTGAGCTTTCAAAGCTTTTTTTTTACCTTTCACCAAATAAATCTGTCCTGACTCGTTTGAAATTTCTTCTTCTTCGTGTCGGAGAACAATCGTTCGGCAAATTTTTATACCATGTTTCTTCATCCATTTTCAAATCACTTCGATTCTAAAGAAGTTTTTACTTCAAAAAGTAGCGTGGAATAATAATAAAATGATTCATGTAAAAAGAAATACTTTCTTGAACGAACAACACATTCGTAGTATATATACAAACTTATGAACTTGTTTATTCGTCCATCTACACAGGGACAGACGTCTTTGAGCTCGGCTCAAGATTAGCCAGTCAAATTTTACTGGATTCGAGAGGAATTACCTTTTCGTGGTACTCGTAAACAGGGACACTACTTTTAGAGAAGAGAACGGATTATAATCCCAAAGGAAAGGATTCCCTTTTCCCGGAGCACTCTTTCAGACGTTCTGACTAAAGTTAAATATCTTTTTTCTCTTCCTCTCTCTCTCTCTCTCTCTCTCTCTCTCTTTCTCGCACGTCTGTCCATACACAAACACACACACACACTTTCTCTCTCTTTGTGGACGGTCACAAATCTTCCAGACTCTTGAATCTTTTTCGTATCCAAGTAATACAGCCTCGAGAAAAATGTTAAAATCAAAATCTCTCTTCGTATATAGCGTTATACGTGGATGAAAATATCTATTTGTCATTGCATCCATAAGGATTTAATCTTTTTCATTTTATTTTCATCCCTAATCTCTGTTTTTCTTTTTTTTTTAAACATACAAACGTATAAACACGGATACACATAAAGAAACGCTCATCTCTCTTCTATTATTGAGGGAAAAACACAGTACAGAGAGATAAAATGAAGTTGATCTGTAGGTTTTATTAAAAGATGGGAAAATGTAAGAAATCTAAAGTAGTGTAAGCAAAGTTCGAGGTTAAAAGTAACGTTAGCATAAAGAAAATTGTTGATGAAAGACCCACCTGAACTAATAGAAGAAGACAAATTTTGCTTACTCTGTTCAAGTTTCTTCGAAGCAACTTTTCCAAAGACTTGAAAGAAAATGTATAAATATGCGGGACAAACCCGATAGTTACGCATTCAGTTGATTTGTCGTCGTATTTTGTATTATTTTCGACAATTTTACTTTGAATATATAATACCATTCTCTTTTGTTTGAACTATTTCGTTAATATAAGTAAAAGAGGGGGAGAGAGAGAGGAAACGAGGTCGAGAAATTTTCAAGTAAAATACAAGTATAGGTTACATTTTGTTCCGCCTGTTTTGTTTCGTTTAAGTAAAGTAAGATAAGATGTTTCGATGGAAGACTACGTAGCAAGACTTACATCCAATGCTTTTGTAAGGAAACTGGAGGAAACATGGTATCTACAATGAAAAGACTAGTGTTGACTGAAACATTTCGGCAAGCTGTCCTCTTAATCCTTCTTTATTCACGCGACTAATAAAACAATAAAGATAAAAGCTATTTTCTTTTCTTTTTTTTCTTTTTTTTCTTTTTCTTCTACAATCTATCTGTTTACTCTTTTATTCATGAAATCCATGAAAAGTGCATTACCGGATGAATAAATTCCCGTAGGGCGTTAAGATAAAACATCGAGTCTATTAAAAAGAATCCTTTCGTCGAGTTAGTCTCTGTGATATTAGAAAAAGCTTGGAATAATGTACCAACGGAATGTATTTGAAAGTAGTAGAGTAGCTATAGTAGTAGTAGTAGTAGTAGTAGTAGTAGTAGTAGTAGTAGAAGCAATGTGCAATATTGAAGAGAGAAGAAAAAGCTAAGTTATTTATTTTCTTCTACAAGATTCTATTCACGCTCACCGAACCGTGCGAAGATGGTTTAAGCGTTTACAAGCTAGTTGGAAGTTGTATGAACCGACGATTACCAGACCAGAACGTTATCCTGAAGCACACACCCGGTATATTCTTGCGTCTTCTAGAAACGTAGTACACTAGAGTTACTCTCTTGAGAAATGGAAACGGATTTCCGTGCTTTTCCTTGGTCTTGAGTTACAAGGAAGATCCTTGCTTGCTAGTTAATGTAATCTCGACCATAATGGCTGACGATGAAGCCGATTAACGAATGAAACGGGAATCGTCGAAACCCTCCGAGAATTTCAATGAGTATATTGTGAGACGTGGCTTATTTTTTATTCTATTAGAAATAGTAAATCCCACGTGTTGCCGCCGCTGCTACAGTTAACCAATATATTTTCAACTTATTACAATAATGTAACACTTAACATAACTTACTTACGCACTTTCTCACAATGTTCTCACAAAGATTCGCTTTACGAGATCTGAAAGATTAAACTAGTTATATATCATTTTCCTTTAGCGTCAATGTGGGGTCCTTTGAAGATAACCGATAAGCAGCATTATGAGGTGGCAAAGATGAGCTTGCTAGAGGCATACGGTATGAGAGTGGAAGTTCCATCTAGGATATTTGCGGTTAGCATTATTTGTTCGTCACCCGTATATCTTCATCGTTGAACGATTGATTCTACGAACGAGCAAACCATTGGCCGCGTATGCTTCCTATATTGTTCCTCTTGTTTATTAGTTCCTTCAGTATCGAAATGTGACGTTGATTTGGAAGACCGAACTTAGTCGGTAGAAAGATCAAATATCTGTCGAGTAAACTGTCCAAATCGTCGTGAATAATACTGCCTCGTTGATGAAGTTTACTCAGAACGGCTTCGTTAATCCCTCTATCTCACCTCAAAAGCCCGTTTAACGAGCACAAACTTGTTCATATTTTTCTTGCCCCATGCTACTCTTTTTTCATTCCAATAAATCGATCTTTCATTGACCACTTTTATGTTTCCCTTTCAAAGTTTTCCAATACATCTCTTAATATGAAATGTCTTTTTAACGAGTCTCTCTCTTTCTCTCTCTCTCTCTCTCTTTACATCCTTTCACATTTTTCCCTTTCACAAATATCGAATGATTTGCATATCGCAACCGTGGAACTTGATTCGTCTCTGATTACGCGTGACAAATGAATATTCACTTCGTTGTAATTCCAATTGTGTGTCATACAATGTGTAAACTGTCGTTAAACTATATCAAAGAATGTAGAATTTTGGCTCGACAAAAAGTGAACATTTCTTTCATTTTAATTAATACGGTATTTACTATGTTTTAAATGTCTACAAAATGAAGTCTCTTTCTTTGGAAGAAATGCGAGGAATGTAGATCTAAAATTAAAAAAGAAAAAAAAAAGATACAGTAGGTTAACTATTAATGATGTTCTTTCCTTGGAACGAAAAGAGAAACATCGAAATAGGTTGGTAACGATGCTGGTAACGTGTGTCGTTAACATTAGCACTACAGTCCCGTAATTTGCACACTCTAGATCCACTTTTGTTCCTTCCGCCTCTTTCGTCGTTCTATCTTTCTCTTACCCCCTTTAATGATCTCCTCTTTCCCCTTTTCGTATATAGCCTTACGTAGCACGGAACCGGAGTAATGTTGGTGCTATTACGAAATGGCACGAGTAATTTTCGCAATGAAGTGTTGAGCAACATCGTTCTTCGCTTTCCTAATGTAGGCACTTTAGACACGCGAGGATGACGAGGCTCGTTTCAAGAATATTCGTCAAACGTAACGGAATTCTGTCCACCTTGTATTTATCAATTTTCCAATTAATTCGCGAACATCTAAAGTAATTAGTTGCAACGGAAAATTTCTGATCGTCTTGACTAGTGCTAAAGATATTTGAGATTTACAGAAAGATTCACAGATACCTTTTCGTAAGCAAATATTTTATGATTTTCATATCTATCTGTATCTTTATTGCTAGAATTGCCGATATCAAATTCTCAATTTATAATGAAAGGTAAAATACAGGGCCTGTGTGTAGAGAAATAGGAAGAGGAAACAAATGTCGTGACTGAAGAACATTCGCAATTGGATCGGAATACTCGGTGTCTGCTAACTATTTAGATTAGCTTAAAACCGTGAACAACTCGCCAATGTAATTGTCTACATCGGAAGGAACCTGATATGACACCGAAAGAAAAATCAAGAAGAAAAACGATCAAAATCTTAAATGAAAAATAAAAAATAATGTCGAAAGGAAAAGGAGAGGGGTAGTCACGAACAATTCACATTTATTTTCGCGACAGGATAACGTTGCCAACGTAGATATCATTTTTTAAAGTCTTTCTTCCCTTTCTTCCTTCTAAGTTCTTCTTCGAAATCGGTGTTTGAAACGGGGGAAGGGCGGGAAAGCATTAACTGGAGATATAGCTTACAAAAGTCCTCCGTAAATCGTAGCGGCTATCGCGGAATCCATTTTTCCTAGATCACTGACTTATCCTAATGGGTTGATAAAATATTCAGAAGGCAACGACGAATAAATTTTAGTCGTGAACCCAAACGGAACGGAACGGAACGGAACTGAACGGAACGAAACGAAACGCGTTCGTTGTACTCGACTTTAGTAATATACCCCAGGGTACTCATCTTCTTGAGCTTTCGGTGTGGTGCACATAGAATTCGAAGCCGATATTGTGCGGCTTATCTTAACGAAAAAGATAGTCTTTTTCTTGTGTCCTCGACTTACATAGTTTGTTTTCTCCCTGTCTTTGGACGATGAGACTGCTTACCCCCTGGAGAATTCTAACGGAAAATTATCTCGAAAAATATATCTTTCAAGACCTCACGAGAGAAAGAGAAAGGAAGAGAAAAAAAGGAAAAAAACAGAGGAGGGACACCGAACGAGAAACAGATTGCCGGATTTATATCTTTCCTTTCTCTCACTCATTTTCCACATCTATTTTTCTATTATTTTAAGCTATAACACAAAATTTCGCTTTCATAAGACTAATCTATAAATCGATATTGAAACATGCGATCGGGATAAAGGTTCTAATTGTTCGTCGTGATTAAGCAGGATCATGGGTCGTCAATCTGATAATTTATAGGAGCACGGATTCGATTAAACGTATCGTGTATATTCAGCTTATCTATAAAGAGGATAGAAATTATATGAAATTCAATTGATTGTATTAATATAAAAGACGATAAAAAAAATGTTCTCATTAGTTGAATATAAATACGATATCATCCTTTTTAAATATGTTTTTATAAGTAAATGAATGTGCACGAGTTTACGTATATACATACATGCGTGTGTGTAAAAGTAGATGCATAGCTATACTTGAATATATCCATTTTGAAGAAAAATCCTTTCGTGTCGTCGTCGATTTCAGCGAGCATGAAATTATAAGATGCAAATACGTTGTCGAAGAAGCACGAAGATTGGACTTTCTTTTTTTTCCCCCGGAGTAACAGATTGAGATATCTACTTTTTCCGTATTTTACTAACAATTTGGTTACATACGAGACCATTGGATGAGTCTACTTGCAGTAGGTATATATCGTTTTCCTTTTTTATTTGTTAAAATGCGATTGAGTTAGGAAAAAAATGCAAACGCAGCATGACCCACATCCATCCCATCAACAAATCCCTTGCAAGAGGAATGCTAAAAATGGAAAAAAGAAAATCGGACGCAGATGAACAAGAAAAGCATGAGCTTTGGATTACGCGTTAAACCAAAATTGTGGTTTGAAGATTTTTCTTCGACAGTCTCTTTTTGCTTCTTTTCAACTAGAGTATTTTTTTGTTGTTCTTTTTCTATGATGACGTCTGAATTTGTTCTTTTTCTTTTTTTTTTTTTTCGTAGGACGTGTCAAATCGGTGGTGGTACCGTGTGACAGACATCTTACGCTTCGAAAATATCCTATGCGAAACGTGTCACTCCTATCTTCCTCTGAGAGAAAAGTATATACATACGTATATACACATATACATATATAGTTGGACTTCTCTTTCTTTATTCTACATCCACCGTAAGTGACATCGTTTTACCTTCGTGTTCAGCCCTCTTTCCTTTATATTTGTTTTCTCGAAAATTGTTTCCCGAGGTATAGGAGATACGATAGGACTTATATATCTATCTACTATACCTATAGGTAAACGTAGAAGGAAATTCTCAAGACGATACGAAAAGTGATATGGAAAGTCGACGAAGCGAAGAATACGCGATGAGAAAAAGAAAGAATGAGTTACGGATTTACTGCTTTTTCATTCGTTTAATGGACCGTTTAATACACGTCCGATCCACAAGTATCTCGCTTTTGTCGAATTATCGATTCTTATTAGCCAAGTGCAAAGTTCTAAAACTTTAACCTGGCTTATGGTCGCCTTGAAAGAGATGGAGTGAGAGAGAGGAGAGAGAAAGAGAAAGAGACAAACTTTAAAACAGTTTCCTTCTTGCGAAGGTCGAAAACTCGGCCTTTCCTCGACACTAGCTGAACTAAATTAGGCCGAGGTTTCTCAGTTTAGCATCTTCAAGAGAGAGAGCAAACACCGACTTGGAGAGAAACTTCAAGCAAACGTAGTTTCTTCTCTCTGAGAGAGAGAGAGAGAGAAATTGACTTTCGTCCATCGAATTTACTAGCATAGTATATCTATGTATATAAAGCTATATTATTCGTATGTACATATGCATGAATGTATCTATGTTTGTGTAAATCGATCCGAGTTAAAGTAAAGTTAACGTGGGAATCACAATCCCACGAAATTTCATCCGGATGGGCTATTACATATACGTCTAGCGTATTTTATCTATCTACGTATTGCCATTTATCTTTCATTGTTCGTTAAACATTCTTCTCTTGCTTTCTCCTAATCGATACGAAAGAAAAAGAACGAGATACGTGTGTGTGTGTGAGAGAGAGAGAGAAAATGTATACGTCTCTATCATGGAATATCATTTATAAATTATTTTCGAAGGAGACGCCATTTATCAAACTAGCAAAGTAATACGAACTCCTATGATAGTAGTTGCTAGAAGAAACTATTAATATACATCATGTTTAATGTATAAGAACGTTTATTTAATCTACCTTTTCTGATTTCGTATAACAATTATATTACAATTTATATAAATATTCTCTTTTCACGATTATATAATAACATTTGACTATTTTTCGTATTCATCGATATAAATGGTGAAATTTATTCAAACGAAAATTGTTAGAACGAAAACATTGAGATTATAAAAGAGGGCCGCGGCCAACGAGAATACATTCAAATTGAATGGCATACGTTTGTATATGTCAGCGAGAGATTTTAGTAATTTTAGTGCATCATCATCAAGAATCACTTTCCATTGATGTTCATACACAGGTCGAACTGTCGAACGCGTTTTTTGTTTAACGAGATGTTGTTTGCTCGATACGAATATTTGTTCGTATCTTTTGCTACGATTAATTTAATATTACTTTCTTTTGTGTAATTTTACAGACGTAACGGACAATGAAAACCTATCCTGAATGAAATAACCCGATATATGGTATAACTAAATTACTTTCAAAGTTAACGTAGTTATCGAGATATTTGGAAAAAGTATCGAGTAATAAAAAAAAATAAAAAACGTATTCCAGTTTCGAATTTCGCGACGATTAGTCAGAATAAATCGCGACGATATCGTTTCCGTTATTTTCAAACTTTTCCAGCTTAATGATCCAAAACCAGTTTGTATCCTCCGTGGGCAATGCTCCGTGGGCAATGCTCCGCGGGCAATGGCCGTACCTTAAAAACTGTATTATATGACGCGGGCAGATACGTACGTAACGTGAAAACTTTCTTCTTATCCATATCCTGTTGCGTTTTACTATCTTATTGAATAATTCAGTTTTGGTTTGGATGTTTTGTTGGGATGTAAAGGAAAGCCACGTAGAATAAAAGTTGCACAATCCGATTATAATTTAACGTGAATTTTCCTGCTTTTATCGATTTGAATTTATTCTATTTGCTCTATCTTCTATGTCTCTCGCTTCCTTTTTTCCTTCTTTCTAATTTAACGTTTCGGCTTATCGTTTTATTGCTTTTTATTTTTACGCGTTTTTTGTTTCCCTATCCACCGAACGAAAATCTCTGACTCTCAATTTTGCGATTTAAGCAAAATCCAGGATTTTTAGTACTATCATCCTTTCGCTCGTTTTCACATATATTTTTTGTCGATCGGCCGAAAAGTTAACAATGCGTGTAAAACAACTATAATCGATATTTTTATATTTTCCTATATGGGTTAATAATTGAATTTACGTTATTGTCATTTATATAGACGTTTGTATGTTTGTAGCTCGTCAGTTTCTATTTTGTAATAATCTTCCGGTCTTCTCTGATAATTAGTAACGCACACAAGTTGATAGGCATTAGTCGATAATCGTATTTCAATTGGTTGTCCAATAGTCGAAGGACGAAATTAAAATCCAATCCGTCCGGGTCGGTTGATCGGGTCGATAGGCTTGATCGTCCTGATAGTTAACGATCGCGATATAATCTACGAAATCTAATTTTAGCAGGAAATTGATAGACGCGGTCGTTTGTGCGTGCAACCTGGTGTACGCGACATACCTACTATCGACCGCAAACTCGACGAATGTAAATATTCAATCAAACTGATTATTTATTTCAATTATGTTATATTTCCATGCGTTAAAAGAAATCATTTGAGTCTTGCGTTAGGTTCGATTAAAACCTCCATATAAGCGCGTTGCGTTTTCCAATTATCAATATTATATTTATATATTTATTATTATACATTAATACAACATATGTGTATATATATATATATATATGTATATATATGTTATAAATGTGTTACACTTTGAAAGAAACGAAACGCGATTGTTCGAGTGGAAATTTCGATTATATCAAGTTGAAAAACACAGTTGGCCTTTTTACTCGATGGATATAAAGCTTTTTCTGAAAATGCTTTTTCGTTCTCTACCCGTTTTGTTTCGAAGGAACAATCCGCACAATCCGAAACATCTCGCACAAACGGTTCGGTCGGACAAAATTCAGTTATCGCTTTTCGACCTGTAACTTTCCCGTCTGTTTTGAATCGCTAACTAGACCGGCGGTCTGTTTTCGAGATGTGCTAGTAGAATGGCACGAAGACGTGCCAGGGAAATAATGGATGTTTTATGTATGTAGCTACGTTGTGAACTGTAACGATACGGATATAAATATTTGATGAGAGAATCCTAGTAATGAAAGGAGATATTGCTAATAAGATCCTTTCTTGGACAATCTATGTTTTCTTCCTGCTTCAATTAAGAAATCTAAATAAGGTACGACGTGATTCTATGTCTTCCTTATTTCATCGAAACTACTCTCTATTCCACTTTTTTGATTACTCTCATCGGATATTTCTTTTTTCTACGATAGCAATATTTCCTATTGGATTTATTTCAACCTTTCCTTTTCATCGTCAATGAATCTTCCTCAAAGTTCAAAGACGTTTATTTCATTTTCAAGACAAAGCGTTTGCAAGACAAGCACGCTACTCGCGAGTATCAACGAATGTTTGCTTAACCTTCGGAGGTAAATTAATTTATATGCAAATGAAATGAAGGTTCACCGAGTGACGAGACGCATTGCGTAACAAGGGTCCGAACTTATTGCTTTTATCGAGCAATTAGTTACATAATTGGTATTTCAAAGGGCAAACATCGTGCTAGTACTTTCATTAGTATCATGAAAATTTCATCTCTTATTCGTAGTTTAGAGTAATTAACAGTAGTAATACTTATTTATTTATTTATATTACCAAAGTTAAAGAAAGTTAATGAAAGTCGGAAAAAATAATATTCTTTTCTTTATTTAATGTCTAACGCGCGAATGACTTATCAACGTCTCTATACTCTTCTAGTTTCAATAGATGTGATAAGAAGAGCCAGGGCCCGCAAGAAGCACTTAACTTGGAACGTGACTCTATTTCTTAATGGGCTTGAAATTCTATCTCTTTTTCTTTGTCAGCCAATCTATCCTTCCTCGACATACATCTAGAAAAGGAAGGGGGGCCTCCTATATGGGGAACGGGTTATCCTATCATAAAGCCGAGATTATTAGGTTGGATTCGATGAAAAAATTCTATTCTCCTTTTCATTTTATTTACTTACGTTGTGACAGCTATTAACAACGAGATTCAATATCAAGTTGATTCGGTGAACAAGTAATTGGAACATTCGTTCGGCGAATATTTAAAACATTGTTAAATGTTTTCACGCGCTTTTTATTATATTTATTTTATTTTATTCGATATTTTGATATTTTGCTTGGTAGAAATATCTTGCGTAATCGATATATACACGAATTAACTCAACTCATTCTATTTTTTTTTTTTTTTTCCACGGACAAGAGTAAATGTTTGCGTTAGTGGAACGTATTTTACATTAATGTTCCTGTGCTCGAGGACATCGATTAATACCAATTAGAAGGGCTGCTCCTTTAACTCTATTTCCATTGCTACTAATCACACTGGATCTATTTAGTAGGATCTGAGGGGAAAGCATGAGAGGATGAAATGAAAAGCGGGTCGTAAAAGCGGGAATCGAGAATGGTCGAGTTGGCGAGTTACCGAGACAGCAAGAAAGAACCGTTCTCTACGTTGAAATACTGGAAACTCGACAATACTACAGTCCTGTTGTAGCTAAAAGGTGTACTGGACCGACAAATATAGGTAACCCACTGCATACGTGTACGTGTAGGTGTAGGTGTACGTGTAGGTGCGTTACTCACTGCATGTGAAGGGTCGCGACCGGCTTGTCGGAAAAGAGGACGACCGGTCGGTCGAATCGTTTGTTGCGACCGCAAACTCGAGCTCCACCCTCGAATTGAAGCCAGCCACCTTGGCACCTGCAACAAAAAACCGATTCTCTCTGTAACCAGCTATTACTCTCGCAAGAACAAAACTCTCTATCCTCTTTGGTTACCATTTGCTAATTAATTTCCCTCTTATCTTTTGCTAACTACATTTTCATTTTAACAAGGGACTAACTTTTTTTTCCTTCGTTAAATAAACTTACTTTATATTTAATATTCACCGATCATTATATTTTCTATTCGTATTCTAATATCCTTTACTTTTCTCATAATACATATAGGAAATATTATTTTCAAATATACGAGAATCCAATAAGCATGGAATACGATGTATGTACTGCTGTTTTGCCCAAGCGAAAAAAGGCCTCCAGTAATTTAGTCAGATTGTAATCTTATTTAATTCTTTTTCCATTCCTTTTTTTACTTCATGCATGTCCAATAATATACGTTTCATCCGTAATGCTTCGAGAAAACTGCTTCGCGTTTTAAAAGCAATGAATTAAATAACGTCATATCGATTATCGGAGTTTTATGCATACGTCGTTGTGCTAAACACGTAGAGAATAAATATGGTTTTAAGCATATTCGTTAACTACGTCTATAAAATCTTCGCTGGACACATAGTATAAGCAATAATCTCTCTGTTTTTCTTGTTTTACTCTGTTACTTACTTTGTAAGTCTGCTTTTAGTATTATCACCATCATCAGAAATCTCATTTCAATCGGACACGAAGGGGTAGAATTTAAAAATGCAATATTACGTTCCCCAGGATCATTAGGATCGTTGTGTGAGGGTACTAAAATAAACGATGCGACATCGCGTATATCTCGAACGGAGAACAAAATTTCATAAACCTCCCTTCATGCGCCATTTTGAAAAGAGGTTACTCGGTTAATTGTCTGACGATCCACGCGGCGAAAAGTCGTCGTTATTACGTTTAGCGTTCTTTATGTGTGTAAGTGGGAAGAAATTTGGTGTTGGAGTACATACACCTCTTCTTCCCTCGTCCCCCGCCCCTCTTCTCTCTCTCTCTCTCTCTCTCTCTCTCTCTTTCTGTTTATACTAGGAAAACGATTATCGACGAGGGGTTAGAACCGAAATTGCTTCTTCGTTTACGTCGAGCCAACTTCAAAGGATTTGTTTTACTATGGAAAAGGGAAAAGGGAATGATGCTAAACTGCGTTAAAAGAGAAAGAGAAGGAAAGTAAAGCAAAGGGGAGGAAAAGAGAAAAGTATACACACAGAGAAAGTGGATGGTGGTAGTTGGTAGGGGGTAGGTGTTTCGAAAGTGTGCTAACGCAACGTTGGTAATACGCAACGAGGGAATCATGCTGATTCAATCAGTTCCGTCTTCTCGCTTTTGCTCTTCTAAAAGGGAAATACAGGAACGTTCCATAACACGCTTCGCTGATTATTATCCGTCAAGATTTCGTGAAATATCGTGCCGAAAACGACCCTCTTTCCAATTTGGGGAAACCCTAGTTCGCGAACCCCCTTGTCACGCGAAATCGAGGTTGTCTTTTAACCTCTAATCAGTATACCGGAGACATTTACGATTGCTTTCTGAGAAATTTTCCAAGTATTATTATTCTCTAGTAACTCATCTTTTATCTTTTCATCGGATAGAAATTTATTCTGACCAAAACGTCGATATACAATCCTCGTTGTATTACCTTACTCTCTGAAAGATCTCGTAAAGATCTTACGTGAGTTTTATAAGTATTCTTTTCTTTTATATAATAGTATTTGATTTATTTAATAACGTGCCGTGCAAGCAAATGATCTTACCCTTTTCTTTATCTTTTTTTAATTCGTCAACGAGCTCGAGTTCTTTCTGACCTAATTTCTTATACGTTGATGGATTAAAAAAAAAAAAACACTAAAAGATGTTTTTTTTTTCTTTATTAGAAGACGAATAAAACGGGACAAGATATATTTGAATTGTGTAAGGTAGACGAAAAATTCGATTTAAAAAAGTAAAATATATCGTCTTGTTGATCTCCGAATTAACTTTATATATATATATTTTTTGTTTTTGTCTCAACGCCACCTCGAACCGTAAGTCGTTTGCTTTTATTTCATTAGTCGTGTCTCGCCGTTCTCTCGTGGAGTGACAATGAAATTCCATAATTATTATTTTCTTAATTTCCTTTTTTTTCTTCGACGGTAAAAGGAAAGATGAACATTATACAACACGTTCTATAGGCGATGGAAAAATCCAACGTGGGATTTTAAAACTGAGACAATTATGGAAATAAATTCTTTTAAAGGTTCGACGATTCTTTCTTTCTTTCCTTGCATTTTTCCAGGACCATGCAATGGCCGTTCCGTTAGGATACCCTTAAGTTATGAATCATGACGGTATAACAAATTTTCCACGAAGAGAAATCAAAATGGACAATTATGGAGAGAAAGTATAACGAAAGGTAGAGACAGACAGAGAGAGAGAGAGAGAGAGAGAGAGAGTGAGGGAGAAAAAAATGGAAAAAAGATGAAAAGATAGATAGTACGGAAGCCAACGTCATCTGCATTCGAATGAATGCTTAAATTACGTGCATAATTCATCGTCTATTTGTTGAACAGGATTCGAGGATTCGCCGAACTTTTATATTGACTCTAAAAGTAACTTCCTACCTTCCGACCGAGTATTATTATTTTTTTCCTACCTTCCACCGCCACATCGATGGCTACGGGGAAGTTGAATTTTTTCTTTTTTTCCTTTTTCGATGAATGCCTTCGAGCGAACGTCTCATACAAAAATTGTGAACGTTTCATGGGGAGAGGAGGGTTGCACAATTCTTTTTTTATTATTAACGAAATATCCAATTGTAAATCTTATCGAAAATTTGGATGCTTAACTTACATAGTTGAACGCGATAGTAGCCATCGTAATTGGAATCGATGCATTAGTCTTGTGTATGCATATATGCAAGAGAGAGAGAGAGAGAGAGAGAGAGAGAGAGACAGGTTGATAGACTCGGTTGATTTGACTACGAATTCTCCTCCGTTCTGGGTCGCGTAGTAACATCAATAACGTTAATTAACATATCAACGAGACAATCCTAGAAACGCGTTTACTCGAGCAATACCTTTACCCATTCTCGAGAGTTCCCCTTTACCTGAGCTAGGCTCATTCGAATCTTGATATAATCCAGCATGTAGCAACACTTGCGTTCCATTGTTAAGCGAAAGCTCGGAACTGTCGTGTCATAGTTCAACCAGTTCTATCGGACGCACCGCTTTTGAATTAATCGCTTGGCTTGCCTTCGATAAATTGCCGATTCTCTAGAGATCTTTGTCCTTTCCGAACGAATCCGGCAATTTCCATTGCCTCTGGCATTTTCTCTTTTCGTTTCTCTTTTCGTTTCTCTTTTCGTTTCTCTTTTCGTTTCTCTTTTCGGTCAGCACATCGATAAAACTTTTCCCTCCTTTTCGGTTCTCTCTATCGTATATCCAAACCCGAGAAGAATGAAAACCTATTTTCCTATCTTCCAAACGTTTTTCTAAAGATTTATGACACGTCGTAGTAGGAGCTTAAAATACATCTTCTTTACAACATTGCTTTTTCGGTATTCTCTTCATTTTCTAGCGAATGTTACGAAAATTCTAAGAATTACGGACGAATAATAAATAAAGACTTATAAAATTAAATTTGATGACGTTCGCTTTCGTTCGCTTTCGTTCGCTTTCGTTCGCTTTTTCACTAACACAAATAAAGTGTTTATTTGGTAGAAAGAGAATAAAAGTTATTAGTCTTTTGCGACATTTACACGATATATCGATACTGACGCGATACGCTAGGTTTTCGGCGCATTTGGCGTCTGGTATAGAACCGTAAAAGCGCGAATCAGCCTTTCTCACTTTTTCTCCTTCGTTGGCAGTCGGATACATGTGAAAAAGAAGAACATGGACGGAGGAACGTCCGTAGAGACTCGGCGAAGGATCCCCAGGAAATTGGATGCTTTTATTTCGCCCGATTTTCCCAGATGCAACGGCTGGTATTCTAACCTTTTGCTTTTTCTTTCTTTCTTTCTTTCTTTCTTTCTTTCTTTCTTTCCTTCCTTCCTTCCTTCCTTCCTTTCTTCCTTCTTTTTCTTTTTTTATTTTTTTCTCTTCTCTCGGCCATAAGATGAACTTAACCCATGACCAGAAGATCGATTCGATTTCTCCAAGGAGCACTAGTGGTATTTCTATTCCCTTGTACGGCCGTTTGCAAGAATTTATTAAGCTACGAAACAGACCTTTACACCACAAATGCTGAAAATTCTCTCTCTTTCTCTTTCGAGATCTGTTTTCTTTTTTTCCTATTCTTTTTTATTTTTATCCTTTCGTAGTTTCACCGGCAAAAGCCAAAAATTCAGCACAATCACACGATCAACATCGTTTTGTTTTCGATAATATCAAGAGAGATATCTTTTCGAGTGGAAATAGACAACAAGAGTTTCGCGCTCGATAATTATATTCTCATTCTAACTAGAAACTTCTCACGATACGAAACTATAATTTCTGTTTCAATCTACGAGCTTCTAAACATTTCGTTTAACAATTTGATGATATGCCCTGTCTCGAAGATTCCCACAGTTGCAGTTACAACATTTAATACAGAAATACGATTCTATTCGAATTGGTTTCTTCATTATTATTTGTTGTTAGTTTAAGAGAATAGATTGTGAAAATGGGTTGTAGTAAGTAAATGAAAAAGAAATAAGGGACAGCGTAACGTGAGTTGCAACGATACAGTGTAGCTCTGAACTCCTATTGTTTCCTTCACGAAGTGTTTCACGAGAAAATTTCGTAAATGTCTTTTATATATCTTGATAGCTCGTCGTCTGAGAACTAACGATGTTTTTCATCTTGTCTGAACTGCTAAATGTACTCGTTTATTAACAAAAATCACGAATAAAGAAAAATACAAGTTATTTTCTTTTCAAGTATTAGTACTTTAGCTTTTTCTATTCAACGGAGTAAAGAGTCAAACGTTAATTAACAGTGGTATTAAATAATTGTATGCTTCAAGAGTATACAGCAATGTTGGTAATTAATAGATTATACAAAGAAGTAACTTGACTTTTGTAATTTTTGCAGAACAATGTAGATCACGTTTCAACGCTATAATCTTATTTACGTCTTTTATGTTTTTTTTTTTTTTTTATATCCATTTATCAAATACATACTTTGACGATAATAAGCACTGTTTTGTTTCCCTTTTTTTCTTTTTTTTTTTTTCTTTCAATTAATCGAAACAGATATTGCTTTTACTAAAACAAATTTTGATTTAATTTCCTTATCTCGAGAAACTCATTTTCTATCTCTCGCTTATTTGCACTTTATCAAAATATACTAAAATATGCAATTTGACGTGTTGTCTTTGAGTACCTTAATCGCAGCAAAAGCTTTCGAATTGAAAACGGTTTTTGAAGCTGATCGTACATGTTCTTGCAATTTCAATGCAAACGCGTACTTGAACATACTTATGCAGGCAAACGTTTACGCCAAAAGGTAATACGCGTCTATTTATCTCTAACGTTCGACTAAAATTCCGCTAAAGTAAGCAATGAGAAGGTTTCTTCGAGGTAATAGCACCCGATGTCAGTCAGTCAACCGGAAATCGCTTACCGCACCCAAGCCGTCTCATATTTTACGTTTCCTCTCTTATTTCCCAGCTTTACCCCTCAATCCTCTATCTAACTTTTCTCTCACTCTCTTCAAACTCTCTTTTCCTCAATCTCGCGATTTTGTCCCTTTTCCTACAACTCCTTGGCTTTTCCTCTGGTTTCTCAAGCGTCACTACCACCCCCATTTTCTACTTCCTTCCTTCGCCCTTCTCGCGATGCGACGCCCTGGAACGGAGTTATACTGCAAATCAATTTACTGAGGGCATTCAGACGGAATGGCGCTGAGAGCAGATTATAAATTTAAATGTAAACGGACATGGGGCGTCCTCGAGGAAAAGTAGGAACAACGTTAAAGGCTAGTTGTCTTTCTCACCCTTCTTCCTTTATTTCTTTCTTTCTATCTTTCTTTCTTGATTCCGTTTGCACATTGGAGCACGAAGAAAAAAGGAGAGAGAGAGAGAGAGAGAGAGAGAGAGAATTATCCTGATGGATCTTCCAGACGACGACAAAACGACGACAAAACGACGACAGAATGACGAAAAGACGTCGTGTGTAAACCTAAAGCTTTTTCGTTTTTAATATCGTTAGTGAGAGAAAACTAACGAGGCTTTAGTATGTTTTGAAAATTTTCGAATTTTTATTCTCACAAAATTTCCATCTCTCTAACCTTTTTCTTTGCTTTTTGACTTTTCTGTCAATTACACAGTTCACACAAATTAATTTTATATCGATAAAAGAAAAAAAATGTAATATCGTTTAATACTTCACGAATACCGTTGGATATTTTTGAGATGGAAAAGAAGAATATTACGTATATCTCAGCGAGGATGTGACATCGAAGCTATACTCGATTAGATTCTGTCCAAAACAAATATTTCAAATATTTCCACAGATATTTTCTGGGGTATCTGTGCGAGTCAAAGGTGATTGAAAAGTTGATCCAGCATGTTTTGTATATCTCCACGTATGTACAAATATATGTATATGTATATATACCGAAATAGATAGAAAAAAAAATAGATAAACATTATGCTCGCATGATTTCTCCTATCTCTCTCTCTCTAAGTTTTTCTTCCATTTTGTTTATACACATCATCGTTTCGTTTCTATCTAAAGTATGTCTGTCATTGGAAACTAATTGATCACTCATCAAATTTCATTAGTTTTCAATAATTTTTTCAAATGTTTCAATAAGTTTTGTCAAATTCACAACAAATTAACAGTCTTCACATTTGATAATCGACTACTAGACAGTTTTCTTCTCTCTTTCTGTGTTGCTGCTCTCTTGCTTGCTATATGATGAAATCTTTCATTTGAATCGATGACGATATTATAACGTATCGGGAGACATGTCAGAATCTTGGATTTCGCAGCCGAACTAAAGCAAATTTCCTTATCGAGAATTGTTAGGATCGTGTCAAAGTTTCGCACGTGTCTTTGACATCTGACATCCATTTCCTTCCATTTACGACCTTTGGAAATGGAGCACGACCGTTCTCATTTGAAATTCTTTTCGGTAGGATTTGATCGGATTACCTCGTGTCATTCGATTCTTCTCCTAAATTTGCGTTATCATATTTCCCAACTTGACTAATAAAAAAAAAAAAACATGTCCGAAAGTATTATTTTTTATTTTTACTAGATCAATAATAATTGAATTTACATTTTTCCTAATTTGTGTTGTTTTTTGAAGATAACGTGACATTATTATTTTAACGAGATGAAGTCATTATCAAAACAATTTACATACGCACCAAGAGTATGCTTTTTTTTTTTTACCGTCAAAATGTTCTCTTATCTCTCTTTATATTTTTACTATCTCTTTCTCCGGCTGTCTATCTTTGTCAGATGAACATGTAGTATTCTTTTTTTGCGACATTAGCATGACTACGGTGAGAAACGCCCGAGGATGAGTCGGAGTTATTAGCGACGGCCAGAGCTGTCGGGAAAAAGTCTGGATTATTTCTCGTTATAATAACGTCGTTATTTTATTTAAAAGACGAAAACACATAAAAGAAGAAGAAGAAGAAGAAGAAGAAGAAGAAGAAGAAGTAACAAGTAGGAAAAGGAAAAAGGAAAGACTAGTCAGAGATGGGAAAAATAGAAAAAAGTTGGTAAGCCGAATGAATAGGCCGATTCTTGATAAATATGGATGGGATAGATAGATATTCAGATTGTTGAAAGATAATAGGTTAAAAGGAAAAGAGAAAGAGAAAATGAAGCTGAAGTGAATAATTGTACCTCGTCGAGTTTTATTAAAACATCGTTGGTTCGATGCGCAGAATCGTATGATCCATGTATGTATATAACCATCGGTGATTTATACTCGACGTTATTTCTAACCGACACTATGTTCGTTGCAGGTAGATAGCTACGAGGAAGGTGTCGAGAAATGGAAAAAAATAGGTGAAAAACTTCAAGTAGCAACGGATACAAAACACCGGCTTACTTACTTTTTGTGCTAAACGTCAAAAATCAAATTTCTAACAATCAAAAGGATTGTTAATTGTTAGTCCGTTGGTCCCTTGGTCCGTTAGAATGTATCGCATTGTATTGTTCAGGGTATTGAAAATCGTTCTAACGAATCGACCAAAGTTCGTTCCGATCTAGTGATACAATTTAATCCAATATCGATCAGTTAAGTACAAATCGCGGTCACTATATGATCGAATAGATTCATGGGATAACTCCTGGCAAAACTCTCTGGCCATTTTTGTTTTACACGCTATTGCGTAAGCTTGGTTAACCGTGGCTGCTCGATTGTTCTATCTGGTTAGTGGAGGAAGAGAATTTCGAACCAACGCTGGAAATAAATCTAACTCCGAATTTACTGACGTTTGATCGATGACTTTAGGAAATTTCGCGAATGGAAAGTAGAATTGGGGTGGTAGAACCGGCCAGAAATTTAACGGATTTTCGAATTTTCGATGAAACTTGAAGGTACGATTTTATGGTCACTGACATGTGAACGAAGGGAGGAAGAGGACGAGAGAGAAGACATATTTCATTCGGTGACTGCAAACGCGAACGTGTGATCCATTAACTAATTTATTTCTACCGAGACAAATTTCACTCGGTCGCGTAGCATGTAATCAGTAGTGGAGTTGCAACCGTTTGCAACTCGCTTTCCCCTCTTCCTCTTCCTCTTCCTCTCCCTCTCTCTCTCTCTCTCTTTCACTTTCTCTTTCCTCGATAAAACTCCTCTCCTAAAAGTCCTTCCCTTCGCCATCACCCACTATATCGCTAGTTCCTTCGCACAGGCTACTGAATGAAAAGAGAAACACCGACAAACTCCTCCAACTCAGACGGAACTGTAGTAATATAGAAAGTTAGGGAATTGGATCTAAAGTTTTGTGAAAACTCGACACGGAACTACAACGATGCAGAAGAGACGGAGAGAAACGCGAAAGTGTATCCATTCTGTAAGATACTATATATATAAATATACGTATATAGCGTATACGTTGAGAGAACCGGAAATAATGATGCGGTCAAGCCATGCTATCTCGTTTGTTAATTGTTCGATTTGTTTTACGTCAGTACAAGTATCAGTATCATAGTATTTCTCGGTAAAACGAATTTGCGCCAAAGATACCAACGAATTGCAACGATCGATCGAAACTTCCACGCGAGAAATTTTTTTCAACTTACTTTTTATTTTAACAAGCTTGATTATTAAATGATCAAATAAACGAGCTCGTATATTTTTATCGATAGGATTTTTCTTTAATGAGAAATCGTTATTTATCAAATTAAACCAATTGTATAGATGATAAGCATGAAACTTTGTAGTAACATTGAACTTTGCAGAT
Organism: Polistes dominula; assembly: GCF_001465965.1. The sequence continues at coordinate 223,462 of NW_015149107.1, forward strand.
TTTACAAATGAAATGTCTATTAATATGAGAGAGAGAGAGAGAGAGAGAGAGAGAGAGAGAGAGTTTTCATTTTTCACTGAAAATTAAGCTAGGGCTAAGTAAATATAACATTTGATTATACTTAAATTCATGACTTTTCCATTTCGACACCGAGAACGTTTTTATGCAAATGAATTAATGCAAATTACGAGATGAGTAATATAAACGTTGACATTATATTTTTGAAATACACACACACACACACATATATATATATGTATTTTAATTTTAAACGAGTGAATTTTCCTTCCTTTATTTTTATTCTTTTCGCTTAAGGTTAAATTCGTTAATCGTAATTACACCTGCTCTCTTTGAGTGAATTAGCGCATGAAGCGAAACGTCGAAGAATCTTCCTGTGATGAATCTAACTAATTACGTTGTTTACTCGATGTCAATGGTGACACGTTGTAAGTAAAAGTGAGAGAATTTAACACGAACTAAGAGCGACACACGAAACTAACTTGTTTCTATCAAACTTCTTCAAGTATCTTAACTCACTAACGTGATAAATAATGTGTCAACGTTATGCACAAAATTGTACTTTTTCTAAACGGGTCAACCGTAATTTTAGCTAAGCATTTGACACACACACACACACACACACACACACACACATTGTGTATTGATAAGTCACAAAATAAAAACTTGTATTTTATTTCTTTTCTTCTCCGGTCTAATTATACTCTCGACAACTGAGATTTTAAGAGATAGAGAGTAAAAAGAATATTTATATTTTTAGAAGAACAACGACGTTTCCAGAGCCATATTGTATTACTTAACATATAAATATTCAACATCGTGTAAAAATATCCCAGGAAGATGTTTTTCCTTTCTTTTCTTCATTTAAATAACCATAGTGTAAAATTTTCATGAAATTACAAAATAAATTAATACGGTCATGTAGTTTTGTTATAGATTCAATAAATAGTATTTCTATGTAATATTAAAAGAACAGGGACATTTTTGTAACTATAGTCGTTTTATAATTTGTTCGTTAGATCGTATAATTAACAAAGCTAGGACTAATAGCTTATGATTATTAATTATGCGTAAACGTTCAAAAATATTTTCATGGCAGAATATTCTGGTCAAACAATTTTGTAAATTTCTTAACAGACAACAGGAAAGAAGAAGAAGAAGAAGAAGAAGAAAAAAGCAGAAATAAAATAAAAATGAGAAGTAAAAAGAGAATATAACGCTTGAGTCGAGGAGGCTAGAATGGCGAGCGCATTTTTACCGGTTGTAATGCATGTAAATCGAAGCAGCAGACTAGGCACGCGGGCGTCCATTTAAAAATTATAAAATAACGTGTAGATGCATGCAAATTCGAGCGAAAACGTATATTCTAATGAGCAAGCTTTGCGAGAAGTTCTTCTTTATTTTCTTCTCTCTTTCTCCTCCCGTTCAGAGCTTTTATACTTTTTCGAACAAGAAACGGCCGAATTAAAACTCAACGAATGTAATTCCGTGAAAGCCAGTTGCTAAAGAACTATTTTTTACGGCACATTTATATATATATATATATATACATATATGCATGTATGCATGTATGGATGTGTGTGTGTGTGTGTGTGTGTATAATATATAAACTTGTATCTCAGTAAAATGTCGTTTTCTTTGCTCCGATTATGCTACCCTTTGAAATATTATATTCAAGCTGACGGGTTAGGTGGGTGCTTTCGTTACTTTAGCTCTTAAAAAATTGATATACTTTTTTTGTATTTTTTCACGAGGCATCTGTGTATACCGACTTGTAGAAACAATGTCGTGATTAATTTGTGCAACAGAGTAACACATTTGACGTATTATAAAAAGAATATGAATGAAAAAGTGGAAAGCATATCTAGGCAAGAGAAAATATGCTTGAGTTAGCGAAGGAGGAATGGATGACGTCGCTGTGGATGAAGGTAGTTCGCGATCATGAAAGAAGCAGCCTTGAGCGATTTTCATACAAATTCCCGAAGCGCTGGTAATCATAGCGAAATTAAGGTCATCCATCACTCTCAAGGCCCATTCTATTCCGCTAGCCCACTTAATAGTATTCTGCTGAGCGACGTAATTTTGCATCGCGCCCCTCTGACCGCACATAAGTGTGAACCGGAGAAAGGAAACAGGGTGAGGAAACAGGGTGAGGAAACAGGGTGAGGAGAGCTACGAAAGAGCTAGGAAGTAGAGAGAGAGAGAGAGAGGGAGAGAATGAGGGGGAGAAAGATGGGAGAATGGTTAAAGCTACTGTGAGAGTAGAAGAGTAGCTAGGCATGCAGATGCACTTTCAACGAGGACGACGATGACGAAGAACGAAAAGCTAAAGTTGAGCTTGCGGTGTTTCGCATCTCGACCGCGATATCCCCGAGAGTGTTACTGCCATTTTCCTGGTTAATTTGCGCGACCTCGTGTAGTATATTCAAGAATTTATCATCGCATTCTTCCGACTAAGTAAATCAATTATCGAGAGTTCAAGTTTTCTCTCAGTACGTGGCCTCGTCGTCTACTTCCTCATCATCCCCCATTTTATTTACATTCACTTGATACGCCGAAAATTGTGCAAAGTTTAGAAAGCGAACTTTAACTTTATAGGCGAACTACGAATTCAAGAGGAATGAGAATATCAGTTGACTTACTATTGTGTTTACATTTTCAATCTAAATATTTGATGCAGATGTAACTACGAGATTTCATTTTTAAAAACATATACTACCTACTGTTGACAGTATTAAAGTTTTACCATTGGAGGAAATCCTCTAAAATTTGCCCAAGAGATGAAGATATCGGCTAGGCCCTTCGATTTGCTGGCGATATCTTGAATAAACATACGCACACTCAAGCATTCCTCTACTTGTACCCACACCAGCATACCGATGCAAGGTTTACACTACAGGAATATTGGAAGCAACGATTACAATAGGATTATACTTTACAAAGCCTTTCTTTTTTTCTATTCATAAATTTTTCCGAATATATAATTAGTCGAGAAATCAGAAACAACCAATTGACCACTGAACATTAACAAGTTGCACAGTCAACCAGTTACAATCACACACATTACATCCATTCCGAGCTAAACCTCAAATAACCGAGTTAAACCACAAGCAGTCAGTGACCTACCTAATTCGATAGATCTATTCGATTCTCCAAGTGTAAAATACTATCGAGTTATTTATTAATAAGTTACTGTTAATACAATATATCCGAAAGGTTCGAAAAATCGATCTGTACAGATCAATCCTTGTTCACATTATTTTTTATTTTAAATCATACTTTTTCTACTTAATTATTAATGCAATTTATTTAAGTTAGATAAAAATACGTTAGATAACCTATTCATTACGCTGACCGAGGACAAACTAATCTTCTAATGCATTTTCGAATCTATGACATGGTACAATCGTACGACGTGCAACGTGAAAAGCGTTATTATATATTCATGTTTCTAAGTCCTCCTACGAGAAAGTAACGTCGAATATTGTATTGTAGGCATGTATGTACCTATCTTGTGTATATTTTATATATTCACGTGACACTGCAACGTTTTCCAATGAAATTTCATCGGCGATAATTAATTCGTTGAGTCGGTATATTTCACGATATTCCTTTTAAAAAGTAAACGATTGTATACCTTGTAAGAATTTATTATATCGTCGTATCGATCGTTTCTTTAAATTTGTTTTCATAATAAAAAAGAATAAATATATATTCTCTTAAATAAGAAATTGGAGTATTCATTTCCTGTTGAAAAACTTGATAACATATCTATCGTTTTATATTACAAAAAATAGATATAAACGTTGACGGTAAATAATGATAGCACTCGCGTATTTCAAATTTGTCGAGCTTTCTTTCTTACGAAAGAATTTAATCAAAAATAAATATTCAGTGTTAAAAAAAAAAAAAAAGAAAAAACATCCTTCATAAAATAGGAAACTCGATCCTTCTCGTTGCTGGTCGTTACATAATTTCTATCGTATCATCAGTTACGACGATGCTTAATAAAACGAGATTCGAACTTTTTTCCAACTTACTTTTCTAATCGTCCTTACAGTAAGAACATTTTTCTCCAACTAAGGGGAATATTTGACGTGCAAATACTTTTTTTTCCAAGGATATTCTTTTGAAACTAGAAAAAGACCGAGTGCGAGTCGGAAATTTGTTTTCTTTCTCAACTGACGAGGGTGGATGGGTGGAAGCAGCTTTGGTGTACGGAAGTAGCGGTAAAGCTAGCGAGAAAATGAAAGAATTAATGGTCGAAGGTGATTGTCCGGAAAGGAAGCACAGCTGGGAGAACGGCTTCACGACTCGCTAAAGCTGGAATAATAACGAAGGAAACGGAGGAAACAAAGGACTCCACCTCCTTCTCCTCCTCCTCCTCCTCCTCCTCCTCCTCCTCCTCCTCTTCTTCTTCTTCTTCTTCTTGGTATTCTTTTCCATAACGATATGCGATCTCGATCGTTACATCATTCTTAGTCCACTTTACATTCCCTTTCTTCAGCTTACATTACTCGTGAAAACGCTTACGTAAGTCGGTTAATCGCGTTTCAAAGAACCTCGACCCCCTTCTTTATTCGAGGCTTTATACTGAACGTGTTTTGCCATTTATATCGCATTAGAACGCACCTAATTCGTAATTTTTTTTTCCATTTTTCCCCTTTTTTTTTCTTCTTTCGTTTTACTCTCGTTATAATCTCGCATTGCCGTACACGAGTGTATGCGAGCAAAATAATTTTCTCCGTCGTTCTTCTATGCTAGTATTAAAGAGTAACGTGAACGTTCGAAAATTTATGGGTTGGACCGTATAATCTCAAGCCGAAAGAAAAGGCATAGGGATGGAAGCTTGAAAAAGAGGAAGGGAAAAAAGTAAAAGCGTTCACCTAGGCTGCATTGTTCCACAGAGGCCTTTCAATCTCTCCGTGCCATTATTAAAGAGCTTAAAGAGAAGAATTTATCGCGTCTGTGGGCATCATCGTGCTCGATCTTGCCTATATGCATCATTTTCCCTTTCTTCTTGGAACTTCGTTTATCCCTCAAATCCTCGATTCTGACAAAAAGATATTCGGATAATAAATCAAAAACAAGGGAAGAAATTTCAGTTCGGTATCATCGAGCATTTCATTTAACGATCTAGCGCGTGCGAGTGCGCGTGCGCACGCGTGAGAAAGAGTCAAGGAGAAAAGGATTTTAAATTGGTAACTAAATGCACGCTCTTCATCCAGAGATCTGACCTAATTATAACTCTTCTCGAGAGAATATGAAGTTATATAATATATGATAAAAGTACATACGGTGTACATATCCTGTAATGAAGAGATCAGAGTCGACATCTGAAATTAGGAATTCTCAGGGGGTTTTGAATTTTCGATTAAATATAGAATGGAATTTTATCCCTCATCTTTCATTCTTCCTCTTTCTATTATCACCAATTTCTACGAACATGCACAGGGAGGACTCGGTAAAGCGGTCTGTACTTGACAGCATCAAAATGAACGGTATGTAGACGTTGTTAAAGCTCGGAGACGAGTAAAATTTCACATGGGTACGATAATGATGTGGCAAACGCAAGCTAACCCGTTGGATGTTTTTTTTCGTTTTTTTTTTTTGTTTTTTTTTTTTTTTTCAAATTAACTTATTGAATTTTATTAAATCATCTGACTCTCAAATATTTCATTTCCAACCCTTTAATATCGTAAACTTTTATGGTTCATTAGAAAGACATAGTAGAAAAACATTAGAAAAACAAACGCACGCTAAATGAAATAGATGCGTTTGGACATTTTTGCAAGTGGAGAGAACGCGATTCCTCGGTGGAATATTATTTGTTCTCTGAAAACTGCTGCTCGTTGTTCCTACTAGGTACGGAGAAAGGAGTAAGTTGGTCGCAAGCGAGATGACAAAGGGCAATATACGTAGCATGTTATAACATTAAGCGAGCACCACCATGGAAGCGGCACTAATTGTAAACTAACGAACTCAAATTGAATTTAAATTACAACGACTGGTAGCAGAGTGAACGTACCTCTCGCGAATCGATGCACTTTATTTTTATTTCTTTCCTTTTCCTAACTCTTTGGACTGCCCTTTTCTTCTTTATATTCTATATCATCAAGGGAATGCAACAAAATGATCTTATTTGTTGATTTTTTCTTCGAATACCAAAAGAGACAGAAAAGAATTCGATTTGGATGCTCTCTCGTCTTTACTACATTTCCCATTTCAAGTAGCACCTTTTCTAACCACTGTAACGCGAACTTGTACCAATGAAATTCTAACGTTATTGCGAATAAAGAAAAAGATCAAAGTTAGTCATCTAAAGCAAACTTTCTCAAAGGAAACATTCTCAGAGTTTCAAAATGATTTTCTGCCGTCTTTTCATCGTCTATATTCCTTCTAAAATGCATTTCCAACTGCAATATCAATTTTCTATCTAATTTTTATTAAAAATGTTAATCAATATTTTCGAACAAATTAGAACAAAATTATATAAGTAGTATATAGTATACAAACGCACAATAACGTTTTCATAATTTTATAATAAAACGAATCAAAATAATATTATCAGTTTGATTAACAATAAGAAGGCAACTTTAGAGAAAAAGACATCTTAGGCGCTTGCGCAAATAGGAAAAAGAAATAAAAGACTAAGGACAAAAGTTTCCTATTCGCGATAGTATTCTTTGTTGTCGTCGTCGTCGTCGTCGTCGTCGTCGTCGTCGTCATCGCATCTTGTACTTTGCGAGCATACATGTGTGGGTGTGTGTAAATGTGTAGGTTCACCGATCGACGACTTGTCCTCTTGCGTTGTAGAAAATCGAGCGACATGCACGACGGAGTCCGCCGTTGTCCTCTATCTTTCTATCTCTACTTTTCTGAAAGAGTATTCACTGTTCAACGATGAAACCATGGACAAAAGCTACTCGAGAATACGCAACGAAGGATGGTGCTTCGTATTCGTCACGCGAGTTTCCTACTAGTCGAAAGAACGAATAAAGAGAGAAAGAGAGAGAGAGAGAGAAAAGCGTGAATTTCGCGTCAAAAAATTCCCCAGACTTTTTCCAAAGTCTATAGTAGAAATACTTCTTCTCGTATGTTACCCTGAACGACGAAAAATGTTCTTCTTTCTTTGGATAAAGCCAACAGTACCTACGGTGAATGCTTTTTCAGAAAAAGCAGTTAGTCCTTTTATTTTACTTTTATTCTCTCTATTTTATTTCTCTTTTTATTCCCTTTCTTTCTCTCTCTCTCTCTCTCTCTCTCTCTCTCTCTCTCTCTCTCTCTCTCTTTGACTTGAATAGAACTCAAGAACTATGATGATCAGTCGATAACAGTAAAAGTATGATAAATTGAAAGGACTATCGGTGCGAGTGGCCATCGACAATCATATTGGAGCAAACCAGCAGGTAGCTAAGAGCACACCCTTGGATTTTTCTTTAAGCGTTAAAGAATTCTCTCCTATATCAATTCTACGAGATTTTGTACAGTTAAGCAAAAGTTGTTCTCGAGAAAGAAATTGCTTTGATCTTCTCCTTCAACAAGTCTTAACTCTTTTATCTCCTTTCTACATTTAATATTCCTTCCGTTGAGTCTGCTATGCATACTTGAACATTGATTTATACATTAGTTCGCTCTTGTATATTCGTAGGATGGTGTAACTTGTGGAAAAATGACACCAGTTATTCCTGAAGTTAACACGTGAATCGAACTTACTCGATTGAAATTGATCTCACGAAATCGAAGTAAAGTTCAGAGATTGGATTGATGATAATTGAGTTGCTTTAATTAAACAAGTTGAAACTTTATGGTTATGTATATATATAGATAGATTTTGTATACCATTTCACACTCAGTAATTATAGATTCCTTGTAGAATAGAATATAATTACGTGCTAACCTAATATTGGCTCATATAAAAAGTTAGTTATTATATTATTTTTCATCGAAATTAGCGAAAATAAAGATTTCCTCTTTACTTTTGTCTTAGAACAAGAAGAAATTGAAGAAAAAGACAAGCTACTTACGCAGAATCGTTGTGACGTCCTATGGAAACTAGACGATAGATCTGTAATTCAACTCTCTGTCCAGTATCCGGAATGAACCTGTAGGTACACCTTGAGGGACCTTCGAGAGACGGCGACTTTATTTGTCCAAAGCCACGATCAGATTTACTGAATAACAATCTGCTGTCCAACGTTATATTGCACACTGCAAAAAGAAATCCACAGAGTTAGATATCGTATTGCATAAGTAAATATTTCGAATAGCAAGATAGAACAATACGATAGTCATTGTCCTTTATCTCTATATACTTTTATTTATTGTTGTTTATATGATTTTTCGAATGTTGCGCATGTGTACAACGGTAATAATATTTCGTATAAAGGAAATTTAAGATTATAACGTTATCATTTTATTATTTTATCGCTCATGCGCAGTGATGAATTCGATTGAAAAAGAAAATTCCAGTAATATGAGTAAAGTGTATTATAATATTAAAATAATTGTTAATAAATAGAAAAAAATGTGTATTGTTCAGAGAAAAGTGTATTTGACAATTCCTTCCCTCTCCTTGTTAATATTATCCTATTAACGCTTTGTTATCGTCGAACGTATTCGAGAAAATGATTAAGAAAAGTTAGACTAGTGGAAGGGAAAGACTATTCTCTACCGTACTGGAAAGCGTTCGTAGCGGTGGGAGAAGGCTTTGAGACGTAGAGACTTTAACTTACTGTTGGCGCAGTGTTGCTCGAGGCCACATTGAGCGCACCTGTTGGGCGAAGCTGTGCCACAGCTGCAACCACCGGAGGGTACGCAACAAGCGCATTCGTTGCTTGACGAATTGAAGTTACAAGCACAGCCTTTTGTGCTTTGCGTCCAAAGATCCACCTTTCCTTCCGATCCGCCTGTAACAAACGCAATACAATTTATATTTAATTTATCACTTATGTTAATTAAAAGAACCCTTATCAAATTGTTTCCTTTACAAATATTCTAACGTTAAATTCGTTTCATTCAATTTGACACGACTTTTAGTTGCGATTTTATCTATTGGCGTAATTGATAAAGCAAAAAAATTCAATTATATTGTATACGTGGGGAGAGACAAAGAGAGAATGAGAGTGAAGAAGGGGGGGGGGAGAGAGAGAGAGAGAGAGAGAGAGAGCTATTGGTAGAAAACATTCGTCTGCCCGGAAGCTCGACGCACTTTCGACAAACAAACAAAGTCGCCATTCAAAGGATTTTTACGTGCAACCGATTCAGGAACCTTTTGTCAGTTGGTTTTGCTGCTAGGTTCGATTCGTTTTCGGACCGATATTCGCGTCACGATATAACGTTTTACGCTTTTCACTGTTGAGTTTGGTTTCTCTCTTTGATAGTCTTCTAACTATTTCTCTCTTTTCGTCTCTGCATTTCAATACTGTCTTCCGTGTTCATGTTATACTTTATCTCACTCTCTTGCATGTTGACATCCCAAGGTAACTGTAAATAGAAACGTGTTCGAAAACAACGTTGCTCACAAGAAATACGTCTCTCTGACGAGCGATTGTTCAATTCTTTTAGCCGTCGTTTAACAGAAAACAAGCAATCCTTTTCAAATTCGTTAGTTTCTTTTTTTTACGAATTCCTGCGAAATTCTTCGTGACTTGAACAAGAAATGAAGAAGAAAAAGGAGTAGGTATATAGAAAAGGGGTAGTATAATAGAAAAGGGGATGGTTAACATAATTTTCATTTTTGAAGAAAATTTTTAAATAGTTTGTGGGTGTATTCGTGAATAACTCGTGAATAACGCACGAGTACTTGTAAACATTTTTGTAACACGTTCGATGATAGAAATGTGGGTAATAAGTATGCAGAAGAGAACGAAACGATATGTACATGCCAATGGGGGTGGAGAGGAAGGTTGGGAAATACTAATAGAGATTTCTGGTTGATTCTGCAAACGTAGAGATAGGTAAGGGTGATTGATTGTTCGCCTTGAACGAAGGGAATGAGGTTGAGGATAGGCAGGTGGCCGGAGTACGATGTGCTAGCACGGGAAAAAGAAGAAGAAGAAAAAAAAAGTGGAAAAAGACGAAGAGTAAGGCAAAGGTTCTTTCTCGAAGAAGAAGAAGAAGAATTGGGGTGTGAGTTAGCTGAGGTGGGGGAGGTTGAAAGAAGACATAAATTCCAGACTAGTGTAAAAAGGGCGTTAAGAGGAGAAGCTCCAGCACCCCCGATATGTCAATATCCGAAGGAAATACGGGAGCGGTACTTGGCCAAAGGGGTAGTAAAAATAAAGAAAACTTTATTGCTAACTCTGCCGCCTTTAGCGTCGCCAGTCGAGGGCGGTGCGCTTTTCTCTCTCCCTCTCTATCACACGACGAAACGAATTTCGGAAAAACTTTTCAAGTTCCGGATGCTTTTCCTGACCGTGAATGTGCCGGGAGGATATTCGAGAGAGGATTAGATTTCAGGGGATTTCGTGGTGTGAAAGTATTCGGGACAGTCAACGAAGTGGCAAAGAGAAGAAGAAAGGAAGTGAAAGGGTGAGAAAGTACGAAAATGTCTTTATTTCTTTTTATTTCTTTTTATTTCTTTTCTACGACAAAAAGCCGGACAGTATTCTAAATTGAATTTTTAATCCATCGATCCATGCTCGATTATAAGAGTTTATTTAAGAGAATAGAGGTAGATATATATATATATATGTAGGACATCGATATAGAGAAGATAAAAAGAAATCTTGGCTGGAAGATTGTGAAAGGTAGAGTGGGTGGAGAGAATAAAATGCGGGAGGATAGTATTCTTTGGAGAAAGAGAAGAAACGTGTTGGTGCTGCGTCGAAGAATGCTATTTGTAGAAAGAGACGGAAAAGTGAACGAGGACGTCTATATAGAGGCGTCGATAAAAGAAATCCAAAGCGAACAAATGCACAGGGATCTACTCGCCGTTCTTTCGCTCTCGCTCTCTCTGTTTCTCTTACTATTCAAACGGACTGATACGTTTTATCGGTATATCCTTTCTTCATGATTTTTACGATGTCCACTTTGTTTGAAAGTATTATTATAAAGCCCATTTGATACTAACCGGAGTTAGACGAATTGACGGTGCACCACAGCAGTGAGACGCACAAATCACTGATTAGCAATAACGTATTCGCGCATGTGCACGCGACCGTCACGTAATAGATGTCACGCTGATTAGCATCGAATACGCCATTCCACCCTACTACTACTATTGCTAACTATACGTGTTATACGTTACCTAGATCTTCATCGTTGCCCTTGAATATGGATGAGAAATTCGTGTACGCAGAACGAAAGATAGATTACAATTCTTCCCACCCCTTTTTCGTCATTATTATTTTCCTGTCTTATCGTTTTCTCGAGGACGACATTTTCGACATTTCATGAAAATATGTTCTCTCTATCTTTCTTTTTTTTTTTTTCTTTTATCGATTGAACTTATCTCTCGTTCGACCACGAAACTCGATTCCAAAGGAAGAATTCAAAAGAAAAAAGGGGATAGTAAAAAGCACGGACATGGAAGTAAAATCCTGAGAGATAGAACTTGGTTCCAGGTGGCATCGACTTTCGATAGTGTACTACGAAGAGATCCACTTAGTGCTCACTTTACGTAGACGTTAAATTCTAATGAAGTCGATATATACTCTTGCCAAAAGCTTGGCTAGAGATGTTTCGAGTGTGTGTTTGGGAGAGGTGGTTTGAATACTCCGGTACAAGTTCTTTAGCACGATGTGTACGTGACTATAATAATTTTCGTGCGAACAAGTGTGGTCGTATCGAGGTCTGTCTCCCTCTCTCTCACTCCCACTACTTCTATCTCCATCTCACAAATTATTTCTCCATATCACCTAGGCAGCTTGCTCCGCACATTACCATGGTAATAGACAAAACGGTGATCGGCGCGACGTGTAGGATGGCTTTTCCAAGGCCGTTCATTAGCTTCGATATTGGCTCGAAACAACAAGCGTGTAGGAAGCGGCGTACAATGTAATTTAGGTAGCCCTCCTATTCTATGTATTCTCATAGTAATTTGTACACGCTACCAACGCAGCGCGGATTCGTTTCCATGCTGGTTAATCCCTTCCCACGGAATAGACATTTCCTGATTATTCGAGTAAATATATATTTTGTTTACCGTAAATATTTGTTATCCATTTCTTCGTTAAAACGAACGTCCTTTTTTTTTTTTTTTTTTAACAGCTTCATCTAGCAAGTTTTTGTTTTTGTTGTTTTTTTTTTTTTTTTCATTTACAGCGACGTTATAATTATTACTAATTGCATAACGCTAAGTTGAGATTTTCGTTAAAAACAATTTATACTGCGACAAATTAGAGGAGACGCGTTTACGTTTGCTTTCGTTAGTATAAATTGATTCGAAAGTGCTACCAATAACATTCTACACCTATCGAACGTTTAACCGATAATTAGTATTAACAATACTCCCGGAGTTTAGCAATTAAATGATATGTAAGCGTATTGCGGTGTTCGATTTCGAAATTTGCATTGTGGCTTTCGAGAGTCGACATATCGATTATCGTGGCTTTGTCGGACACTGAATACGATGTATCTATTTGTCTGTATACGTATTTCCCCCAATACGGCTAGTCGATAGATCTTTCGCGAAATGATGCCCACCTATAATTAGATCATCGAAATAACATTTTTTGTCAGCTCGTTTCTCTTTACATATTTACTCCCTTAAGAAGGAGATTTTGAGCTCTTCTTCTTGAAACATTCCTTGCATCTGAAAGAGTGAGATCGATGGCTGTCGATTAGGTGGATTAGGTTTTGCTTTTATGATGATACTCTGGTCACTCACATGATACTTGCTATTCTATTTGCATTTCCATGCATTTGCACTTTAATTGACTTCTTGGCAACATCGCTCTATCCTTTTTCTCTTTTGACTCCTATAAATATGTATTATATAATATCAAAGCGTGCTTTTATGTAGAAATGATCACAAGATCGCACGCACGTAGACTATATTTTCCTACTTTGAGTTAGACAGTCACGAAACGAAGAAGAACGTTTCCAAACTTGAAGACACTTTTGGAGACATTGAGTGATAAATGCGATACTAAACGAAAAGGGAAGAGTATATTCCCGTGGTGCACATTGAGCCGCATAATAATGTAACAGAGTTGAATCAAATAATAGAAAAAAGTTGAAATAAATTTGTAGGAATCTTTTGTATTTTTTTTTTTGTTTTCTTTTTGTGGAAAACGTATTTTGTACGAGATAGAATGGGATTGCATTCTATGAAATTCGTTAATGTTATGTACATTTTGCAGTATAGTATCGCTTTAACGAGTTCTCAATATCGGCGTCCCATGAAGTTTGACTAATCGTTCTCGTCGAACAAGGGAAACCAAGCGAGGCCAATTACCTTTATCGGTATAGGTTAAGAGAAACGACGGTTTTCGTGCTACATGCAAGCAACCCCCTTACAAGCTCCACGGATGACGTCGACGAGTTATCATAATCGGCTTTGGCGTAATGCCGAACATCCGTGGAAATATAAAGCCGATTTCCATTTGAATAGACGGACCACCGGCGCATTTCTAAGACAACTGCTTTACTTTTTAAATTCCCTAATGTGCGATATTATAATTTTTATTTTTTTCACCATTATCCAGAGACGAATAAACGAAAATACATTTTTCGTTAATACCGTAAATCTTTGATTGTACATTTCGCAATACTTCGTCGTTCAACATAATCGTTTTATTCGAATTTACCTTGCGTGCATCTTTAACATGGTAAGTGAAAAAAATTATTTAAGTAATAAGAAGAATTGATTGAAATTGATGGGATCCACGCAATACTACGAATATCTTGTAAATGTTTGCGATTATTGGTATTTCAAGGAGGAGGCATCTATTACCCACGAATGATATTTGGAAACATTTGTAGTTGCGCGAATCTATCGATTCGAATAGATTCTACATGTAAGTGGATCGATAATATTTCTTTTACAAATGCACATGATACGTAGAAGCACGGTAGCACGCTCGGATGAAAGCTTCGAACATGAAAAACTTTGATAGAAAGAGATAGAGGGAGAAAACAACTAACGGATAAGGTAAAAAATTTCAACCGTATCTACGTACGAGAGAGTTAAACCTTGTGGATTTCGAGATAAATACTTTACAATTCTATCATGGATTAAACACGAGAGAAGAGAGGATATATAATTTTGCGCTCCAAAGATGAAGTTCGGGGATGCGAATCTCCCTTTTTATTCTTTTCATTTTTTTTTTTTTATTTTTCATTTCGATTTAACAAGGATTATAACATGTTATCTAGTCTTCTAACGGAGAATTGGATCATGATTGGGAGGATTAGAATGATCAAACGTGGTAACATCCGCTTATGTGGGTAGAAATTTTGCTCAACTGTTTGTAGATAAATGATATAAGAATTTGGAAAAAGTAATTGTAGAAATAATATTTGTGAATCGAGTTTAGAAGGTATCGATAAAAGCGGAAAAATTTGTCGGGATCCGCCTTAGTGTACTTCAAAGTTTCCTTCTTCTTCTCCTCTCTGTTTTTTTTTTTTTTTTCTTTAGAAAAAAGAACGAGATCAATGCATCATTCAAGAAAGAGAGGGAGAGAGCGGACGATCCGGCGATAAATACTCGTGGAAAGACCCGATTCGGTCGATTGAATACGCGACCGTGTGCGATCGGCACTTTAGAACAGCTCCGTTGAAAACTTCCTGACCAACCATGGCTTTCGTAGATAAAAAAGAAAAAGAAAAAAGTAAGCCCTTAACCTTTGTCGAGATGAACGCGCAGTAAGAAGGCGGTTATCTTTCTTTCTACGTTGTGTCGTTGTTGTTGCTATTGGAAACTCGATCGAGCATCCATATCAACGATATACCAAAACCATACCTTTTATTTTATTTTATTTTCCTCTATTCAACGATATATGCGCAAACCTACAATTCTCCAAGGATCTTCCCTTTAACATTATCAAATTTATCTTTCTCTTTTCGTTATTTCTTTCGTGTTACGGCGATACTAAAGTCCGTGTATTAGAAGAGGTATTAGAAAAGAAATAAAGATACCTTTTTATCGTGCAGACCTATCGATAGGAAAGCCGGATGAAACTTTAATCCGCGATTGGAAGAGGGCAAATCTTTCTCTCTTTTCACTACGAACGAACCAACCAACGTACGAACGAACGTACGAACGAACGTACGAACGAACGTACGAACGAACGTACGAACGAACGGACAACCGAACCAAAGAAGAACGAAAGAACGAATAAACTTTTGAACTTATATATTACATTTTATTCCTTCCATCCGGAATACTTTTTCATACTCAATCAATGATCCCAAAGGGAAATCTATCGAGAAAATGCAAGTTATATACCTGGTGAGGTTTTAACTTCAAAGTTCTTTCAACATGATCGATGCGCTTCGATCGTTTTTTCATTTTTCTTTTCTTTTATTTCACTAAGTCACTCGAGGAATCGTGGTTACGCGAGATTGTTTTTATCCAAGAAATTCTTATGAGATAAAGTAATTCTACTATGTGTATGTGTGAACGAAAACAGAGATAGAGAGAGAGAGAGATGTTGGGCCGATGTTGTGCGGGTCTCGGTTTGAAATATCGCGTTCCTAATGCACTAGGGCAAAAAATACTCCCCTTACCTCCCTTTGCTGTAGCACCCATTTATCAGTGGAGTGATGAGGGCAGAGGTTAGAAAGTGGTAGTCGTCCATGCAACAATGTTAACCGTATATCAGCCGTCCAAATTTTCTCTCTCTCCTTTCCTTCCTTCCTTTATCTATTTGCGTGTGCCTTTCTCATTCGCCTTATGTTACAAAGCTACAACACGCTACCCAACTAAACCAAATGAAAGCGCAGTTGATATAAAGGAACAACCGTGATATGTCCCACGTAAAAGAGAACAATCTAGCGTCTCACTGTAAAGAGAAAAGAGAATTTTCGTTAACACTTTGACTGCTAAGCCGAAATGATTTGTTTCGCTCAGGACGCCACGAGATAGTATTTTTATTATTCAAAATTTCTCACCAATGATCACCGTGACAATCAAAGTGTTAATGACGTTTCATCTACAGTAAAAACCATTTGATGTATTTTTATTTACGTATCTCCGTCGATCTTTCTTCGTTAACTTCCCTTACGAAACTCTAACCTTAACCTAACTCTAACTTTTATAACAAAATAATATTATTTGTTCTTGTTAGAAAAAAGAACAAAAAAAGACTATCTTCATTTTCGTTACGATATCCCGCGTCAGCGTTCGTTATCGATATTTCAAAAAGTTTAGTTGAATCAATCAACAGTTCTCACGGTATTTCTCCTTTTGTAAACAGCGAGTATTTATCCAATTGGAACTTCAACAATGGTAAGGTAAAAATAGTACGTGCATCATGTTTGTGAAATAAGATAAACGTAACAGAAAATAAGTGATAGAGAGAAAGAATGAAAGAAAAAACTAGGATACAAAGAGAAAAGTATAAAATAAGTTGAAAATGATAGACGGATAGATCGACAAATCTTGTTTTTATGAAATTAAATTATAAAAGTGAAGAAAAATATCAATCCATAATAAAAGTTACTTTTCTATGCAAAGATTTAAAAATATTTAGTTTGATTTAAATGGAATAGCGAGTTCGTGGAGTCTAATAAAATGATAAAAATGATAAAAATGATAAAAATGGAAGAGGAAGGGAGGAAGAAAGAGAGAGAGGAGTTGAGAACTGAAGAAAAGTTTGCTTAGATCAATAGTGTCGGATTCCGCTCGTTAGAGGTCGACTATAAGGCCACACACGTCGTCCTGTTACTTTGGGACGCACATGCAACGACAAGCTACGAGAACGTAACATGCTTGACAGGATAGTAGTTCGTCCGAGTTAGCCCTTCTTCAATGCAAGGCTAGTAGTAGTGGTAGTAGTAGTGGTAGCAGTAACTGTAGCAGTAGCCCTTAGTGTTAGTGAGTGAGGCCTTTGGGATCGGAGCCAACTATTACCATTATGTGCGGACCGTAGCTGCATTATGTCCCGCTGACTATGGCGCATACCAGATATCCTTGAAAACGAACTTTGGATGCGACGTTTCTTGACACTTCCTCGAACTTCTTTCTTCCGTGAACGTATTTACTCGCGCGTGTGCCACCAGCCCTTTTCGAGAAATTCTACGCGAACTGAATTTCGAAGTAACGGAATTCGTGCTTTGCTTTCTCTGATCGAAATTACAGTTATTACGAGAGCATAGTCGGGGAATATTATTAAAAAATGAAAAAAAAAACACACACACACACACAATCCAATTGGTAAGATTACATTTGTTCGTTAATCGATCAATTTTATACGTTACTGAAAATAATTTACTATAATCGAAGGAAAATTAGATCGAGTGTTTATGGTTAATTTATCGAGTAAATTCGAAAGAAAAGAAAAAAAGAAAAAAAGAAAAAAAGAAAAAAAGGAAAAAAGGAAAAAGGTTCGGTTCTCCGTACTCCGAGAATAGGCTGATGGTGGTGTAGTTAGCTACGTTACCTTGGATAGCAGTGATTAGTCTTCGTTAATGTAGAACGAAATTCTCTGGGGAAAGCAAACGTATGTACAAGCCGGGGTAAAAAGAGCGGTAGATTTAAACATTTGTGACTTTGATCGATGTGCAAGGAAAAAGGTCAGTGTTGCGTTCACCCACGAATATGTTTCTCTATGTTCCAGGAAACTAGTAAATAGAAGAAAAGCAAACTACGAATTTTACGATTACCTGCTGCTGTTCCTTTACGAGCTTCGAAATAGGCTATAGCTGTTGTTACGTGATAAAACGATTAACGCGTTATCGTCATGACGATCGAAGGTAATAAAAGATACACCCTCTTTTGCCATTTAATAGGATCGAATAGTTTAGCCGAAGTAGTAATAAATCGTACGGATATTCGACATTACATTTAAAACCGTTGTCCTCAATTTTGTTACCAATTTTTTTCATCTTTATTCTCTCATCCGTTTTTTTATTTATTATATGACAAGCAATGTAATTTTGCTAGTGCTATTTCTCGTATACTCTCTCTCTCTCTCTCTCTCTCTCTCTCTCTCTCTTTCTTTCTTGGAAAAATGAAAAAACGATCGAGTAATAATTCAACGATTTTCCTTTAGTCAACCTACCATGAGCTTTGTGATTTGTTTTAATCGATAAAACGATTTAGCAAACCAACGAGTTAACTCAATTTATTTATCTTCTTCAGTGTATATCGAATAAACAAATATTTGCTTAATTTAATTACGAATTTCTACTGCTCCTGTCCTGCAGAGAGTTAACGTTAATCATTCACGAACTCTCTTCTAATTCGATCGGAATACAGTTCATTACTCTTGACGAATAGCGTAGTCTAGGATTGAAGTTTCGCTTCATCTTCTTTTCTTTTTTCTTTTTTTTCTACTTTATTTATACTAAAGTCCTTTTACAAAAGTACATCTCTCGCTTTAGAATTTATTTGGATTTCATATATTTTAGTTTAAATCTTACTTTACTAAAGTATTATCTTTCTATTGTTTTTATGTTCATTCACTTTTCCGTTTAGTCGATTGGTCTACGAGAAATATCAATAATTTGCGAAGAGATTACAAAGCATACCGATGTAAAGCGAACGAATGAACGAACGAACGAACGAACGAACGAACAAGGCAAGCGTGTATCGCCGATCATTATATGCAGATGTTTGCTATGAGACCAATTGCAAAACGTTAGTGACTATTGACTATGCATAGGGAAACTGAGAACGACACGTCGCCAGCTGAGAATGGTACGTGTTTAGTTGTTCCATTTGTGCGTCATCGCCTTGCAATATATTGAGTACTAATGAGCTTCTGTATTCTCTATTTTCAACAAAAGAAAAGATAAAGAGAGACAGAAATATAAGGAAAAAGTATTCGTTCGAATATTCACGTTATAATATAATATAATAATCGTTATCTTCGGAAAAGTCTAGAGATACATTTTTATCCATTTATTACATTATGAAAAATTGTTATCAACTTGCTTTTTCCTAGTAGGAATTCTTTGAGTATCTAATAAAAAGAAATTTATGAGATAAACTTTTCTCTTTTTTTTTTTTCGTATTTTTTCTAACACTCCCCTAGCACCCTCTCTTCCTCACCAAGTAAATCAAAATAATCCAGCAGCATTTTTCTCATCTCTCGGCCAAGTTACGAGGTACATAAGATGAGATATCCAACAGGAGGGTACATCCTCCTGTTACCGTACCATACACTCCATGACGCCGTTAGTCACTTCGATGGCTCGTAAAGCCGACAAATCGTCCCTACTTAGAGTTACTTAACCTACAGTAAGCATACGAGATCTCGAGGACAAAAAAATTGTCCTCAGTAACAGGTTACTTTCGTAGAAAGTTTTGATTAATAGTTTTTCACTGATAATATATGTATAACTGGCCAAACCTGTGTTCCAAGATTAGATGACTTTTATTAATTTTTAAATGAATCATTTAGAAATCTTTTACATTCTTCTTTAAAGCTTTCGCAAATGTAATTTTTCACGATTATAATAAAAATTTGGAAATCTTTAGATAGGATCTTTACCTCGGAATGGTAAGTGGCAAGAGACGCGTGCCGATAGGCTCCCTAATAATAATAATCTTAATATCATTCCTTATTATATCTTAGGCAAGAAGCAGAAACAGGACTCATTACGTTTCTGCAAGCCTGCGCGAACAAGCTTATATTATATCTTTCCATCCTTTTCTATCCCTCCTTTAGCTTCTACTTATCTTATTTCTCTTTCTTTCTTTCTTCCTTCCTTTACCACGACCAACACAATATTACATTTATGCAACGAACGTGAAAATGCAAGGTGAACCGCTTATGTATAAACGATGCAAAGTCATTACCTACTTTCTAAATAGCGTCCCTTAACCATTTGAGATCATCGTGATATGACAACAAAAATGTTCTACCTCCTCTCCGTTGACTAAATTGTTTTAACAGTTTTCTTCTACAACACGAAAAAGCACCTAAAAATAATAATCTATGAATAGACATTTGAATTTATATGCTGTCTAATAATAAATAAAAATTCTTGTAAATGTGTTTAAATTGTGACAAGATTTTTCTTATTTTCAGACGGAATATAATATAAGTGTACTGTACTGTGTTATTTGTTCATTTTTGTTGGAATAAATTTGTATTTGCTCGCGCAAAGTAAGTAGGATGAAGAAAAGACGTAACTGAGTGATAGATAGTAGGGAAAAAGGCTAGCTAATGTACAGTTCATTAGAGCGGAAATTTTAATCTTCCTCAGAGATTATCGTTGAATCTATCAAGACTCCTTGTGATATTAATTCGGGTGCATCTATATATATATATTTTTTTATGTACAGGTATACTCTTTTCTCATTTATCTTTTTAGATTTATCCAGAATGTCGTCTTTTATTCTCTTCCGATCAAACTCTTCCTCAATCTGTTTCTTATCCTTTGAAACTTCCTCGATATTAAAGCCTTTAATAGAAGTCAACCGGTGTATTTGTCGGTTCCGGAAATGAGGTTAATCGATGCGCAATGTAACTGTCTGTACATCCAACTTTATCCTGAAATAGAATCTCCTTAACCCTTTCTCTACGATAGAGCTTTGTTTGTGGTAACTCTGTCCTGGATTACATATTAATGGTACTAGCGTATCAAGATTTTAAAATGAGGTGATAAAATGAAAATGGGAAATATCAGAGATGCAAATAAATTGCAGCGTTATTAAATAATATGATCAAGAAAGAAAGAAGAAAACCATGGAAGAATATTTATGAAGAGAACTATGAAGAATATTATGAACAAAACTTGTTTCTGGACCTTTTGATTTCATAATAATTGTTTAGAATATCAAGGATAACTGTTTAACATGCCGAAGTAGTAGAAGGAAAAGTGTGATGTGATGAAAACGCTAAGACGGATGGGGAACTCGAATTTATATTACGAGTAATTTAGGCGAATCTTGTTAAAGTTAGAAGCTTAGTTTTCTGGGGCAAAAGTTCATGTTTCGGAAAAAATATAGGATTGTAAAATATTCAAAAGATTCCAAGATGAAATTAGAATTGGTATGCTTTCGTGCATTCTCTTGATGCTAAGTTTTATATCGCATAAGATCCTTTTATCGATGCGTTTATATTCTTTCGAAGAATCGATGTTCGCGGTTTAAAGTAAGATTCTGGCAAATTGCTTAGCCAAGCACGCGTCGATCGAAAAAGCAATAATAGCGGTAGAGTATCGTATCGGGGATTTGCAAGACCCTAATTTAAGGATAGCGAGCAGACGAAACTCGCGAAGCAAACCGAATATACAGAGAGATAGAGAGATAGAGAGAGAGAGAGAGGAAAATGGGATCACTCGAAATGATTGTTGTCGGCTTTCCCGGAAACTCGAGGTATGGTAATCAGGAGACATTTCCGATCTCAGAACGGAATTACGTACACACACACACACACACACACACACACACACATACACACAAGGAAGCCGGCATAAATTAGTCTTCGCCGAAGCTCCGCATTTCCGCTGGCCCGATAATTGGCTTAACCGACAGAGAAAGAGATATAGAACTCCTTGCGGATTAGACAATAGAGAAATTCTCTCTTTTCGCAAAAGTCTCGACATCGTATTTGCAAACCTCATTTTCAGTCATTGCATTCTAATCAATTTCTTCAAAGCAACCAAGTTATAAAGCCACTAGTTGCGAATTTTTATTTAAAAAAACAATTACGTTTATTATTAGAAAAAGATAGCTATATTGCTTCAAATTATTTTTCTATTATTTTCACGTGAAGAAACAATAGCACCGAGGATTTCCGCGTACGATTGATGTTTCAGCATATGATTTTTTCATTATGGGTGAAACCAAAATTCTAGTAATCCATCCATGCACATCGGAACCTAGTGTACAAGTTAACTCCGTTCTCTCTCTCTCTTTTTGTTTCACTCTGGTGCGCATTCTAGTTGGAGAAAAGCTCGACTGTTCAGGGGAAAAGTTGAAATTAGCATTCTAGAACGCGTAACGCAGCAAAACGTGATAACTAGGTAATTAAACTTTGTACGGTTCGCGTGAAAAAATATACACGCGGTGCAAAATATATAGAAAGAATAAAAAAAAAAAAAAAACAGTTATCCTCCTATTGTGCTTTCTTTTATTAGCCTCTTTTCCTTGTATCCTTTAACGCTCATATTCCTCGTCTTTGTAATTGCTTTAAGATTTTGAGCAGGCTTTTAAAAAATATATTCACCATCCTTTTTGTCCAAATTGGAGCTACCATTGGGTCTATTCAATCTTTGTGAATTAACCATCGTAATTCGCGCTTCACGTGATTTTAAGTGTACCATAAGAGATCGTTCACGTCCGTCCCTTAGGAAAAGGAATTCCAACTCGTACGCTTGAAGAATGTTTAGATATGAACTAACAGAAATTGCTCTCCGCATATTTGCACGACCTTTAACGATGGAAGTTTCTCATGTTTCTAATTCGTGACATTTATACCATAAAGTATACGAATGCATGTAAGCATAAACCAAAGAGAAAGATAGAAAGAGAGAGAGAGAGGGAGAGTATCTTTTATTAAACCGTTTCTAAACTGTAAGATTTCTAAAAAGATATATATATATATATTTGTTATTGACAACGGTTACTCGTATACTCGTGCATATGAAACTTACCGTAGATTCATTCGATATTTTGGAAAGCTTATAAACCCGAAGAGTTACGACATTTTTTCCTCAAGTACCTGTTCCATTTCTTTCGTAAATGTATTTGCAATGCACATTCTTTTTCCACGTGCGTGAGTCGAAAAAGAAATACCGACATCTCAAAAGTCAGCGAATATTTTTCCTCTAGCCCTCGCCGCCCCTCCTTCGTCCCAACCGCACAAAGACATTCCGTTTTGGCAAAATTCACGAGTTTGTTTCGTCTGTCATTGGGATTTTCGAAACATTCAAAAGTCATATTTCGAGGCGTCTTAAAGTAAGTAAAGTAATACAAAATATATAGACGAATTTTTGTCGTTGTTGAATCGTATTCCCATGTCAAGGAACGTGTTACCATTGAAAACGAATCGAATACATGGTTGTTGAAATAATTTACTAAAAACGATTCAAATATTCCGGTTACTTTACTCTTTCCAGCTTTTATTTATCCGCGAGCACAATGCGGAAATGGATGTATGCATGAATGTGCATACAGGTGCAAGTTCCTGTAAAGATCGCTCGTTCGTTTGATATCAAAATTTTCTCTACGCACAATTATATTTTTGTCTCTTTCTCTCTTTCTCTCTTTCTCTTTCTATACAAATAGGATAATCTGAGGTAAATGGTGCACAAACTTGTTCCTACCGATATAGAATTGATCAATATGTTATTATTAACTGTTGGTAGTAATGTACATGTACATTTATTTATGTATATATGTAACCAAAGGTAAAAATGAAAAGTAGGTTAAACGAAATGGATTGGACGAATACTGGAAACGTTGTTTTCGCGATGTTTCGTCTATCGAAACGCCGACTAAAATGGAGTACGGGCAAATAGGAAATAAAATATATCGAAGATAAAAGTTTCCGCTATTGGTTCTACGTTTATAAAATATAAACTCTCTTTCTGGCTCGTAGTATTATTTAAAGCGTTTGCACAAATTTCTTGGAAAAATTCAAGTCAAGGAATTTTGTCATTTTGTAAAACTATGTAAAAATATTTGCAAATTTTCTAGTTGGATAAAAATAACGAAAAAAATGTGTACATTTTCGGATAAATTTGAGTCATTAAATACTCACGAGTGTAGAGCATTACGAAGGGAAATAAAAATTAGAGAGAAATATCGTTGCATCGTTGTACGCGTTACATGACGACGAGGACTCATTGATATTTTCGAGAGGAAAAAAAAAAAAAAAAAGAATAAAAAATAAAAAATTCAACTCGACGAAGAACAAACTACTCGCTCGCTCGTGTTTTCATTCTACGTTCAAACACATATTTTATAATACGTGCGTACATCGGTTAGTTTTAGATTATCGTTTGATCTATTCGCATTCATATTCAAAACGAACGACATGTTCTATCGTGGATGCATAATAAGTTATTGACGGAATGTTGCTTTCTGCCACATGAAATTATATATGTAAATTTGACCAAACCCAACGAAGGACGGCCATACCAACGCGTTCATCAGAATAAAACACATTACCAAGGCTTTTCTCGCATCTTTTTCATCCACATCTCTTCTTCCATTAATTTCACCTTCTATTAAAAATCCTGATCAGCGAGGGAAGACAAAGACGATTGAATTGCCTCCATTAAAGGAAGCTCGTAATTACTGTGCTGCTGCTGCTGCTGCTTCTGCTGCTTCTGCTGCTTCTGCTGCTTCTGCTGCTTTCACCGATATCGAAAAACGATTTAACTTAAGTAGAAACGTTCAATTGTTCTTCTCCCATTCTTAACTTTTTATCTGTTTACTTTTCCTTATCTACTAGTGTATCTTATCATCTCTCTTGTACGGACTATTACTTTTTTCACGGCTTTGTAAAAATCGCATCATAACGTAACATCTTCAATGAAATCCTATATAGAAAATCCTATAAATTGTTTCTTTTTGTTGCTGTCCTATAAGTTGACTTTGCATAAATTTACAATTCCATTTGAATTTTGTGCTCTTTTCTACTTTCTCTATTGTTATATTTAAAAGGCAAGCAACTAAAACAGGATAATCATTTTAAACTTCAATGAATTTAATATAAAAGAAAATTTATAGCTCTCGATAGTTGAATTGGTGGTATCGATTCTTCATACATATATATATATAGGGAGTCCTCGAAAGTACATAGCTTTCTGTCGAGTCCCCTCAGTGATTTTCCGTGGGAATGTTCTCACGAGAAAAGTCTTTCGAGGGTCGATCCAGTCGAGAGGAGCTTTCACATGCATAGAATGCTTACTCTCGCCGTGTTCCAGCTTTGACCTGATCCAATGTCAAACCAGATGTGTGTCCGGTATAACATATATCTTTCTTCCTTCTTCTTTTCCTTTATCTTTAAGTTCACCGTTTTTATTCGATTCTTTTACACACGCACGCGCACACATATTAATGTATACCTACGTGTCGTACTAATCCACGACGCGTTCCACTTTATATTTCGCAAAATGCAAAGGGTATGAGAGAAAAAAAAAAAAAAGAAAAAAAAGAAAAAAAAGAAAAAAAAGAAAAAGTGTGGTAGCACAGGGAAGAAGAAGGCACTCTCCGGTGTTGATGGGCCTCCGCACTTTGAAAAGCTATCAAAGGCAGCATGCCGACGAATCTCTGAAGAGCGTTGCTTACCCAAAGGGTCCTCCCCTTGCTTTTCGAGAGGTCTTCAGAAACGCAGCGTTAGAAGCGCTGAATATCTGCCGTTTATGTCTACGTTCTGTCGCCGTTGTTTATATCGACCCGACAAACTCGTCCAGCCTCCTCCTCCTCCTCCTCCTCCTCCTCATTCCTTCCTCGAAAGCCTTGCTTTCAAAAAGCTTACCCAAAATTTCACTCAGAGATATTCCCCATCCCTCGTCCTTTCGCAAATACCAACATCACCTTCTATCTCTAACTATAGCGTTTATTTTCCTTTTTTTCACTAGGATATGTGTGTACCCACTTACATCCAATTGTTTATTCGAATCAAATAAAATAACAATTTTTGTTACCTCTAATAATTGATTGTTTTCTATGCCGAGAGATAGAGAGAAACGTACCTACTGGATCACGAGTTCCGAATACTCGTGGCTGTAGGAAAAATTATGATCCACTCGGATGAAATCCTAATCCTATTCTTGGCCGGATAAGATCCCCGGAGTTGCCACATGAGCGTTTATCAAGAAAGTTGAGAAAAAAGAGGTACTAGAGAGAAGCGTGGTCCGAAGGGCGTCGTCTAAGTAGGGTAAAGAAATAAGAAGAAAGACAAGAAAAAGTCGATAAAATCATCGAGGAAAAGCACGAGCGTGTACCAACTAAATGATTTAACGTTAATAATAATAATAATTATTATTATTATTAATACAATAAATATTATAAGAAAAGTTATTTAGCTCTAATGTCGTACAAATAAAAGCTAAACTTATGTAGTATATTTGCGAAACTCTAAAGAGCGTAAGCAATCTTCTTTTCACCAAAGAAAAGTAAACTAAGAAACTTTTTGAATATTGTGCGAGAGAAGGGTCTGAAATTACTCGAAGTGGGAGGGACTTAATTTCGTCTCCTCGTTAGAAATTCTACGATTTCTTACTAGACTATTGTTTAATCAAACCACAACGAAAAAAGTGAAAAAGAAAGAAGAAGAAGAAGAAGAAGAAGAAGAAGAAGAAAAAGTAGAGCTTTATAATGTTTAATATTTATTCCGATGTAACCAATATTCCGAGATAAAATTAAAAAGTAAGCCATCATATTTTTCCAGAATGGACAAACAAGTTGAAAGGTGAAAACAAATTGTCATTTTTCCTTTTAGAAACGTTGGAAATTGATAATAAATGATTTACAAATATTCATTTATTTTTCATGAAAATACAGTTAAATACTAGACAATAAGGAATAGTTAGTAAAATTTATTGGTTTTTATCTTAGGTTTTATGTAACTTGTGGTCTCACACCAGGAAGAGTAGTAACCGTAGCCGAGGTGGCGCCGCAAGGCCGCGCATTAAATCGTGGTTATTAAAATATAAATTCGATAATGTAAACGCCAGCTTAATTAAGTTGAAATATAGCGGCGACCGTCGTCGGAAACTCGCCATTGGCCGACCGCGCCGCCTCGTATACTACTAGTAAAATGGATTTAACTCGCATCCACGACTTGGAGCTTTGTTGGAATTCGAAGAAAATAGAATTAGAAAGATGAAAGTACAAAATTGAAACGTTAACGCTACAAATTTATGGATATATTTAGATAAGATTTCATTTTATCGAAGAGAAAAAAAAACGGTATTTCCAAGTTGGTCATATTGTTTCGACAGCGTCAATAAAGCTCACGTTTTATCCAGGATCAAGATGGATCCGTTTAAAGCGAATACACTATATAAGTTTATCTTCGCATAAATTCCTTGAAAAAGGAATCAATATATAATCTACTTTGTTTCTTTTTGCCTTTACCTTTAACATCATTTCTTCGTTGGGAAAGTTGGTAATTTCGTAGACTGGAAAACAAAAAAAATGAGAGGCATCGAGTATCGAAAGTTCGAAAAGAGAGAGATAAGTTCGACAGGTTGTTGGAAGAGCTTTTTAACGAGGTCGCATTCGAACGTTTCGCTTCCGTATTATCTCGCAATAAAAACAGGCTCCAACAAGGGCACCCACCTCCTGTCCGGCTATGAGAAATGCGCGAAACGTGCTACGAATGCGAGCTTAATGGGAAGAGCCAGGGAGTTGGCCTATTTATAGCTTGAGCACCGCGCCTTCCTACAGCAGCAGCAACAACAACAACAACAACAACAACAACGTAACCCGATGCAGTTTCCGGAGATTTTGGACAATGTCGCATGGTCGCTGCCAGATTGGAGCCGTCGACAGAAACTTGGACGAGGGTAGTAACTCACGTTACCCGACGTTCTGGTGCTACTACCTGTGTTGATTGTACTAGTAGTAGTGCTTTAGTATCACCGGTAGAGTATCTCCACGTATCACTGTGTTCAACGTACGTGTATTTTCATCCACGGTTGGAACATGTTGAAGTGTTTCGCGACGAAACCGGGCGGGGACGAGCCAATTGTATCGCCCTTGGCAATTCCACGGACTCCTGGCTAATTGTTCTTGCCAGCCAGCAAGTTACGAGCCGTTTCCGATGCCGAGTCCGATGCCGAGTCCGATGATGAGTCCCCGAAATTGTTCTTGCACATCGGGATACGTGAACGTTGCGTGCAAGTTACGATACTTGTTAACAATTGATAGGAATCTAACAAATTGAAGAATTTTAATTGGAACGAGTCCAGCTTTGTCACGTAACTTTGTTATACTGTTCGAATATGCACTTTTCAAATTACGATCTTACTATTGTTCGCTAATAAACGGCGATAACGAAATTGTAGCGATTACCATATGGTAATGCGATTCATCGAAAGACTGGCAGCACTCATGCGGCAAATTATAACGTTGTCTAATCCACATTCGACCAGTATCCAATCCTACTAGTCTCGTTGTATTATGCGTGCGTGCACACACATTCGCATATATTGGAACACTATAGAACTTAAAAGAACTTAATCGCAGTAATACGAATAATATTAAATAGATCTTATTTGAAAATAATAAATATATTTCATGGAAAAATTCAAATTCTTGACACATTAAGAAAGAATTATTAACGCGCAAACAAGTTAAACGTAAACTCATTACTAAACACAAATTTGATGATAGTTTAAAGAGGATTAAAGGATGACCACATCGTTGTGAGTCGGCAACTAAGTATATGTTTGCGTTACTTGATTTGATCCCTTCGGTAAAGATTGCTTCTGTAACGATATATATACAATAAACACAGTAATATATAAGCCACTTATATCAAGAAAATATTTTACTAATAAATGATCCAATGAAAATCTCTACTCGTCAATGTTTTAAAATACAACGCAATCGAGAGTTAATATTTGTTCGAGACAAACACGATTCTTTGAAAAGTTGGATACAGCAAGTTCTGCGAAAAGTAAAATTGCATACATATATCGAAGATTGCATAGTTTCAAATGTGGTTTCTCGTTCTGAAAGGGATGAACAGAGAAAGTGGAAGGAAACGGTAGAAGAGAAGAGAAGAGAAGAGAAGGGCACGGAATACAGTGGGATGTTGGGCGTGGAGACAAATTGTTGAACAGGGCTTGCGGTTGGACGTACACATGTTCGCCAAAGTTGGGTTACATTTAGAAAACAGGATTACAGTTCGCTTCACGGTTCTAGTCGGACGGTGAGTACGGTCGAAGACTATGAAACTGCAATGCACCTGCACATAGTGCGCGCAGGTGGCTTCCAAGGGCGCTCTCTTTTTCTCTCTTTGCAGCATTGTTTTCGTTTCTGGTGTTGGGTAGAGCGGCGGAAACTGCGATTGGCCAACCGCAAAATCAACGATAATCTGTGCTTTCCGTACTTCCCATTCGTTTTCTCACCTCGAATCTATTGTTTACCCCTTTCTACTTTTGCTACAAGAACAACGACCGATCAATCGTCCGCGAAACGTGCTTTCGAGGAAAGAAATATTTGAAAACAAAATTCATAGGTCGTTTATTAGTAGTAAAGTAATGGGAATTCAAAGTTGAATATAATTACGATTGTAATCCGATGCGATATTTTCGTTTTTCAAAAAGATACGAACAATGAATTTGCTTCGTTTTAAAAAGAAACGGTTCGTATGCGTCGTGCACGCGTTAGGTTTTTACTACTTTTGAAAATTGAGTGACATTTTTATCGACTTGTAAGCTTGTGGATAAAATATTCAATAGATACAGATATTGTAAGGATCCTATTTTCAAAGCGGTAATTCAAGATTGAAAGTTCAGAAAAAAAAAAAAAAAAAGAAAAACCAGTAATCCAACATAGATCGCGAAGAAATAATAAAAATAGGATGAAAACGTAGCCGTTTCTCGAAATACGCGAAGGCTTCTTCTTCCATCGAAAACTTACGTGCGACAGGAAACAGCTGCAACATCCGTTTTCTCTTGATCCAGGCCGATTCTTGTTACAGTTTTACGAGCAGCTTGTTCCTCTTACTTTTTACGGCCTCAAGTTATTCGGCCGAACGGAAATTTTCAAGAAGATGCTTGCGTGTAAAAATTCTTCGAGATATTTAAAAGCACCAAAATTCCATTTACTACAATAGGTACGAAGGTAAGGGTAAAAATAACTTTGAATTTCTACCTAACGGACCTTGACGTTTTTTTAACTTTAATTTCTTAGTCGCGTAATGAGATTTTTGATCAATTTAGACGAGTAAAGTTTAAACGTATCTTTGTATAGTAATTAATTAAAAAAATGTAAGAGCAGAATTGTAAAGCTCAAGTAAATCGATAATAGTACCCCCTAAGGTTTTCCATCTCTAAGTTTATCTTTGACCTGTCTTTTCCTCTCTTTATTCTTTTCTCTTTCATTCTTCTCGCGTTCCTCTTACTCCGGTGCTTTTATACGACTTCGAGGTCGTGTCTGCGTTTCGCTCTCTCGCGTTATAGAAGTTATAGAACGACGACTCTCTCTCTCTCTCTCTCTCTCTCAGGTACCCTTGTTACTCGCCGTTAATTAGAGTACAGCCTGCTACTGACGACAACTAACTGCAAAGGAGAGTCTTCTCTTCGTTCTCTACACTAGCGAGGCTCTTGTCAGCCTTCTTCCCTTCAAACTATTCGGGTTTCTCTACTTCCGATTCGAATCGTCTACACGACATTTGTGGTTCGAATTATTCCACTGAATCTCCTTCCTCGAAGGTTGAACCCTCGAGCAGGACACGAGTTACCACGACAACATCCAGCCCCGATTAAGGTAACGTCCTGGATTTATAGGAAGGAAAAGCATTTTCTTCCGTATTCGAGAGCATCAACCTGGCGTTACGATCCAAAAGTTTGGACGTTAAATTTTACGATGCCCGCCGCCGTTGGGCTCGTTACGAACGATTGTTCCACCTCGAAAGATCGATTACGTTCTTTACTCGCTAAACGACCATACACCAAATTCAATTTATTCTTCATTTTACTTTTTTCTTTTTCTTTTTCTAATAACAAAGATAAACATTTTATTATTTTGTATTCTTTTTCTTCGGTATTTCGTGTTATGTTATATATATTTTGTGTGAGTTGCGATATAACGTTGAATGTATCGATGGGAAAATCGAGTTAACTTCGTGCACGTTTCGCATTGATTCTCAAGTCGCAAAAGATCCGTACAGCTTTTGGAAAAACTTGATTACTTTTCGATCTCTCCTACGTGAATCGAATGTTCATATTGGCAATGATTCGTTCAAGTTAATCGCTCCGACGCGATCTTTCTTACCTCTCTTATCCGTGATACGATAATTTTGTTTTAAAATGACGTTTCGTTTTAATCAATCGTTAAAAAAAGTTCAACGTAATACTCGACACGATTGATTTACGAACTCAAATTAAACGTTTTGACAAACCAAAGATATCCCCGTTAGGAACTTTTTTATTATCGGCCAATTTTATGAAAAATCCCGAACGTCGTTACCTCAAATCTTCTACAACGCGTTAAATTATAGTAGTTCTGTGATGGTGCAGAAGCGAATACCATCGAATTTTGTCACTTCGTTCATCAAACGTGTATCACACCGGCATGCATCGAATTTCAATTCGTTCGATAATATAGGACAAAAATGAAGAAGAGATTGAAACAAAAGTACGATAATTTAACGGGGCGAAAATTTGTAGTCGAAACGATCGAGACGACGCGGCATTGGTTACGCCATCGAACACGAGCTAGCCGTAAATTTGTGCGTTTGTTCGAGAATATCGAATCGCGCGCCAAAAACGTCAGCGTGGATTTCATTATCGCGCGACCCGAGATAGATCGCCCTAGATAGAATGAGAGAGAGAGAGGAGTTGCTAAAACGAATATCTTCGTGGATATCGCGCAAATTGATCGTCTCGTTCCCCGTTGAGAACCGAACGACTCTTCCTGATTAAAGCTCGCGAACGGAAAACGCTTTTCCTATTTATCAACGGCACGTGTTGCCGTTCGCCAAACTATGGAAAAAAGTCTAGGAAATAAGACCAAAAAATAACATTCGAATGGAATTAGCGGGAGAGAGGTTATATTTATTATCCTATCAAGTTTTTTTTTTTCTTTCCCCCAATCTCTATTCTATATACTATATTATATAAAATAAAATATAATAACTTTTGTCTATGTTATAGAAATAGCAATTTCCCAGAGAAAAACGTGTCGCCGTGGGCTATGCTGAATCATCAGAATGAAATGATATAAATTCCGTGGACGTCTACGTTAATCGTTTCAACGCTCGTCCAACAATTCGTTGGACGCCCTTCGACGATCCGCGCCCTATTCTCCAACTCATTCGTTTGCCATCTTTCCGAACAAACTTGATACGCCATTAGTTTGACTCGTTTGCGTAGTTTGTTAATTGACAAAATCGATTTTCGTTGCTTGCTTCTCGTGAGTTCTATACATATCTCTCTCCACCACTCTCTCATACTTGTATAGCATGTGCGACCTCGGCAGTTGGTAATATCGATCCCACCGAGCGCGAAAGCGATTCTTTTTGTTGTTTCGCCAAGCCGAGACGCGAAGAATTTTTCGTTATATTTCACCGTCACTCGTTCCAGTATTTTTCATTGGTACGAAAAATATCTGAATGCTTAACGTTCGTTTGCGAGTCGACACAATCCCCTTAACCGGAAGAGTTGGACAAATTCGTAAGAAAAATAAATGTTATCGAGACCAGAAAGAAAAAAACAAAAGGTAGAGAGAATCGTATCGAACCAATTTGTGGTCTAAGCCTTAAGCTCGAGCTTAAAGGACGAAAGACGCACAAAGAATTTCTACTTACTCTGTCCGCCAACGTAGATCGGAGTCCACGTGACCTGAGAATAGACCAACGAGGCCGTTGCGAGGAGTACGGCAGCAAACCATAAACCCCAACGCGTCGCACTCGTTACACCAATATCCTCGCTCGTCGCCATTTCTCTCTCTCTCTCTCTCGCTCTCTTGCCTCTCTCAATCAGTCCTCCGCCTCAATATCATTTTTCTTGGCTTCTCCCATACTACTACTTTTTCCTCCTTCTTCCTTTCAAGAGCTTCGAGAACCGCTACGTAATCCCGTGAACGTTCTCCTATCGAACACGTTTATTTCCTTTTTTCTTATCACCAAATTTTATAGACAATCCCTCTAGTTTTTTTTTTTTTTTTTCTTTTATTTCAACATTCCAAATAGATTGATTCCGAATAAGGAGGGAAAGAAATTTTCACGAGAAATCATTTGCATTCTACCGCGACGCTTTTCTTCATTCATTCTATTCTTCGTGATTTGATTGTTCTCCAACACCAAACTATCTTTTTCTTCTTCTTCTTCCTCTTCTCTAAAGACAAAATCATTGGCGTCAAAAAGTTCCATAAAACGCTAAGAGAGATACCTTCGTTTTCTTTCTTTCTTTTTTCCTTCTTTACTTTTTTCTACTTTCAACGTATTCTTCTCCTTAAGGTCGAATTACGTATCGTCGAGGGCCTAAGAACTTGTTCTTCTTTCTCTTTTTCCAATTCTTCCTTTCTCTTTATCCTATTTCTTCTGCCTTTAAGTCGTTCTCTCGAAAGTACTTACTATATCCGCACTCGGTCTTTATCCTATTGCTTTTCGTGTTATTCGGTGGCTTTGCTGCCCAGATCAAACGGAAACCTCTTTCCAAGGACTTGCGAATACTCGTCTGTAACAAAACACAAAAACCATTTCATTAGAGATATCTCTTTTGAAGTTCGATCATTAAGAGATTAATCAGGAATAACTCTATTACAAAGGGAAACAAAGGGAAAAAATTATGGGACCCACTACAAAAACCAATCGACCAAACGATTAATAGAAATTAATCACTTGTAGAAATTGTCTCATAAATGTTATTACTTATATTTTTTTAAGAATATTTTATTAACGATAAGTCACGCCATCGAGAGACATACCTAAGTCTGACCGTTGCTTGATACTATCTACTTAAAGTTACGAGATAGCGTAAAAAAACGGAACTTTCATCGAACCTTCGACGATTAATGAGACGTAAATAGTATCAATGAAATTCTTCTACGTTTCATACCAAAAATTTGTTCTTTACCAATATTGAAGCAATTAATTCGAGTATTCGAATGCGATCGATTAATACTAATGACAAATATAATAATATCATTAAAGCTAAAAGTCAAATTGAAAGAGATAGAGAAAGAGAAGAAAAAACAGAGATCGAACCCTCGTCGTATAGTAATTACGATGATGCCTTTCCGTTTGGTAAAACGAAACCGATGTCAAAGTAAGGAAAAAATCCCGATAAATGAGAAGAATCAGCCGTTATAAAGGTGTCAATGGCACAAAGGCTGGGTTATACATTTTCTCTACCTTTTTATTTTCTCTGCTTCTTTTAGTCTGCTAATTTTTCTCCTTTTTTCTTACTTCAAATGACTGGTTTTTTTTTACCATTTTCGTTCGTTTATTCGTTTGAATAATCTCTTCATATACAATATATCACAAGAACGCGGATAAAGGATTATCTCCTGTCATCGTCGTTGTTCATGGCAACATGGCATTTGGAATAAGTACAAAATCATAAAATTGTTTTATTCGTTTGAAATATTGTTCTTTTCAGAAAATTTCAAATAATTTATATTATTTGAAAGAATATTATTTTAACGTTGTTTTATATGTAACGATAGAATACAAAATGAAATATTTGACTGTTTATATCTACTGGGTAAAAGACTGAAATGTTAAATTTGCCAGAGGTTAAGGATACGATTAACCGTTTTACTAGCACCAGCAATAGTAGTAGCAGTAGCAGTAGCAGTAGTAGTAGTAGTAGTAGTAGTAGTAGTGGTAGTGGTAGTGGTAGTGGTTTGATGCTAGTGCACAGCTGGGGCAGCGTAAATAACGTTTTCAGAAGCAGAGAGATAATTATCTAGCTACGGCTTGTACTGGACTAAAACAGATTCTCCGTATACACGGTGACTACCTTTTTTTCACATTTTCTACTTCCTTCTCTTTAACTTCCATAAGAGAGTAGGGGGGTACGAAGCTTTTTTGCCTTTCTCTCTCTTTTACTTTCTCAACTTTCCATTTATACGTAATCGCTCGTTACAGTCTTTTCCGTAGGCGGTTAGTTTACACCATTTGGGTGCTAGCGCGACCAAAATTATACTCGAGTGTCTTATCTCGAAACGCCTAAACATCGAAATAATTATATTTATTCCGTCTTCCGAGAATGTACGATTGAATTTTTAGAGCTTTCATCGATCCATTAAATGCTATTCGAAATTTCGATATTTCCAAATATTATGATTATTGTTACTTGACTAATCAACATCAATTAGTCGAGGTTGATTGCTTTAATTATATGACCAAGCTAACTTGATATTATTTTTGATCGTGCGAATCAAAGCTACATGTTTTTGGATAATTAAGCGCGTGCAATTATTAACGAATTTGATATTCTCGAATTTCTTTTGAAAAAGACACGTAAAATAATCATGTGACGAGTGACGAGTCACATCAAATGACGCGGCAATGTGTTATAATATAATGGAAGGTAGAGAGGATGCAATCACGCATCAGGATTATTCGATGGTATTTATTTTCTCTGCGTATACGTATTACATTTCGCTTATCGAGCATAAGCACCAAGCATAATTTTAAACATCCTCTATATTCTTGTTTAGTTACATGCTGAAAGAAAAAACTTCATTCCTTGTATGGATACACACAATATGATTACATGACAATGCGCTCTCGACCAGGTAATCCGTTCTTCCTGTTGTTACTCTTTTTCTTTTGTAAAAGAAAAAGTAAGAGAAAAAGTCTAACACAGCAGGTAGACGTGATAGTCATGAGAAAAAAGTCAACGACGAATGTGTTGAAAATAATGAAAAGTAAAGATTCCAAGGTAATATTTGTCGTTTTGTTTAATTTGTTTGATTTTGTCGTGGTATTTCCTATCTCTCGCTATTTCATCATTTTCTACTTTTCTATCACATTTTACGGTCTCTCGTATCCGTAGCTTTTGATTACTTTCTACTCTCCTGGCCGTATATAGCTGATTCTGTAACCAGGCGCACAATTACCGTATCCACGCAATCAGTCAGGTTTCTCCTAGGCAGCCTGGATGTTTACCAGCCGGAACGTAGCACATTTAGTTTCTAATGGACCTTGGCGACGAAGGATAATGACACGTTCGTTCCGCGGCTCGGTGCAGTTTCACCAAAATGTGTCTCTTCGTTGGAGCTCTCTACTCGCATGTCCTCCTGTCTGTTCTAAGCATCGGACAATATTTGTTTTTCACTCCACCGACTACTGCAAACTCTATTCTATCTTTGCCAAAGTAGAACTTTCGATTGCTCCCCAACCATAGGAGGAGACATTTCCATATTTGAAAACGTCCTGTAATCCGATTGAAATGCAACTAATTCATCATCTAGAAAGGTAAATGATCATTTGAGGTTTTCCATTTAAATGTGGATCTATTAAAAGAGATTTTATCAGTCGACTGATTACTTAAAACGTCGACGTTTGCAAAGAACATAAATGCATTCAATCTTGCCTCCCTACGTCTGCATGTGTACGTTTATATAGATATCTACCTACCTCCTACCTACCTACCTACCTACCTCCGTACAGATACATATTTTGAAATACACGATATGAGCGTTGCTGCTGGCTTTCATTCATACTTTCAGAAAGCAGTAGCGAGTTTGCCTCACCCATGAGAAAAAGAGAAGAGAAGTCCTCGTACTTTCACGAAGTACTTTTAGGATCGTGTGGTTAAGTGCCTGACGAATGGCACACGAGGGAAATTACAAAAGTCTCATTCGTTGACACTTCTCATTTTCTCGATGCGTCATCATTCGTTGAAAGACCTCGCACGACTGCCAACGATAATCGTTATTTTACATGAAAAGTGAAACATGCTTGTAAATACGAAACTCTTATAGAATTTTATTTTGACTAGAAAATAGTTGGGAACAAATGTTAACGATAATAAAAAGAAAAAAAAAGAAAAAGACGCGGCGGTGATTTCGTTCGTAGCATGCGAACAAAAGAAACTCATTTAAAAAAATGTTCTAGGAAATATCCCATATATTATAGACGCATCACCGAATTTTTTCTTTAGAGATAATCCTTAGAAATTTCTATTTATTCTTCTGCAAAACTGTAGTAGAATCGTAACTCAGCTACTGTCGAAGATATACGATTTGAAAAGCTGGAAGGTATATTTATAACCTCTCCGCCGTGTATTCTAACTGAAAAGAAATAAAAACAAAATCCAAACATCGATTGCACGAACAACCCCTACCGATGAACCAACGGCTACGCTATAAAACAAAACAAACAGCTACGAAATATCGAGGACAAAAAATTATCATTTTATTTCGAACGTTAACGAGAACGTTAAACGAGATTATAATCGCGATTTATTGCAAACGACGCGAATATTTTTAGTGGCTTTTCAAAAGATTAGTGACAATTTCCAACGAAATCTCCTATATCCTGATTTCGTGCTCATCACCAGTCATCATCTTCTTCCTAAACCATTCAAAACTTCTATTTATGATTAATTGAATCTTTCTATCCATCTACGCGTATGTGCACAGGCCAACTTTTATCCCGGGATTAAGATACAAGTTTCTTTACGAGAAAAATAAATTCCAAGGACTTTTATCGAGATCGATAACTTTTCAGACCTATCTCGTCGACAAAAAAAGTAATTCTTAAAGTAGTGCTTCGCGAAAAATGATCGATCTTCGTGTTATTAATGATTTATTCGAAAGAAACAAAATATAGAAAAAAAGAGCACACACGCACAGAAAAATTCTAGACAAAGAGAATAAAATAAAATACACAAAAATACGTTGACTGTGAACAAGAAAAAGAAGCAAGTGTAAATATATATTAATTTTGAATAAATTTGTGTATAGCAAAAAATTTGGCGTCTCATTTTCTTTCATTTTTCGTTTGCAATAAAATGAAACACTTCCGACGGATCATTACGCAGCCTTTTGTTCTATCACGTGTATCGAATAAATGGAGAAAGAGACATGGTGAAGCGAAAGAGGGATCGAAAAAAGAATAAAAATAGAAAAAGGAAAAAAGAAAAAGAAAAAGAAAAAGAAAAAGAAAAAGATACGCGCAAGCTCGAGTATCTATATTTTATCCACTCCACTATGAGAACGTAGAAGGTAGGAAGCGCACACGGCTGTCGGATTTTTACTGCTCGTAAACCTTTTTTACGGTTGCTCATGGCTTTACATACGTACGATCTCGGCAAAGAAACGTTGGTGGTACCAGTCGATGTTTCAATGAACGCAATAGCTCTCACGCACATAAGCTACATTCATATTTTCCTTTTCTTCCACCTCTTGACTCCTTGAATCTGCCAATAGCCTTGTTTCCTCGTTTCGAAGGGATCATCTTTACGTTTATTTTTCTTTTTTTATTATTTATTATTTTTTACGACTACTTCCAAAAAAAAAAAAAAAAGATCTTTTTCGCATTATTCTTTAATATAATTTCTCGACAAACTAAGACGCATTTATGAAAGTGTAACTATTGCATGCATAAAACCAAATGCCGAATGACGGAGAGGGGGAGAATAGGTAAAAGGGTTAAACGGTAGGATATCTTGGAAACACGTAATCCTTAAGCGCAACATTGGCGTAACGCGATTGCGTCGCGGGCTAAAGCTCTCGGATAAAAGTCATTTCTTATTCGAAAGCTCTCTCGACTCGAACTTTTTTCTAATTGGACGGCGCTCAGTAACCGCTGGATAAGAGTCGAAAGCGGACTTAAAGCTGAACAAACGAAATACCAAACTACTATTTTCTATTTTTCTTTTTAACAATAAAAGATCTTCCGCTTGTTGTTCTTGTTCTTCTTGTTCTCGAACGATCTTAGAAACCCATCTAATCGAATTCCATTCCACACGAGTTTTTGCGTTGCGTTGCGTTGCGTTGCGTTGCATTTGGCAATTCGACCAAACTGGTTGATAAACTCGAATAACGATGATACTGCCGTAAGGGTTTGCGTTCTCCGAAATTGCATTCTGTGAAAAGTTGATAGAGTATCCGTGGCGTTTGGAGGTATCGAAATCGGTCTAGAACTTGGTCTACCTAACAGCAATTCAATCAATAGAGAAGGAGCGGTTTGCAACTTAGAAAGCCGCGGTAATTGCGCGCGTTAACTTTTGTTAATCCACCGAGAATAGGTGCTACTAAGAGTTGAAGGGAAGAGAAAGAGAGAGATAGTTGTGACGCATCGAGTTACGCGATAGGATAGCCCGAAGAACTATCTACTTGCCCCTGGGAGCAAACTAATTTACGAAGAACCGAGTCACTGACTTCCAAAACCAAACTTACTACTTTCTAAGTTACTCGTTAAGCTTCCTTCCTTCCTCGTAGCCCAATCCTTGATAGTAATCAAGAAAAGAATCGTATGATATGACTGTAAACTTATCCCATTGATAGAAAAATAGAAATTTCTCAGTACACGAGGAACACGTAAGATTCGCTTAAGATTTATCTCTACTACTACCTCTTTTCGTTTGTTCAAAAGCTAAACGTTGATCTTTGGCTTAGTTAAAGATGACACTTAAAAGTTTCTATAGACGTTTATCTTAGAAAGTTTTCTACTTGAAATCCGTAGCGACCAATTACTAAGTTTCTCAAGGAATTACTGTTATAATTTCTCTTAACTGTTTATATCCGTCAAAAATTATCGCTCAACAGAGATTCCTTTTGGATCGTTAATAATTATTCAACCCTCAGGAGACGTTCATTATCTTGTCCCGTTTCTGCGTTTTCCTTTGTCCCTCCCCTCTATCCTTTCCTTTCTTATCTTGTTCTTACGTTTGTCAAGGAATAATAATAATAATAATAATAATAATAATCGCGATATAGAACAACTAGCACTCATGATAGCTTCTACAAACAACCAAGTGGATACACTTCCGTTCGTCTACTACATCTTCGTTCGACACAATGGGTGAGTTATTTAAATGACGTTAAACGCGTGTATATATTCGTAGTAAAACTATGCAACGGGAAATGTCGTGGACGACTACAGGTTGCTTCATGGCAATTGTCCTTTACTCGCCTTCCCGCGGCTTCAAGCACATTCTACTACCATCGAACATCCACATAACGAAGTTTGCCTACGAGTTGACAAGAACTACAGACTTCACAACGTAAAGTTACTCGTGAAAAGAGGAAATTTAAACGATGTTATACCACCGACCCATTATGTCTAACGTGTCCGTGGCATAATACTCCTTTATAGTTCTAAACGTGCTCGCGAACGTTTCCGAACGAAATCCCATTCGTATTTCCTATTGTGGTTAGTACCGATGCAAGGTGCGTTTGTGAAAGTTACACAAAATGAGAGAAAGAGAGATATCGTCGTCAAACTATTTACCATGAACAATGCACGCTAGAAACGAGAGTCAAATTAACTCCAACTTTTTCAGAAGGCACCTTAAATTTGATCGGTATTATAAAGAAATACAAAATTTCCTCGATTCGTGAATTACTTCAAAAGATGAAAAGTTTGTTTAACGTGCAATTCGTACGCTGTTCAATACTTTGAATCCTAAATGCATAACCAAAACTTTACAATAAATCATTGAATTTAGGAAAAGAAAAGAAAAAACGGTGGAAGCAAAGTTGTACACCTAATAATTTGTCTTTATTCTTTATTCGCGATATATCGCGTCAAATGCAAATGGAATTTTCCTAAATGGAACTTTAAAAGACTAATATTTGTTATAGCAATGAATAGGAGGGAGATTTTATATGATTCTCCAATTGATCGAATTGGTTTTCGAGTCGATTCGGTGAAATGCGTCGGAATCGTTGTATTCGTTTATAACGCCTAAATTGTATGTATCGCATTTGAACATTCGATCGCGGTACTTATCGCAGACGTATGCCTCCGATAGCAAACCAACGATAAAACGGCGGTCGATGTCCAACGCGGACACCGCGCGATTTTGTATAGTCGCGGAAGCAACTATAGCGTTCTGTCGCGACACGAATTGTGCATAAATATTCTAACAGTAGTGATAGAATCGCTCTGCATACGATGGTGGACACGCGATCGTACGTGCCGGAATGTTCATCCCTGGTTTGACACGAGAAGAACGTTTCGATGATGATAATAAAGCGAAAAATATGAGATTCAATGAGGAAAACTACCATTTTTATTTCATTTTACTTTTTTTCCACTCTATTCTCTATCACACCTTTTTTTCTTTCAAACGAAACAAATGTAGACTTTATCGGCGATTCTGAAATTAAACATGAACATTACTAATTATTAAAAACAATGACGTAATAATGATCGAGCGTACTACTACGAGTAACTTCACATATTATCATCGATAAATCGATACTCTTTGAAAGTAAGTGTTCTCGTAATGTATAATCGTTTTTATAAATTTAATTACGGTAATTATTATTCGCATTAATTGCATCTTCGATAATGACGCCGAGCTTGGGAACTTTATCGTCATTGATTTTGTCGGGTATTAACGAGTGAGAAATAATAATGAGACATAAACTGTTTATCGTTAAAGAGCTTTCAAAAATCGATCCACCGTGGTGGGATCGTCGAACTTTTCAAATATCAAATTGGAACAAATTCTGCCATAGGGCACGAGGATTAGAAACACATTTTTTACTCAAGGTTTACAAATCGGTCGTTAAAAAAAACAAAAATATAAAAAAGAGAAAGTACGGATTGGTTAAATAAAAAAAATAAAAAAAAACCAGGAAACTAGGGGCTATCTAATGCGATTTTGATGCAGGCTTCTCTTTTATTTGAGCAATACCAACGATATACGTTCCCGTTCGGAATATATTACACCGAAAATAATGTGTTTCTTCTCGCCTTACAGAGTTAGACTCCGCTGTTGTTGGAACGTAGTACGTGCGATGCGAACAACGACATTTCCATTGCATATACGAAAACGTATCCATGGATTCGGAATCCCCAGAGAATCAAGAATTACGTGCTCCGATCTTTTTGCAAGCCCTAAAACGACCCCGAACTCCTACGACCCCTGGACTTTCCAATCCATCGACTTTTTTCCACCCTCTTATCTTGGAGATTACAATATATTAATATTCTAAGAGTGACGAAACCCTTTAATTTCTGACATTATTACGATCATTGCCGTAATTATATTTAATTATTCTAATACAAGTAAAAATAATTTATACAAGAGGTGAATCTAAATATGGTCGTAAGTAAAACTTTATACGAGGAAAGAAAAATTATAGAAAAAATGAGAAAGAGATAGGGGTAGAAAGAAAGAAAGAAAGAAAGAAAGAAAGAAAGAAAGAAAGAAAGAAAAAAGGAAGAAAGAAATATGAATAATAAATAGAGCACAAGAGGAAGGATGACGAGTCTGAATTACACAGACGCATATGCAGTAGCAGCATGCGGATGAAAATGACGCTTTCTATGTATCACCGAGAAACTCATATACGTGTTGGTAAATATGTGTGGACGTATATAGGTGCGAAGGTTCACATCTCGTGGGAGCATCGTAGATCATTATTTAGTATACCTTTCTCGGCGGTCAGATGGTGGAAAATGGTAGGTGAGAGAAACACGCTTGGCCGTGTGTGGATTGGGACTTGTATAGAAAATGGCACAGGCGAAATGTTGGAGCGTGGTATCGCGAATTACCTCTCTAGATGCTTCTTCTCTCTCTCTCCCTATTCCTATCTGTTCCTCTCTATCTTTCTCTTGCCAATGACGAAGGCAACAGCAGCAGCAGCAGCAGCAACTGCAACTGCAACGGCATCACCACCACCGCCACCAACACCACTAGCATCGGCGGCCGAACTCACTTTGACAAGGATTTATTATCATCGATGTGGCAGCGACATAAAACATGATGAATCGAGTTCACTTCGTTCGT
Organism: Polistes dominula; assembly: GCF_001465965.1. The sequence goes on from NW_015149107.1 coordinate 266,155, forward strand.
ATGCCCGTCACGTGACGGTCAAAAAGAGAATGGGAGGAGAGAGAGAGAGAGACAGAGCGATACGCGATGGTGTAAGGCCTTCTAATACGTTTTAATTAATCGTCCATGGATTAATTTGTCATTACGACTTGCCACTTGCCCTTTCGCCCGTCATATCGATTGCCGCGTCTCACGATTCCTTCATCGTGCTAGTTCCCACGATTTATGCCACGTACGGTTATGTTGTTCCTATGAACGATGACGACGACGACGACGACGGGAAGCATTCATCGAAAATTATGATATGTGTGTACCATGTATAGATTACGATCGCAAAATGCATTATTGTTAAGTGTAATTACATAAACTTCGCAATTGGTTAAATAAAATTTGTATAATTCTCAAGTATTAACTCTCGCTAATTCGCATCGACAGCTGATTTACAAGAAGAAGAAAAAAAAAAAAGAAACGAGAAAAAAACCGAAAGGTTCTCAAAAGACCGGTTGGAGAGAAAAGAAAAAACAACTTTGGTCTCTTATTAAGACCTTTAAGGTACAAGTGCTGACACGAACGTGATAGGTTTAAACGAGTTACTTCGAAGCGTTAATGAGAGTACCGATGAACTTGCAAAGAGTTTCTTTGCTTTGCTACTCTCTTCTAACATTCGATTGCATCAAATAATCGAAGAGAAATCGTTAAATAAGTTATTTATCAGGATTTACTTTATTCCGAAACTCATGATATATTAACATATGTCCACGCCATACATATGTACATATGCACATATTTATCTATAAATAAAGAAACAACATGGAATGGAAGGGATAGCAAATGAGTTGAAAATCGGAACAACGATGTAAAGTTCCCGTTTGATAAACGACTTCCTTATTTATCAGATACGTTGGCGCGATCATTAAATATTGAATAGTTTAATCGGTGGATGAGAGGAGTAATGTAGGGAAGGTATTTGAGAGGCTCGAAACGGCACGGAACCAGGATCCTATCATGCTCGTATGCGTATAACGCGCGAACGAGAGATCGACAAGGATTTTACGGACGCTCGTGAAGCTTTAATGCATTTATATACTTACGCGTGTACGTTTATGTGTTTGTACGTGAATACGCGCGTGAAACTATGCCACGAGCATGCGTGTGAATCATTGTATACGGGTAATACTCCAGCACGTTACTATGCCAGCCAATATAGGTGTATGAAACTAAGCGGATCGGAATAGTAGAGTAGACAAAAAAAAAGTTAATTGAACCCTCTAGGTGTTGCGTACGCTAGCCGAATTCCCATCGATATTTCGGCTAATCGACTAATTAATGAAAATTTTCAACGATCTCCGGGAGTGTTCTATCGCTATCTAGGGCAAATGATGATTCTTTCTATTACGAATTCAAGAATTCTAGTCTAATTACATTCGTCGATAATTATTAATCCTTAGATACGATGCTTACTTGGATTTTATAGGAGCAATATCGCTTCTCGAATAATCTGTTGTTTAGTAAATAGCTTTAAGAAATTCACCAAATATGCGGACAAAAGTGTCGAGTGTAAGGAGGGGTTAATTATGTAACTCTTTACTATATACTCTTACTTTCTAACTATTATTCTAAAATTAGTACCATATGCCATAGGCCATATGCCATATATATAAGACGTCACAAGTCTTGATGGTCACGACGATTACAGGATATAATCAATTATCCAGAGGAACGCAGTTTTCTCTTTGCATGAAATACCTCTCGCCTTATCCTTTTTTTTTTTTCTTTCCTTTCTTATTTCTCCTTCTTCGCTTTGGTTCGGTTCGGTTCGGTTCGGTTCGTTCATGCGATCCACGTTATTAATGGACTTTCATTTACGTCGCGACAGGATCGTCGCGACGTTTATTAAAAAGTCTCCCTCCCTTTTTATCAAAAAGAAAGAGAAAAATTATGAAGAAGCGTTTTAATCCAATCGAAGTTTTTCGAGTAGTTTAATTAATGCGAATACCAGTCGAAGAATGTGCGTATATGTCAGGTAAAATAATGTCTCGTTACCAGTTGGTTTTAGTAAAACTATATCCTAATATTTTCTATGACGATATAAACAGCCAACTTGGAATGTTTCCAACTGTTTGCCATCAGCAATAATAAACAATGGCGCCAAGCGGACGCATTGAAAACGATGCTCTTTCAACTTGCAATCAAAGGTCCGTCCCGTACGAGTATAGAAATGTACGAGTCAGCCGGATGGGGGTCATAACCGTTTTCGAAAATGCACTACAATGTACCGCGTTGTACGTTTAGTTGTATGAACTTTACGAGTTTGAAATGGTACGAGACCGAGATATACAAAGAGAGAGAGGGAGAGAGAAAGAGATGTCGACGTCTTTTGTAATAATTCATATAGCTGTCATTTTTGCTCGTCCGCATTCTATATTTTGCGTAATACCTCTCCCTATCATCCGGCTTTTGCGTACAGCCAAGATTTTACATTCTACTGGTTCATCCATCATCCTGCGCGAACTACACGAGCACGTTGCGCTAAAGGTCTCGACTACTACTACGGTTCTCCCAAAGCAACCCACCCACATATCGCGCATTGTCTCTTCGCACGAGAAACCTCCAGGAATTTGGGATAAATGCAACCATATGCTGCCACGATAGAAGTCCGATCTAAAACAACAACGACAACAAAAAAGAAAATAACTATGATCTTATCCAAGGAAATGTGTATTTACGAACTAATGTACGGGAAAAAAATAGGCTGCTAGTCCAAAAGTTTTGCACGTAACTGTATTATAAAAAGAGGAAATATAATATTATTATATATAGTACACAAGTCTATATATATCCGGAGAAAAAAAAATTTGAAAGCTTTCTCGCGAGTTTGTAAAACAAGATCGTTCTCTGATCTTTCTTGGAGTATCTTTCACCGACGACGTTAGTTACATCCGTTTGAGCGAATCTACCGAGGTTATATAAAAAGTAAGAGAAGGAGTTACCGCTCCAGGCTTAAAATCCAACACCAAAGAACTCGGTTCCCTTCTCAAAGCTCTCGGCATTAACGACTCAAATCGAAGTATATTCGTTTACAGTCTAATACACCAGACATCCCGTTCGTTTATGTATTTTTCTTTTTTATCTTTTTCTCTTTTATCGATTTCTTGTAACTCTTTATAAAAAGATACAAAGCAAGTAATCAAAATATCGGTATAATTCCAAAGAAGAAAAGTTCATTAAGTAAGTACGAGAACTTTCCTATCATCAAAATTACGGAAAAAAATTCAGTTCTCCTTTTCTTAGTTTTCATAGTCATCGAAAAGCATTGAGTTTTCGGGTTAACAGTCTCGTGAAAAGGGAAATGAGAAAAGGAAAAAAAAAAGAAAAAAGGAGGAAACACTCGTATCTTTGGGAATCGAAGCACGAAGAAAATTGCGTTTTTTTTCTTCTTCTTCTTCTTCTTCTTCTTTGTATACTCTTTTGAATCCGGTTGGGTATTTTAGATAAAAGTCCATGAGCAAAAGCAAAAGCTTTGATTATTTTCGTGCTTTATGACGAATTCTTGCAAGAACTGTGAGGAACGTTCGAGCAAACCAAATAGGAGCCAGAAATCGTGCTCGATATGAGTGCCGAGAGAGAAAGATGGATCGGCCAGAGGGAAAATAGAGAGACAAGGGGAGTGAGAAAGGAAACACAATGGTAATCACGATGCTTCCCTACGATTCACTTGTTATCCTGTCCCATGTAGGAGGGTGCATACGAAATTAATTTCTTGCGCGTGTGTGCCAACCGGATGAGCTTAGGATCGATAGTCGGACGACGGCGACGACGACGACGACGACGACGACGACGACGACGAACCAACGGCAAACCGACGCCGAGAGTACTCACTGTGAATTATGGAGAACTTCTCGATGAAGTAAGATACGTTTGCCACGAAAAAAGTCCCTTCAATTTTGACTCCTCTCATTAAACAACATTGGTACATTGACGAAAAATGAAGATGGCAAATTATCGTTATCTCGATTCCATCTTGTGAAAATGACCGTCTTTTAGCCTGGGGAGACGTAAAACGATAATAATAGTTGGTTCAATAAAGTTTCACAACGAGTAGAGGGAAAAGCAAAACGGGAAAGTAAGCAAGAGGAAGAACAAGTAGAAAAGTAGAACTTTTGGTCGCACCGATAAAATGTCAACAGCGAGTTGTACAGTAGTCTCGTGGCTGAAAGAGTTTAATCAGAAAATGATTAGAATGCTGTGGGTGTTTAGATTTGATTCGACAAAAGGAATCGAGGTGTGAATAAAAAAGAAAGATAAAACTTATAATGTTTATCAACTTAAAGGAGTAATTTCATACTACGGTTCTCTCGTTTGATACTCGATTTGAAGTTTTCTCTATATATCTAACAGCCATATAATAAAAGCAAAAAATGAAACGAAAAAGAAGGAGGATGAGTTGGGTGTTATTGCTCGGCCGTGTCGGAGATTAGATATAAAGTGGAAACAACGTGTTTGTCGCACTTGAAACGCGTACAAACGTTTTCCACTTTTGAAACGTGACGCTCGTTGCTATGAAAGCCACGTAAGATGCATACGTGTTCTGAATTACCTACCTATGGTTTCACATTTTATTTACAGCCTCGGGATCCCGCCTTTCTTTCCTTTTTATTTATTTGTCTTTATATTTACCTTTTAGCCAGTCAAGCGTTTTGAAATAAAAAATATTTTCCTATACAAATCATTTCTCCGATAGCTACTTGAAATGTTAACTTGAAATGTTAAATGAGAGGGAGAGTACATTTTTCGTTTAATTTTCACTATCACGTTTTCAAAAACATCATTGAAAAATAATCTCTAAGCACAATGACAGAGATTTAATCATATACATCTCGAAATAATAGGTTCTGTATTTCGATGAAATCTAAATAGTATTCAATTACTTACGACGTAATCCTTATTGCAAGTGTACCTTATTCAATGTGCAACCCTTGAGAAGATTAAACGTCTCTTATTTCTATACGTTATACTTCCATCTCTTTCAAGATCACGTTACGTCGTTGACGCATTTCAGAGTAATCCTCTTTTCCTCCCCGACTATCTTGTTTGTAAACGTACTCGTGGCGGCGTCGGGATCGCATAGTTTCGTCCACCGCAACGATGACATTTCGTTCGGTTTTCAACGCCACCAAACGAATTTCATCTTTTGGAAGAACTTTCGAATGAACGATTTTGCCAATAAATTGGACAAGGGTAAGAAAGATAGAGAGATAGAGAAAGAGAGAAATAGAAGCAAATGAAGGGAGGATACGAATTTTGGATGTAGTTTCCACTGCGAGATTTCCAATTTACGAAATTGCCCGTGAAATCGTGCGTTTATGAGCCGAGATGAACGAACGAGCCCGCTCGACCAAGCATCCGATACTCTACTGCTCTCCCTTCACTAAAGTCCTACCCCCATGGAAAGGCAATACTATCTCTTTCTCTCTCTTGTTCTCTAACGATATGGCCTCCGCAAACGTGTCATATCTAACGTAAACGACTATCGATCTAAACGGGAGCAGCAACCCTTTCGTCAAAATCGATGCTAGGACTCGTCAACGACCATCGACTTTCCTTCGATGTAGGAAATGGGGGTGGAGGGGAAGAACATTTCAGAGAAATCCGAGCTTCTTTTCGAAACCACCACTGGAATAAACGAGTTAGATGGACTTGCCCTCTCGAGAACCATCGATCGTAGTGAACACGAGCCTGACAAGGTTGAATAATTTTTCTAACGTCTAAGAAGAATTGCAGAATCGAAAGAGGGTTAATTACGTAAAACTTGTTCCTTGCGTGCAAACGCTAAGAAAGTAGAAGAGAAATATAATGGTTATTAAACACGCACGACGGATGGTTTCATTTCTTTTTTTTTCTTTTTTCCTTTTTTCCTTTTTTCCTTTTTTCCTTTTTCCCGTTCGTTTTCCATTTCTATTTCTGTCTCGTCCTTTGCTTAAACGTCACTTTCACGGATGCCGACCAACGTGAAAGTTCTAATTGAGTCTACTGCCTCCCTCTCTCTCTCTCTTTCTCTCTCTCTCTCTCACCATCTCGTGTAACTTCTATTCTCGAGTTACCGACTGTCCCTCCAAGGGATTGGAAATTCGACGAAATAGAGGAAGAAAAAAGCGCATAGACTGAACCCCGAGGGTTCTTTGTTGCCCTCTAGTATGTCCACTAGAGCAACGATCCCATGGACGAAACGAATTTCAACTGGTTTTCAACTTTCTTGGCTTCCATTAGCTACCCTCGATACTACCCTACTAGTATTCTTGCATAGTATTCTTTATATCGTTTCTTTTACATAGGTATATAGATACTTAGGTTTTAGTATATACGTACGTGCAGCTGCTATTCCTGAGAATAGACCAGACCAACGCGTTTAGATCAAATTTTTCTCATCAAATTTCCTACGGTTTTTGTTCCCTCTTTTTCAATATCATCTTACCGACTACCCTTTCTTATTTTTTATTCTTTTGTTTTTTTTTTTCAAAACTATGGAGAGTATTGCAAGTTATCGGTCGATCGATAATTCATACAAATATATTGAAAAATTATTAAATAGAAAAGAGGTAAGAAGAAAAAGTAAAAGAAAAAAGGTTATGGGCGAATGAATAGGTGCGATAAAGTAAAACGAAGTCGAACGAACGTTTTCCTGTTCATAGAACGATCTTGTAAAACTGACGAATACAAGTACAAACGTGCAAATGTAGTCGGTTGTATGCAATATAACGCATTGCTCTTGCGAGTTCACAAAGATTGTCGAATACGCGCTCGAACTTGACTAACAACGAGTCGATTGTCAAGCTGAGTTAAAAAAAAATAAGAAAAATATCGCTACACTTTTTCATTTTATCTCTCTTTCTCTCCTTCTTTTTAGCTTGCGTATAATTGGCTTCCCAATTAAAACTTTTTCAACGTTACTGAAAATGGTTACTACGGATTTTCAATGGCAGTTTACTTCAACTGATTTTACGAAGAAAAATACTTTTACTAAGGTCAATACATCTCACGTAATTCTTTGAAATCTTTGATTCGTCGTGTGACTTTGCTTTCGTGAAAGCACCTCGGGAAAATAATTAAAAAAAAAAAAAAAAGCAAACAAAATTTTAAACTTCTACGTTTTTTTTTTTTTTACCAAAGTTCTTTTCATCAAAACTTTTAACATATGCAACATTGTGTGTGTGTGTGTGTGTGTTTTTTTTTTATTATTCCAATGGACGATAATTATTCAAATATTTTTAGAAAAAAAAAGCTACTTACTACTTAAAGCTTACATAATTCATGAACTCTTGTTTCGTTTGCACGCAAAATGTCTACATTTTGTTTCTACTACTTAGACTTGACTAGAAGCTATGCGCCATAATACCTAACGTCATGGCAGTCGAACGGGAATATACATCACCGAAGGAAAAGACATCCATCATCGTTCGTGGCAAACGTTGCCTCGTAGAGAGGCTTTGTACTTGCGCTACCATTCTCATCATGATCAACGTATCGCCTTTCGTTCGTCATTAACGTCGAACCTGTCACTCGCGTCACTGTCTTCGTTTTATCATTCGCGTCGAGCGAAAAATTGCAATATGTTAAGGTTTTTTCATTTCTCTTCATCTTTCTTTTTTCGCATATCATCAAGTTTTTCTTCTTTTTTTTTTACGAAAACCTTTTTTTTCGATAAATCGAAAAACTAAAATATCGATAAAGTGAATTTTCAATCGAATTTATTACAAACTTCATCTTTTTTTTGCTCAATCAATTGCCGATTGAGCAATTCCGAGAATCGTCATTTTGTTTTGTCTACATTCTTATATTAGATTCGTAATCAGTGACACCGATAAACGTTGTTGAACCAAATTTAACAAAATTCCGATAATGCTCCGATTTAGGGCAACGTTTTTATGAAAATCTTTCGCTGTGCATTGGTGACGACGGGGTATGAACGAGATGCATATTTAGGAATAGAAGAAAAATGACATTTGAACATTTGCCTGATGAATAGATCTCGCATAATTTTTTACAAAAGAAACGAAACGTCCTCGAAAGCATTCAAACAAACTGAAATAAGTAGTAAATATCTACTAGCCTAACAATGCGAGTTTGTAAAATATAAGAAAATAAGTAAAGTAAAAAAACTAACGAGAGCATGCTCGATGAGCGAGTTTTTGTCTTTCATGTTCGGTTTCGTTATTCGTTGGTATCCACGTACGCCTCGTATACGAGTACATATTTCAAATGAAGTATCATATTTCATCAAACATGTATAATAGCTATACATATATTGTATTATATTTTTAACGATATACGACGCTATTATTCTTTTCATTTCATTTCGTCTAACATTACAACGCGATATTATTTTCATACAAAATTTCTTTCTAATTATAATATCGATTCTCTCTCTATGGTCTATTTATTAACAAACTTGTCGCTCTAATAAAAATATATTTATATTCTCGAAACATAACAAATTATATGATCAGCCTTTTAAGTTGAATTTAATATTTCATTTTGATATAAGAGTTTAGAATTATCTCGTTAGTGGTTGGAAATCATTTTGTAAATTGGAAATCATACTCGCATCGAATAATCGACCCGGAGAAATTGCATGAATGCTATCTTCCCTTTCTCTCTTGCCAACAATCTTCGAGATTCTCGACGGACTTATTAAACCCGATTTCCGACAGACTCTCGATGAATTCTCTTCGCTCTGTTCACGTCTCTTGTGCTTTCTTATCAACCTTCTCCCATACGTATTCTACTTCGTCGAAACTTGGATGCAAATATATTAATAAAGTCAACGTAGAGAGAGAGAGAGAGAGAAAATTCTAGTCAAGAAAATTAGAAATTCAATGAGATCTAATCTTCGTTATCAGAACACAAACCCGTTAATATTCGTCTATCGTTTTCCAAGTCTCTTTATTAAAGAGAAGAGAAAGAGTAGAATAGAAAGGAGTAAGAAAATCCGAAAGAACGTTCATCCTCGTAAAACATACATTCTCAGACAATAAAAGTTGTTCAGTGTAACGCAACTTTCCGCAAAGGAAGAAAATTTAGCGATTCGCTAGATTTACGGCCACTAAATATCTTTCTTCGTTGTAAAGCTATGAAATCGGTAGGAATACTTGAACATTATCTTTTTACGCTAACTTTTTACGTAGGTATACCCTGTGTAACTTCCTCTGAGGAAACAAGTATAATCCATTAAAGATCGTCCGCGTCTTCGTCTCTTGGTCGAAAATAAGAAATAAAGTAAAGTCAATGTAGGGAAAAGTTTCGAGTGGTTTCTATCTTCTTTTAAAAAGATCGAATCAAGTATTACACATAAGTGTCTATCAAACGTAGGTAATTCTTACTTGTAATAACTTTCTTTTCTTCCTACTACTCTGAGAAGGTTGCAAAGAGGTAAATTGATTCCCAACGATAAAGCATTTTCGATACTTCCCGCCCCCTTTTATACGTACGATTCGTAAGGATAAATCTTTCATGGGCAAACGTATGTGTACCCAAGTTATTTTATATGGGTCGCATGAAAAATACACGAATGCAAATGTCATACGTGTACGTATGTACTGTAGGTATATATGTACGTAAACGCTGTGCTGTATGCTTTTCTATAGAATAAATCCAAAATAGTAACCCACTACAGCCAAAGGATTTATTTACACACCATCCCGAGAGAAGATTTACTTCGACTTCGGAACGTACTTTTTCCAATATTGAAATTACCGTCGTTTCTCCGTGAACAAGGTTTTCTTTTTCTTGTTTTTCCTTTTTGTTCTGTTTGTTACAAAAAAAAAAAAAAAAAAAAAAAAAAAACAACAACAACAACAACAATTACTTGGACCTGTGTCGAAAGATGTCTATGGAAAAATAAAAAGCTGCTGCTACTTTACGGATGGTTCATCCTCCGCTTTTCTCCATAAAGCAGCATAAACGATTACCACGGGTCGACGATTTAATTCTGAGGGTGAAAACAACGGCCATTGAAGCTGACGGTCTGTACATAAAAATTCACAGTAGCCATTCATGCTACGACAAGATTAAGTGGTTAGGCGCTTAATGAATAGTAAGTTATTACAAGAGAACGGTCGAGATATTCGTAGGTTTAATTAACGCCAGTCGCGCATGAGCTTGCGAGAAAGAGCGAATGCTTATTTACGGTTTTAATAACAGCTACTATGGAGGAAAAAAAACCCTTCTGTATAGTAATTGTTGCGGAGAAATAATATAAGTAAATAAGAAACAATTTTGTAACGTCGACAAAGAGATCTTACAACAACAACAACAACCACAACAACAAAATGTATTACATTATATTATAACATATTATTTGTAAATGTTTTCTATAGTTAAAAAGTAGCTGAAGCATTTATGGTACGTACGCGTCTTTAACACGAGCCTCACGACAGAGAATGCAGGCAGCAAATCCTGTTGCGGTTAAATTAAATTAACCCGGTGCAAGCCGACTCCGCTGAATTGTCCTCGTAGCGTACCAATTTATAGACGCCCTGTGAAAGGTTCGTGTATTGTGTTGCGCGCGTTTCTCCTCCTTCCTATCCCCTTCGTTCCCAGCCCTATTTCGCGAATTTCCACGAGAGAGGATCGAACCACCACTGTCCTTCTATCCCTACATTTCTTCTCTTCTTTTCTCATCTTCGTATACTCGTAACTCCATGGATTTCGTTATCGAAATAACGGGAAAAATCGAAACCTACGATTTTCGTGATTTACGTGCGATCGACGTACGTTAAGCTCCGACCAAAACCGTGAGAGAATTATTCAAACGCGTGAACGTATACGCGCACTTGTATCCGTTACGTTACAACAAATGAATATTTTACTTTACCGTATATCGATCAATAACCCGTTGCGTGCTCGTTACCAACTGCAAACGATTTGATTGACGAGCTTCGTCTAATTAATTTCATCCTCTAACAATTTACATTTATCATTACAAATAATATAACTACTTTAATCGTAGTTAAGAACTTTACGACGGACAAAAATGTTACGCATTCTATCGGCAGTATTTCGACAGGATAATTACCTACGATATATTTCTATTCGATCGTAAATCCAATTGGAAATGTTACACCGAGGATAAATAGCTTTAAGTTTTCACGAATTTATCGGATCGTCTAATTTATTTGCCAAAGAGCACAAGATTTAACTTTTACCCATGTATGTTCTCATCGAAATGAGAGCATCTACGTCAAATTTCCTCCAATTTTACCTCCAATTTTACCTCCAATTTCGTTGTCTTTCAAGAATTTCATAAATATTGAAAAAATGTGTAATTTTCTACTTTATTTAGCTTTCTCATCATTTGTCATACGCAATTATTATATACGTATTGTTTTAATCGATTTCGTTTGACCAAGTCCAGTCAATCTCTTGCAGCTGCTTAACTTTAATTGACATCAACGCGGTCTAGCGTTAAACCACACGGTTGCGTTGTCCTTCACAAAGGACAAACCCTGTCGTTACAGACGCAATGACATGGATTGACAGGCAATAGGCGGTCATGTACCTGACTGTTTTGCTGCAAGACTGGTTTGGCTTACATTCTCGCTCGCATTGATATTCACAAAGTGCATTGGTAAGAGTTGATTGGACCGTTAATGTATCGACAGATTTTACATCGTAGTAATATCACGGAAATATCGAATTGCAATGATATATAATAATAAACGGAAATTTGTATATTGCGTTTGAGTTAAACTTCGTTATACGGGTGCCGCCACCACCACCGCCACCACCACCAACACCACTTTAATCGCCGATCTTATCTTTTTTCCTATCATTTTCTGCAAATCGCGATAATGTTCAAGTTTATACATTCCGAAGAAATCCAATTAAATTGAAATTCGCAATATTTCTAGTCATAAAAATAGCGATTATACTAAACCACTGAGATACGCCTGTAGCATAACACTGGTAATCGTGCTCCATTTGGAAAGTGTTATGGTCAGGAGGTTGCAATGCACTCCAAAACTTAAGCGTCGTTTACTGTTTCTGAATTGACCCTAGGTATAGTTTGCTCACATCATCGAATGCATTACAATAAAGGAAGTATATCTATGTAATATAAATGGAAGAGAGAATTAAAGAGAGAAACAAAGAGAGAAACAAAGAGAGTGACAAACCAATTGCATACGAGAAACTTGTAATCGCACAAACAAATTTTTTGCTTGCAGAAATTCCCTTAAACTTGTTTATCAACGTTATGCTTATTAAACACTCACAAATAATAAAAAGGAAATAGTATTTCCTCGTATAAAAATGATAACAAGTTTATCACTGCTGCAACAAGAAGAAATAATTTGTTGAAAAATGTATTCTTCTTCTTTTTTCGCTTACCTCACGTAGCATATTGACTTTTCAACATTTATTCAATACTTTGGAATTTACTCTTTGCAGTCTGTTAAAAGTTATTTCATACATTAAATAACATGTTCGTACCATTTTTTTTACCTATTATACTATATATCGGTAAAATATATAATAAATATATCAAATAATATATCAAATATAGGAATATATTATGAAATACGTTACAATAGGTATAAAAGGAACATGCTGTAATTTACTTGCAATCAGTGAAGAATGGTTCTTACAAATTGGTTCCTCGTTAATTAACTTTAGTAATAGTTTATCACCAACTACCTTGTAAAAATTGTCTCAAATCGTTTGAAAATTGTTTAATAATAATAAATAAAAAATGAAGACTCTTTGTTCTTTGCTCGATCAAAATCTTTGATTAAAAAATCATTCATTAAATCATTAAAGTATATTTCCGTCTTCGTGGACTTTTGTTCGGAAATTATTTTACGAAGTGGCCTTCGATTAGGGATCGTTTCTTCCATCTCTTGAAAGTGATTTAATACGTTTAAGGGTGTTACATGAGTAAAAGAAAAGTGGGAACCACCTTGCCCATCGATCATCCCTTTCCTCGGTTATGTATATAACTAACTCTAATAATTGGTAAGAAAAACGCGTGTACGTGACTTCTGTTTCTCTCTCTCTCTCTCTCTCTTCCTCTCTTGTCGCGGTTTTTAACCGATGCATCCAATTATAAAGTCAGGCAGGGCTCAACTAGAGCCTATTTCACAGCTAATTTCTCGTTATGTCGAGTTAGTTGGATAAAAGCGCTCTACGATACACTCTGTCACGGTTAACGCATGAAATTGCGCACGGGTAGCGAGCATTAAGCGACACACACTACAATCAATTGTATTTATTTCCTATGTTTCGCGTTTATATAAAACAAAAGTTCGTTCGATGTTAGCGTTGAACAATTTCGTCTATAGTTTTTACACATTGATTCTTGAATTTCTTCTTCTTCTTAGGACTTTGTCCTGTTATCCCTAATTGAACAACCTAAAGAGGCTATTTTGTTAGTTCTGGAAGCGATTATTTTTTTACCGAGGGTAGGTTGCTAGCCTCGCCCTCGAACCCTCCCCTTTATCTGGGGCTTGGGACATGTAAAATTACGTATTACATTAAATTAGTTTACGATTCTCATTAATGTTTTTTGCTTTTTTTTTTCTTTCATTTAATGAAGATACTTTAATGAAGTTACCGCTAATTATCGGTAAATCGATGTTTCGTATATAATTACATAAGACTAATACGTGTGATATAGTTCTCAATGTGGTTGAAACTAGTTCCTAGCAGAGAGAGTATATATAATTATTCGTATTTGAGTCTGGAACAATTATCGTCTATAATTATCGAGCGTATCTCCCACTTCATTTACACAATGTAGGTTTTTTTTTCGGTATTGGTCGATTGCATTAAAATCGCAACGGCTCTAGAGATTATCGACACGCGAAATGGCACATGACGTTAATGAAAGCTTTTCCCTCGATTTCATTCCAACTCATTTACTCTTTAAGTGTACATCGATGTATTTATAACGGCACTCGAAGAAAATCAAAATTTAACAAAATACTTTAATACAATATCTTATTAAAGAAGGCAAACATCAAGCTAACGATTGCAATTTTACGGATAATTTACCATCATTACCGTATCTTTCTAACGACATGAAATATGACTGCGAATTACCAGCGAGAATTAAGATCGCGAAAAGGGAATTAAAGGGATATCTTGATATTTTACTATTATTTCTATTAATTAGTTAATATAAGTCAAGTAAGACGCATGATTAATAAATAGGTATGGTTTTTGTTCTTAATCAAGAAGAAAAAAATAAAAAAGAACGTTGTCTTTGTCATCTTATTCTCCAAAGGGTTGAAGTATTTTAATAAAACTTTGATTCTATTATAAAAGAGAAAGAGAGAGAGAGAGAGAGAGAGAGAGAGAGAGAGAGAGAAAGGATGATCGATCGATGTAGTCGAGAATAAAAATGTTCAACTTTGGAAAGTTAATCGTTTGTACGTTGTCCATCCGCAAGATACTAGACAATTATGCAAACTAAACTTTTGAGTAAAAAAACTATAGAATGGTAGAGAAAGAGAGAGGGAGAGGGAGAGGGAGAGAGTTTGAGATAAAATAATTCAATTTCAGATGAAATTCTTAACAAATAGCAAGAACTTACCCTTTAATTATATCCAAAGTTCTCCTCGGAGACATTCGATAGAGATGTAAGATAGGTCCTCGTAAATTGATTAACAGAGAAGGATTAACAATAATTCAGAAAAGCTCGTATTTACGCGGACAGCCAAATCAAAGTTTGTCGATAAACACTCTTTTCAATCACAATGCGAGGGACGTTTATTAATGCAAAAAGGGTTGACCATTCACATGCTGTTATTGTTTTCCATTCGATCGTCTTCCATGCGTAAATATGATTTCATAATATTTCGATTTTTAATGAACGTACACGTTTTACTTAAATATTACACTGTTTATCAATAAAAGGCGCGTAACCAAGTTGAAAAATGAGTAAATTTTCAAGATTCATTTGGACGCGTGCTGAATCATCGTAAACACGAGAAATTTCGTCGATCGATTTAGGCGGATTAAATACGCATTTTGATTACTCCTTCGCGTTTATCAGATTTAACAAGAAGAAAGAGGGAGGTAGGGGAAGAAAGTGCGAGAAAGATAGACCACGGGACAAGACGTCGAATAGAAACTAACTTTCAAAGGTTCGCCCGCAAAGTTTCTACATTCATAATTGTTGTAAGAGCTTCCGATCATTATTATTACCCGCTAAGAATTGAGCTTTCAATGCAATTTAATCGAAAACTTGAGAGCGAAGGATAGAAAGAAAGAAAGAAAGAAAGAAAGAAAGAAAGAAAGAAAGAAAGAGAGCAAAAGTTGGAGAAAAGTAAAAAGGGTGCACGCCTTTTAAAGCACGCCAAGGCAAGGGTCGAGGTGAAAGAGTAAAAAAAGAAGAAGAAGAAGAAGAAGGCTGTCAAAGAGAAAAGGTGGAGAGGAAAAGGACTGTGGAGGGTAGATGGAAAGTACGTGTCTTATAAATTTACTTCGAGTAGTTTGTCGTAGCAGTTCTTCCAATAATATTGAACTTGCGTACGCTACGTGCAACCGAAAGGAAAGATAAATATCGTTCTGTTTGATGATTCAAATTATATGTCCGGTAATCTCATTTTATTTTTATTCTTCTTCCAAAAGGGAAAGAAAAATTGATCGTACGTTAAACATAAAGATTTATCACGCACATTTCTAGTCATTTGTCACGATAAGATTTCTAGTAGAAATAAGTTGACATAACAAGGATCGAATTAACAAACGTCGAACTTTTTGATAAAACACTCGCGGCATACTCCGACAAAAGTAGAAATGTTTGTTGGAAAATGGAATGAAAATAGGAGCAAAAACGAGGAAAGCTTTTCTCGTATTTTGAGTACGGATCGAGGGAACGAAGAGCGTCGCGACGCGAATTGCACTGACTCCCGTAGATTCTCCGTTTTCCGCAGAAGCTTCCACCCCTCCGCAACCTCCTCTCCTTCTTCGAGTTTCCCCTCCCGCGACAGGTTTTAGCGCAAGCGCCCGTACCAAGTACGGACCCTCGTGTTTCCTCCTAAGTACGATCGTACTTTAGGCCATAGGACATCCCCATCGAATGCTAATATTTTTTTTTATTTTCTATCTCCTACGCTTATCGCTTATTCTTTCCAAACTTTGTATGATTTAATGACCCCCATTACACATTTGTACTACAAAATAAGAGCGAGCTTTTTACTCCGAAAGTCACTGTATATATATTCTATGCAAGTGACTCGATTTAAATAGATGGTCCGATTTCGCGAACAAACATATAGAGATTTATACAGTGCAAGCTCGTTTGCTTTGAATTATGTACATAATGATAGACGAAATCGGTGTTACGTCGGGTGAAAGTGCAATTGGTAATATTACCACCCGCCGTGCACATCGACATGACTGACTGAATCCAAAGCTTTTGGTTTATTCAACATAATTACACGGTTATATATCGAGCGACAAAGCGTAACTATTTCTAAATTATATACAAAAGTAAAAGTTTAATATAGGTTTAGATTATTACGACAAATAACATTAATGAAAATCTTCGATAAGATATACTCTCACTAAATAGTCGATACAAAGAGAAGGCTAGGATTAAAATGACGTGAAACGCACGTAGATAAAAGCAACGATCGTATGTCTGTGTCAGTGTCGTCGTCGTCGTCGTCGTCGTCGTCGTCATCGTCATCGTCGTCGTCGTCGTAGACGATAATTGCTGCACATCGATCGAATCTATCTTCTCTCTTTCTCTCTCTCTCTCTTTTTGTTCGTACTCACTCGTAACCTCACTCATTCCCTCCCCCACTCGTTTAGCTTGTTTTGAAAAAAACGGGGCCGATGGTTAAAACGTATTTTGCTGATCGATCTCACGCGTTTTCGCATCAATGCGGAACATCGAGCGGAATAAGTTGCTCATTAAATTGAAAAATCGCTTACGGCCCTCGAGAATTTCATCGAAAAAGTCTGGCTGGCGAACAGGTGCTTTTCTCTAACGAAATGCCTCAGGGGAGAAATAAGCAATGGAAGTCGAGGATGGTCGGGTAGATGGGAAGGAAAGAATTTTTCACCGATCAAAAGTCGGAACTGGTGTTGCATAGGGGATATCGTGGAAAGCGTTGGTAACAGTTTAGAAATGAAGATTACCCATGGGTAAGCACGCTTCGTAGTTTAGATAGGTCTCTTCTCTCTCATTATTGCTCGCGTATCGTTGTGGGTGCTACTCGTTTGGTAGAGCCACCGAAGAGGTTAGAGGGCTGATAAGCCTGCTGGGAGTTGTTGCCTACGGATCCCACCGAATTGCACAAGTTTTAATTTCCTCGAGCGGGCCGCCGCATCGCCGGGCGCAATGACCAAACTTATTGCGGACGAACGTGTTGCGAGTTCCAGCCGCCTGGTTATTGCCTGACTCAAATATGTTTCAAAGACTAGAGACGGCGTTTACGGCGTTTATGGGCGCGACGTTACCGAGATGATTGCAGGAGAGGTTCGAACGACTCCTAGCGTTAGCTACCACCACATTCGACTCTACCGGACTTTGAAAAAAGTTAGAACCGAAGCGTGTTTCATATATCGTTTCGTTTCTCCTCGAGTACTCCTATATCTCTCATTCCTCACCCTCAACAAGGATGGATCGGAGAGTCCCGCGAGACCGAGCTTGGTCTCGATGGAAGCTTGTAGAAACATTTCCGACCAATTTTTATCCCGCGCCTCGATATTCCACTAAGAGATAAAGAATCAAACGGAGAGAGAAAGATAAAGATTTCGCTAGAACGAGTCGAGTTCATCTGCAAATCTGAAACTATGCCAGCCGGACGGAATTACGTTTGAATAAATCGGAAATCGACCGATTCTCATTCTCTCTCTCTCGCTCTCTCTCTCTCTCTCTTCCCTGATACTCTCCGAGTTGCGTGAGAGCACGGAATTTGCGATATCGTTTCTGGAATTTCGTCGCGTTTAAGAATGTCAGAATGGAGCCAAATATTAAAATATCGAGAGTCAAATGGAAAAGAAAGAGGGCTAGAATCGATGTAGTTACGATGACATTTTCAGTGCTATTCATGGTAGTGGTAATGACGAAACAACCTATTGTTGTCAAAGACAAAAAGTTTTTCAATTACGTCCTCGTTCGATCGATATGACCCGCCTAAATGGAATTCCACGAATGTTTCGATTCTTAACACAGTGCTTTCCATACACAAGCGAACGTTTGATTTTGAAACAATTCCTTTGACGTGGACGTAATTACGTGTTCCTTTGAAAAGTATCGAAGTAACTTCACTTCTTGTAATGCTCAGGTCACTGTAAATACTTTTTTCTCTTCTTTTTTGAAATGTGTATTGCGTATTTCGCATTTTTTACCTTTTTATCCCATTTTCTTTCTTTCTTTATGGAAATAAAAAAAGCGAAAAGAAAAAAGAAAAAAGAAAAAAAGAAAGGAATATGAACTGTACGTATGCACGATAAAATAAGACATTTTTCTAAAGAGAATAAAATATTTCGTTCATAAAAGTATATATGTACATAAATGTAGGTAAATAGATAAATTGTTGGTATCCCCTACGATCCTAGTTTCGTTGCATTCCTTTATCTACTTCATCGTTTTATTTACATTATGTAAACTGAATACAAGAGTAATATTACATTCTTATATGAAGGCGTGTCAACGAGGTGCTCAGTTATACCGAAAATAATATACATATAACATGTAATAACGTTTTCACAAAAAAGTGTTAGAAACTAGTTAAACTGTATTTCGTTGGCAAACGAGTTAATTAATGCAACTCGCGTACTTGATTCATCCCTTGAAGTTACTTTCTCACGTTTTGTTGTTGGCTAATTCTCTCGGTAGAAAGGAGAAAGAGCGTTGCGTCAAGGTAGCGTCAAGGTAGCGTCAAGGTAGCGCCAAAGATAGAAGATAAAAGATAACGAAACCTGAAAGAATATGAAAGATAATCGAATTTCTAACAACTAAATAACTTCTATCGACAATGAAAACCTAATATTACAATGAATACTCCTAATAGTAAGAAATACGATAGCAGTAATGACGAGAAATCATACTAAACAATGACGATAATAAAAAAAAGTTCTCCTATAAATATAGGAAAAAATAAGTTGATCATTTCTTAACGTTTCCTTAAGCAAAGAAAACTTTCTTCCATGGATCCTACTTTAGCTCTTTAATCAGTCGAGCACATTTTTCTCCCGTTAAATGGCGATTCTTTTATCCCATCTACCCTCTCCCCGCTATCATCCTGACTACGAAAACTAAGTGGAGCGGCGGTTCTAAGAACCGTAAGAGGTACGACCGTGGGAGAAAGTGAGAAGAAAAAAAGGTAGAAAGGTTGGAGGTGGATAAAAATAGTGGCTTTATTCGGCCGCGCGTATAAACTCGTATCCCGGTGAAAAAATATTACGAACACTTAGCGTTGAAACGTAGGTAGGTAGGTAGGTAGGTAGGTAGGTAGGTAGGTAGGTAGGAAGGTACCTAAAGGGCGTAAAGAAAAAACGAAAAGGGGAAGAATAAAAGAAAGATGTTGGCTCGTTGGTCTCACGAACAGGCAATTGCACTGAATTTTGCATTTTAATGAAGATACCAGATACACGAGCTTATATTAAATGAGAAAACACTTATTCATCGTAAGATAAAGCACCTTCGAAAATGGTTACCGTTCAAACCACGCACAAGCATAGAAACTTTTCCAAGAGCTAATAAGATAAAAGGCCTATAGGATATCGGACTTTCTCAGCTCGCAAGAGAAACTCTTGCAAAATAGTGAAGGTGTTGCATGCATTGGAAATCGAATGGAACGGGAACGGGAAAGGGTAAGAAAGGAAGTTTGGAGATGAAACGATTCGATTCGGTTCTATTCGATTTGAAATTCGTGCGTTACCGAAGGCACGGACTTTACCTATAGGGAGAAGTGTTAAAGAAAGGCAATGGGGAACGATACTTTTGGAAAGTTTTCGCGTTAACGTCAACGTTCTTACGATTACGAGGAGGTTAGGAAAAAGGATAAGGAAAAGAAGAAAGTATATTATCCTCGTAAGATAAGCTTTAAGAAAAACAATTTCATCTTTGTATATATAGAAGACGAGAATTTTTTCTTTATTTTTTCTTTATTTTTTCTTTATTTTTTCTTCTACCTTTCGACGACAATTCCAAGAATTACTCGGATATTTTGCTTATTTATTAAATTAGAAAAAGGAAAGTGTACTTTGATAACTAAAATTAAAGAAGCGGAGGGACAATGTTACGAAGTATGTACTTCTAAGATTCGAAGCGGCGGTCAAGTATCTTTGCTAAACTTCCGCTCTAGGAAAGTTCCAAATTCATCTCCCTTGGTGCATCTTGAGAGAGAGAGAGAGAGAGAGAGAGAGAGATGGCTTACAGTATTAGCGGATCGTTCTAATCTTCCAATCGATCCATTTTATACGAATCGACTGACTCGTCGAAACAAGATTCCTTTCATAACGATGAAAACTAATGAGATTGCCACCGAGAAGGAAAACTTTTACCGGATTATTATTATCAAAGTTATATTCTGCTCTCTACGTTCACGATTTACATTGAATTTTCAAACGAACGGAGATCGTTAATTACTTAAATTTATATACGTTATGAAAGAATATTGAAAGATAATTTTATTATAACTTGATTCGCCACAAGTATCATTTTCGTATTCGCATTCAAACGTTTTCGCTCTTCTCTATCCGCGAACGTACAAATGGATTATTCAATTTTAAAATTAATAACTTTTTGTAAGAACGTAATATATACGGTGGTATATTCTTTTCCTTTTGATAGTAAAAGTAAATGTATTTTACTATAATATAATTTCCTTTCTAACGATTAGCGAATTAATCTTTTTTATTATTTATATAAAAACGAAAGAACGAATTTATTCAAAAGAATGTAGAAAAATTATAAATTACTTTTGGTTAGCATAAAAATAATGTAAAAGAATAAAAAATAGTTTCCTTTGGACATTTACAATGTGTCAGACACTGCCGAAACAAGCAAACTCAGTTTCGTTTCTGAGTTTGGAAAATTGGGAAACTTGGTTGTTGTTTGTTTCGTTATATTTTTCTTTTTCTTCCGCTTCGAGTATTCTAACCGTTCAACATTCTCTTCCCTCTTGACTATATTCCACCATGTTTATCTTGTATTTAACATTTCCGTACTTACGTTCATTTCGTTTACTTTTATGTCTTTAGTGATATGTATTTCGTTTCATCCTGAATATAATTGAAAACTGTTGAATAAATATGTAGCATAGGATGAGAGATTAACATACGTAATACGTACATTCAACTAAGATCTAAAAAAGACAAGGGAGAAAAATATTTCGTTATTTTCATCGCGTTTTATCGCATTCAGTACATACATGTATTTATCGAGTCGGCAAAAACTGTCACTATTATTTTTTTGCTTTTGTTTTTTGTTTTTTGTTTTTTTTTGCTCTCGTAAATTCGGTCTGCCTCGTTTAACGTTTGCCAAGGAAATCCTTTGCATCGAGGAAATCTCACGGGTTCATTTGGCAGTCTGGCTGTGTTGTGTAAACAGAAGCCAGAAACATCAAGGAAAGCGTGTCCTATGTGCTACGAACCACGCCCTTTTGCTACTGTTTTTCCACCAACGAAGAAACTCCGTTGGTGCACCGTAAAACAGAATAAGGAAATCACATAATTGCTGGGACATATGACGTCACTACGCGATTAATTTTCCAACGAATTTGCTTCGCGCAAACAATACGAAAAATGAATTACCGTACGGACTCGGTGCCCATGTATGTATACGTGTACGTGTACGTGTGTATGTAGGCACCTGGAACGTGGTGAATTTCGTATAGGATTTAATAAAAATTCGAAATCACGTTGGAAAAGCAATCAAGGATTTCAATTACACTGTACGATTTTCGAGCCCCTCCTCCATACCCTTCCCTCCCACTGGATTGTCGCTTTACGTTGAAAGGTATCTTACAGGTAGAAAAATACAAAGGGAAAGAAATCAACGGTACTAGGTAGGATTAAAAGAAATGCAAAAAGACTTTGGTAAAATAACAAAGAGTAAAGTACGGTCAAACGGATCGAATTGTTGAAAGTTTGACACCATCTTTCTGAACCTTGAAAAAATAATAATAATAGTAGTAGAAGAAAGAGTGGTGAATAAGAGGATTATAGACACTGACGACGACGACGACGACGAAGACGACGACAGAGGTGTACCAAGGAGAAAGAAATGGCAAGCATAAAAGGAGAAGAAGAAGAGGAAAGATGGAAAGTGGAAACTTGTAATCAGTGGTGCACGTCGATTTCTACCCTCGCACGATTCCCGAGAGGAACACAGGGCTTTGTTAAAGGACCGGGATAAATAAGCAGTTCTCTCGAGACAATACGAAACATCTGCTAACCGTTGTTGGAGGTACCAACTCGATCTAGAGGCAAAGAGTAAGAACGTGATAAAGAGAGTGAGATAGATAGATGAATAAATAGAGAGAAAGGACGCTCTTTTCTCGCACCGATGATTCTCAATTTTCGAGATTTAAATTATCTTCACTCTGCATGCACACCTGCTGCAACCATTCGATCTAGAAAAATGTATGCTCGAATCGTTATTGATATTACAAAGTATTTCAAAAGATTGCAATTACACGATCCATAGACACACGATATAAACCTTTTGTAAACCTTGATGAATTTATATTTCATAGATTTGAAATAAATGGAAAGAAAAGAAAACAAAAAAAGGTGCATTGCAGAAAAATTGATCACGGAATGAAAATGATTACGTAGGAAACGATTTGATTCTAAGTCTGGTAAAGTAAACGCACGCGTGTATTAGCAACACTATTCGCGATCGACGTATGATTAAAAGCAAGCTCTCTACAAAAACGTGTCGTGTCCGTTAACCGATGCCCTATCCCTTGCATCTCTATCACCTGGTATCTACTAAACCTATCTACTCCTCTACCTATACATATCTAACTACTACCATCGACGTTGCCTGGACTTTTTCGAGCGTGTATAATCCTAGCAGAGAGTAGTAGCGGTCTTTCCTCGTCCATATCAATTCCATTTGTCCAATATCGCGCTTACACGATGCAAGTACCGGCACGTTTGCTGACTCGACCGAGTCCCGTCAACCGAACGTTTCGCGTTTCGCGTTTCGCGTTCCGTTAGGACATGCGTGCTCCCGTACGTGCATCCATGCGTGCATCCATGCGTGCATCCATGCGTGCATCCGTGCGTGCATCCGCGTCAAGAGCATCCGATCCGGAGATGATAGAAGGATTATTGGTTTGACTTTACCGTTTACAAAAGCTTTTACTCGAACATACAAGTTTTTACATAACTTCTTTATTTTTACTATTTTACTTTTATCATTTCGTTTCATGTATAAGCGTAATTAGAATAAGATGCCAATAATTCTATTCGACGATTAAACAATAGCTAGGTTATTGATTAGTTAATTAATGTTTGTCAATGATAAAACTTTATTTCCAAGAAAAATAAAAAAACAAAAGAAAAACTAAAATTTCTTCTCGTTATATATATTTTATTTTTTCTCTCCTTTTTTTCTCGTTTTTCTTATCAAACGATTACGGTGTATCGGCGTGATAGCTCGTGTCGCGATATATCAATACTATTCTATCCAGGTGTGGAATAAAATTTCATTCAAAATGACAGACTTCGAAACAGGGATTTGAACAACTAGATTTATGCGATTCCAAGACTTATTTTTCCATCTCTTTTTCTCATCCCCGCAATCTTTTGTCTTCCATCCTCTTTCATCCTCTTTCATCCTCTTCCCCTCCTCAGTTGGATATTGCCTTGCAAAATATGCCATCATTACTTCCTACCCAATGGTGTTACATGAGAATTGAAAATGCATTGAAAATAAAAGAGGAATATGATCGGCTTCTTGGTTTGTGGTCCTTTCCCATGTTCTCCCTTTAATAAGGTTGCAGTAGCAAAGTGTAATCTGATTTATACGGCTGTTTTCCCCTCGGTGCGGAGGAACCTTCAACCTTCGACCCTCATTCCTCTTCGATGTCTGACCAACGTATTTCGAATCCCATAGGTACTTTGTCGTAGACGTTTCCTACATGACACTTAGGTAACGAGTAGGATCAGGTGCGAGCAGATGGCTCAGCAATATATTCCACGCCAAATTCCATATTTTCCTTCGAAGCTTCTCCTGATCAAACTTGCGATCTCATTAGCGTATCTAATTACTCAATCATTTAATAATCGTGAAAGTAGAAAGAGGTAGAAAGAAAAGAGGAGCGAAAAAGCTTGGCTCGAAGCTTTTAAAGGAAAAAGTAGTAAACTTTCAATTTTCTCGGCCATGTCTTGCTTACGAAGACGACGACCATGACAAGGTTCTCGAGTGTCCCATTGTTTTCTATGCCACTGATAAAATAACGATCGAAGATACCGAACTCCTGGAAAGAAGAACTTAACAAAATTTCTTCCTGTTTCATTCGCGAGATACGCTTTTGAAGAACTATTATATTCATTTAGCGCTAAGACATTATTCACGAGAACGCAAGTATAAATTAAAATAACGTCTTATGATAATAAAGAACTGACACATTTTTTTTTTTTCATTATAAAGAAGAAAGATTGATGTTATAATTTTCACATTAGCGACGATGATTTGCAATACGATTATTTTCATCGAAATAAAGTGACAAATTGTATATAGCATGGCATAGCAAAGATAAAAAGATTCTTTTAAAACGCAACCAATACCAGCAGAAAAATAATTATCGCCTAAAACGTTGTCGTAAAAATGCAAGCGATATTTTCATCCCCTTGCTTTAACAAAAAAAACTATTAACGAAACTTCCGTTGAAACGCGTTTTGCGAATTGTATCGAGGAAGATGGAAGCCGAAGTTTCGATTGATTTCGTTGTTGGTACCGTGCCGGCCGGTTTGCCACATTGTGGTTAAGGGAAATCGATAGACGATACGAAAGCCTGTGTTGGCAAGCGCACGATTATTCGCTTCAGAATTATCGACGTATCAAATATTAGAAAATTAGCCCCGGAGGAAAATGAAATTTATTTGGTGATTTCCGATAGTAAAGGTATTAGCTTGATTAATACGAGAACAAATGACTTTGTATTTAGGTAGGAGAACGACTACAAGGACAACCTAACTTGGTAATAGGTATATCCACCAATAGCAAGTAATCAATTATTCAAACAATACCTCTTGAAGCAAAGAAAATGAATATGGTCGGCTTTCAGCGACGTGAAAACGATTGTCTCGACATATATACATATATATATATATACATATATGTATATACACATATACATCGACTTTCCATAGGAACAAATGCTGAATCAGGTGCTTCATTGTGACCCTGCAACATATCTGAGAGTATCATTAATCTAAGTTGTTCCGAGAGTAATGGCCACTCCTTTCTCCTCCTACGCGTGTGAAAGGAAAAAAGAAGAAAGAGGAAAGAGAGAGAGAGAGAGAGAGAGAAGGAAATAAAAAAAGTTCTTTCGGCGTCCAATTTCGGCTCCCTCTTTCAGGATAATTATCCTTGAATCGCATTGGCCAAGAACTTGGAGCGATCGATCGCGTTATCCCACCAATACCCACAACCAAAATCTCTTATTTCGAAGTATCTACGAATAAATATTCTCCGTTGCCAAAGAAGGATATTAAAATGTTATCGTAGGATGAGGAAACGAGGACAATAGAATAGTTCGCCGTTGGAAAAACATTTAGTTGAGAATTTGAAAAAGAGACTACAATGTAATACACGCGAATTCGTAACACGTAAAGCGTAGTTTCGCGTTGAACAGTTTTGCCGTTTCGCCTGTGGCAGTTGCATCTTCGATTTGTTCTCTAGCGAAAATAGACCACCAGCTCTAACGGAAGTACTGGAAAGTTTTCGCGAGTACGGGTGTCGTGTCTGTACTTAAACTTTACCCGTCAGATTCTCTCTCTCTCTCTCTCAACGTCGGTCTACTTTCATGAAAGTGGAAAAAAGTATGTACGGCCGAGTAAAGACGAGAAGAGACAAGAGGATTTCAAATGGAGTGCTTGTCAATCCTTAGATCGACCTATCAAAGAAACGTTCGAATATGATTTTTCACAAATGGGTTCGTGGCGATGTACGATGGACTATAAAATAGATAATATCGGAAAGTTTATTTTTTGCAAATAACAATTAGGAATTACGAGAATAATTATGTCTTCCAACTTTAACATTATTTACACTCCATTTACCGGCAAAGAACGATATAAAGTATAATCCAAGCCTGGTGCTGTGGTAGTTTAGCGATACGGTGAAGTAGGCGAATCGAGGAAGTAAATTTAATGCCAAGAAAAAGAAAAATAGTCGAGGAAAGGAGAAACAACAACGAGGATAAGGTAGAATGAGATAGAAATGGCATAAGAGACGGTAACTCTTCTCACGGCAAAAGAATCATAGAAAACGAGTAGCTAGATCCCTGCCAAATTTCCAATGCAGCAGTAACGGCAAAGCTAAACTCCACCTCCCGTTATCGCGTTTGCTACTATTGCCGTAGCTGCTACTGCTGTTGCTGCTGCCACAGCATAATGCGATGATCCAAGTTTTCGTTGCTACGCCCGAAGGTACATAGAATCCAGCAATACGGTAGGTAACATTGGTCAGCTCTAACACAGTGGGTGGATACTGCGGATGGAAAAGATGGAAAGAAAGGAGAAAAAGAGGACCACTTAATGCCACGATTTCGTTTCATCGGATTTTATTTTGCTATTAGCAGATGATAAAGCCTTCTGCTACTCGAGGAAGAAATAAAACGATACTCTACTCGACGCGACGGCAGTTTGGAAGAATTGCAGCAGTTTCGCAACTGTTTTCCACGCTCCAGTGTGCTTTTGGGGGTAACCCTTCGCTACCCCCTGCCTCTATCTGCTACGGTTCTTGTCGGAGCTCGAACAAACTTTTCGTTATTATCGCTTTTCCTTGGACGAACGGTGGCACCGGTCGGCCGAGAGAATCGCAAGAAAAACCTTGGAGTTACGAAAGAATGCAGTCATCGTTTCTTGCGCTGCTCTTTCGTGCTTGCTCTTTCGTGCTTGCTCTTTGCTTCTTACGTTTCGCGCGCTTCTCGGGCTTCTTTTCTTACCATCCTTTGTATCACTTATGTCGGAACCTTTATTACCCCTCGATTCCGTTATCCTGGACGATCGCCTCTTCTCGATTCAACAAGAAAGAAAGAAAACGAGCGAGAAAGAACGAAAAGATAGACAAAGAGAGAGAGAGAGAGAGAGAGAGAGAGAGAGAGATTAAGAGCCAAGAGCCAAGAGCCAAGAGCCAAATAAACCGTCGGATAAATTTCCAATGTACTTTTTTTTTTTTCAAGAAACATCAAAGCGAATTCTTTAAATTCGAGAAGTAATATCGATAGCTAATATCATTTTAAAGAAATCGATCAAGAAACGCTTTATTGATATCAACTTTAAAATATTCTTATTATTATTTCTATCATCCGTCATTAAAATTTGTCTAATAAGATAGAAAGAATCGGGAGAAAGATAAAATGAACATTTGGATGATATTCGCGAATTCCGTCTAACTAGCTTATTTATGCGGAATATTCATCGTTCGAGCAGAACGAAAGCGTGAGAATTCTCCAAAGGGTGTTCACCCTCTCCTAGTCTGCTGATCGATAATGGGGGAAACGGCGGATGCTTCTCAGACGCCGCCGATTTGTCGTCGTTCAATTCTATTCATCTTGCTCTCTCGCTTCTTCTCGCTTCTCCTTTCTCAACGACCTGATTATTCTTCCCCTTTTCTAACCGTGGTGCACTAAGTTTATTTTCTCTCAAGAATCTTTAATTACGCGGTTCTCACCTAATGAAGCGGGTTTTCTTCTAAAATAGAATTAATTAAAAACACTAAGTATATGTACGTCTTCTATTCGTGTATATGACAGCTAAACTATTTTATCTTTTACCATCTATTTTATCTTTTCAATGATATCTCTGTGTTTTTATTTGTTTATTTTAGTCATTAAATAATCTTCAATCTTATCCCTTTGCGAGTACTTAGTTCTATCATGATGATGATCCTCTAATCAAATATTTATCATTCCAAGAATTATATTTTACAAACTTTTAAGAGATTAGCCTGAAATGTTTAAAAGTAATTTCTGCAATGGTATGCAGAAGACTGAGTGTAAAACTATTAAATTTGATTAAGGTAGTTTAAATTAAAATGAAAAAAAAAAAAAAAAGAAAAAGAAAAAGAAAAAATAGTTGGCGCAAACACGTACATAAAAGTACAACATTTAGAAAACATCATGATCCACGAAGTATTTTTAAACGAAATTGAAAAATCTCATTTCCATCTAAAGTTATAGCAAGGAAAAGCTATTCGCGATGGTGATTACATAAGGAACTCTTTACGGTCGCATCTATAAGAAAGAGATCAAGAATGTTTGCATTAGTTTCCATTCGGAGGATAAAAAAAATCGTTGCAGAAATATTATTATTTTAATAATGGTATTTTCCTTTCAAAAGCGATCGACTTTCAAAGCTTCTTCTGTTTTTTTTTTCTTTTTCTTAAGTAAACGAATTTTTTCTTCACGTGCCGACGATTCTTGCACGAGGTTAACGCGAATATAAAGTTTAATAAGGCGCGCCGATCATTTTTGCAGATCGGAAGGGAACGTCGTAAGAGAGGACAAGGCCAGCAGGGTTCCTACGAAATAACTCCTACCATTTTTCTTTTATTTCCTTTTCTTTTCTTTTTTTCTCTCTTCCTTTTTCCTTCTTATTCTCTTGCAACTACGTTATTGATGGTAGGAACTCTCCCACTCATCCTTTTCCACCCTATCTCTTCTGCAGATTCTCGATAAACCTTTACGATAGGGTTAGAGGCAAAAGCTAGTGAAATTTTTGTCGTCGGCGTAACCTTTAACCCGAGCGTGGGAAATCAATACGTCGGATCGGAGACATCAGAGGGGGTTACTCATTTCTCTAAGGAAAAAGAACAAAAAAAATATGGTCCTCTTCTCTATCCAACGAACCGAAATAAAATGTAACACTTTTTTCGAAAATAAAAACGGATTCGCGTTAGTTTCCTTTCTACGATGGAAAATGAAGTTGTTTCAGCTGATCAAAAGAAAAGAGAAAGAATAGAAGAAGGGGTGTAGGGAGAAAAAGGTAGAAGAGATAAAAAACTATTCGAAGTAATTATTGTGTCTGTAAAATTTGCAATAACAAACTCGCTTGTAAATGGTTCATGCGTTTGTTATCGGTGTTCATAGATTTAGACAAGTTCATGAATAATACAGATAACGTGGAAAACCACGTCGTTTATGCTTTCGTACAGCTTGCAGAGAAGCGAGTACCAACCAACCAACCAACCAACCAACCGACCAACGAACGAACGAACGAACGAACGAACCAACGAACGAGCCAACCAACCAACGGTAGTAAACTTTCGACATATCCTCTTTAAAATATAATGTCAGAGAGTGGAGAGATAGCGTGCTAATCTGGTGCCAGAGGCTATCGAACCAATTTTCCTCCTACCCACTCTACCATTGTGACAGTTAAAGTGCAAAAAGTGCATATTTTTAAATCGCCATAAATCTTAAAGCTCTGCCTTAATGCATATAAAATATGTAACTTGTATGCCTCTTTTCTCTTCCGTTATATTTATTTTTTCAACTATGAGCAAATTCTATCTAATGTTTCCTTTAAAAAGTAAAAAAAGGTCAAAGAAAGATTAGAGTTGGAAAAATAAAATGGTACAGACGAGAACGATAAACGTTTTCGAGTTAGTGTATTGAAAGAAATGATTCATTAGGTTTTTAGAAAACGCAAGAACGATTAATCGATTAGAAGTAGTTTAGGGAGTTGCATGTGAAGCAAACGGCTCGATAAGTGA
Source organism: Polistes dominula (assembly GCF_001465965.1). The sequence goes on from NW_015149107.1 coordinate 296,048, forward strand.
CGGGAAAGTTTTCCGAAGAACAGCCGGCGACTACGGTTTCTACGTACATGACGTATCCAAAACGATCACGTATCCCACGGTCGGCATCGTGCGATGTTAAATAATTGTCTCTACGGGCTCGAATTGTTTTTCGACGTTTTTCCAAAACAATAATGCCAACTCGTAATATTATATCAATGTTTCTTTACTTTTTTTCTTCTTATAACTTCTACTCCCTCCTCATTACTTTTCTTCCTAGTCTATTTATTTTTCTACTTTTTCTCGTCATATTGGCGAAAATTCAGCGTAAAATGAGTTTCAAACAGCCACGACGCGTCGTCCGATTTTCCTTTCCTATCTTCCATTATTCTCCCTCTCTTCGTAATTTTAATTGCCTATATCCATATTTCCGGAAGCAGTATCATACCCTTAGGGGTTGAAAATCCATTTCTCCTGAATTTCAGCTTCGATTCTTTCTCTATCCTTCCTTCTGCATTGCACTCTCTTGGTAGCACATATTATCAACTTGGCGTTCACGTGTCTACTCAACGCAAGGAAATATAACGACAGGAACTAACTGTCGTGCTCGTCGCATGAAGAGGGGAATGCCAACGCCGCAGGGACAATATTTTCCAGAATCTTTCTTGATTTCCTTTTCCTCCTGGGAAATTCAACGAACGGTCCGTTTCACTTAGGCCTACAAACAAAGTAATTCAGAAATTTTGTCGCACGAAACCTCATTCGAACATATTATTTCTCTACTTTTTTTTCTTCCAGAGAGAGAAATCAATTTTTGTTCTTTTTTCTTTTTTTTTTCCATTTTCTCCAGATACACTTTTATTAAATTTCATTTGGAAAGAAAAAGTCCAGCAATTTAGAAAGACGTGGCATTTGTAGAAACGATTTAAACGTAGCTAACACTCATATCATGCTTGATACGTGACTTAGGGCAGTGGTCAATTTACGAACATGAAGAAGATTTTCACGTGCAATTAATTCGAATACAGAGAACTGTTATTCCTCGAAAATTATTCTCACGACGTTGATATCTATATTATTATTGGCGTTAATTGACGTTTCTTCTATGCATAAATGTTACTTTCGAAAATGATGGTCTACCTAATTGTACTTGCACCCATATTATTATTATCGCACTTACTACCAAAACATTGCTCATTTTTTGCTCGATATTCAAGTAGACAAGTAGCAAGTAACGATCTGTTAAATTCAACGTAGGTTCGTTTCACTGTTATACTAACATAACAACGTACGTAGTTTATTCGCATCGCATAGAGCCATTAACGGTTAAACGTTGATTTTCATAATGACATACATTATGTTATTATAAACATGCTAAATATAGAATATAAGCAAGAACATAGCAACGTCGTTGGACGTAAACACTCGACAATTGGAATTTTTCAACTTAGAACTTAGTTAGAATGACAACCGATTTTAATGAATGTCATTGACACGTAAATTGATTTCATCGACATTGAGATTGAATCACGTTATTTCATTTATTTGCACGTTTTTGTCAGTTCCAACTAGATTCCAATCGTGAAAATATTCCAATGATATCATTTTCGTGCAAAACGTGTTTCATTAATTATGTGCTAGATTTTCATCGTTGAAAGTAAAAAAGTCGCTCGATAATCATGATTTCACAAAAATGTTGAAATGTAGCTTTCTCTTTCGTCAGAACGTATTGCTTTAGCGATAATCGGACACACAGAATTAACGCAACATGCTCGTATACGACCTGACGAAATTTGCATAGGAGCATGTCGATGGTACATACACGAAGGAATCGCGACGCATGCAGACCAATCAAATTAGGCTAACGTTAATGTCCCGTCTGATACTATCTAAATCGATCGAGTTTGCTCTTACGTGGGACGAAAATCGATCAAATTGAATTCAACAAAATTGTCGTTCCGAATGATTGACGCTCTCTATATTTCTACGCAATCTAATTGTTTTTTTTTTTTTTTTAAACTTGTTTTGCTACACTTTCGCCGCTCCACCAATTATTACTCATATATACTTTTACCAAACTTAAAGCAACTCGATCTTAAAGCAAGTATGCACTATATATACGTATTTACATACACACATACATCACACAATGGTTGTTAGTTTTGCTCTCTCACGTCGAATATAAAGAAAAAATTAGTGCAAGAGATATGAAACTTTGAACACACACATAGTGTATTTGACAAAATAAACCCAATAACAAGTGACGTGATATCTAATAAATGTATATCGTTATCGAAGAAGAATTTGACTGGTTTAAAATTGTTCTTTTTCTTTCTTATGTTTTTCTCTTGTAAAAACGTGACCTTGTTAGACGTTCTTTTTTACACGGAAAGGTAAGAAAAATGGAAAAAGAGAGGACGAGCGTCTCTGTAATATTTCAAGGGCTATTCCGACACATGGCGCACCATCTTCAACGTGCTACGTTTTCCTTTAAAGCGTACGCGCTACCAGCAACGTATGTATATGTATCTGTATATAACATACGTGTATATATATGTACCTTGCCGTTGCTTATGTTCTTTGTACATTTCCACCGAGTGTTTTCCACCTTCCCGCGAATGAGACCGAGAGAAAAGAGAATGTCGTCGTAAAGGTTTTGCGCGGCACGTTTTGCAGTCCGTTCGTAGGCAAACAAAGTTCTCCTCTATAAAAGATTCTACAAGGTATTTGACACGTGCCAAAATAAAGTACCTATGTAAGCAAATATCGATCCTTTCTAACATTTATATATATATGGTAACTTTCTTTTCAACTCGAGTGTCATGAGCGTATAATTATCGAAATCTATAAAATTATAATATCTTTTCAATAGAATTAAATAAGTGCAAGTAGAAGTGCACTTCTATTGTAGAATTGTATTAATAATTACAAAATTAAAAATGAAACATTTGAAATGTAGCGTACCGGTTGACACGCTAACCCATTGTGGTTAAATTATAATAGCTGGTACAGTTGTACGTTGTAGAGCTAAAGTTAAAGGATCTCCTTACGACTAGACATTGCATTGCTATGTCTCTCGTCGTAATTATAGTTGCATTTAAGTAGAGATGCGAGCATCTAACGTCGATTGGCCTAGATACAAGGGGATTATCCTAGACACGAGTGAGGCTTTACGAGTTGGTTCGTAACGTGGAGCGATGCTTTACGCTACGTTCCATCGGTAAGATGATAGCTAAGAAAGAACAACGTCACGGCAAACACAACAGCGTAGATATTAGATTTTCGACAGCGTGAGAAATCGATCCTTGTGTAATAGAAAATTTCCTAGGAAACCGCCAATGAGAGAGAGAGATAATATCGCTCTTGAAAATATCTACTTCACCATCTCCATTTCTCGAGCGAAAAATCTGCTCGAGATTGTTAGGCCTTTACTACAGAGAAGTTTTAGCGGATAAAAAAGTACGTTCCTAGAGGACGTTCCATCGAACCTTCCTTCAAAGTACCATCGACGGTCTGCGGACTATCGGTAAGAAAGACGAATGCATTATGCAAGAAACAGTTCGTGTTACGGCACGAAAGAGCTGGACGAAGAAACGATTGGAAGGAGAATGAAACTTCTAGTAACCGTGTGTGTGTGTGTGTGTGTGTGTGTGTGTGTGTGTGTGTGTGTGTGTGTGTGTGTGTGTGTGTGTGTGTGTG
>NW_015149107.1:299739-322528 GCF_001465965.1 Polistes dominula
TGTGTGTGTGTGTGTGTGTGTGTGTGTGTGTGTGTGTGTGTGTGTATCTCTGTGTGCACGTATATGCTATAGGTAGGTAAGTGTCATAAAAGAAGAAAAAGAAAAAAAGAGGGAAAAGAATCGGAGCGAGGGTAGAAATGGTAGGATATAGCAAGGATTTGCATATCATTTTATAAATTCCGAACAATGTACCTTTCCCTACGTCCCTTCTTACATAGCCTTACTGAAATTTGTAAAGGTTGATGTCTTTTTGTGAACCCGCCCTGATATCTCCTACCTAAATGACAAATGCTCTTCTATAGATTCCAAATTCCCATTTACACTTTTTTCCGATGTTCCTCATTGCGCGAAAAACTGTATGACATTATCGAGTGATTTTACCGTTAGACTAATGTCTCATCAGGCACATTTCTACGGATATTGTTTTCCGATGATATTGATTTGCAATTTTTCTGATACTGAAAAATACTGTTCAACGACGACATCGTTTTATTTATTTAACATTGCATTCAGCCGACAAACTTGAAATATCAATTCGTTGCATACTTTGTTTTGTCCCTTTCGAGCTGCTTTCCATAAAATAATCACAAATCCTACACAGTTTGAATCAGAGTTGCGTCAGAATAATTCAAATAAATGTAAAAGATAGTCGAATGTTTCGAATTAAAATTTAGCATTTTTTCTGGCAAAGTCCTTCAGCTGAATCAGTTTGTATCGACAAGTATCATGACGTGGTGCTTCAGAGGAATGCCTTTACGATGTTTTACCTAGTAAAGTCAGTACGACGAGTACTTAAGAAAATGAGAACTTTAATCTTGACGCGAACGTCGCTCTCTGTTTCTTGATCCGTCGAAAGTGCTCTTCTTCTTCTCTTCTTCTTCATCTTAAAAAAAATACCAAATAAAAAAGAAAAACGTATGCTCTATTATCATAAGTCCTAGTAAAAGTAAAGTTTATTTTTCTATAACGTTTGATACATTTAAATGTGAAATCGAAAATGAGAACGTCAAGATAAAATACGAACCAATTCATAAAATACATGAAATATTTGTCATTGCGAGTGCAAAAGCGTAAAGTGTGTGTTTCGAATTTCTAAAAAAAGCTAAGATGATGTACAAACACGCGCGCACGCACACACACACACACACACACACACACAGAGAGAGAGAGAGAGAGAGAGAGAGAAGAATTTACGAGGTATCTATCATAAAAAGAAACAGAAAAATTCGTGGACGTTCGATACCACCTCGATATCTTACTTTTTACGACTTACGAATAAATATTTGTTGTCTCACCACTTTTAGAGTCTTTTCCAATGACTATCTCAATCACTCTTCTAACAGTATTTTATCGTTCTTCCTAAACTTAATGAACGTTCTGCTCGATCGCTAAAGGAATGAAAATTAAGAGGAGAGAATGAATCCTTTCGAATCTCTTAGTTGTTACACTCACATTTTCTTCCACAAGATTTCACTGAAAATAGGAAAAACAATTTCACAGATCAAAAATATCGGGTCCAAAGAAATGTATCTACTGCGACGAAAAGCAATCGTACAGTTTTTCTCACGAAAAAGTAAAGGGAAAATGAGAAGGGAGAGAGAGGGGGAGAGAGAGGGGGAGAGAGAGAGAGAGAGAGTATATGTCGCGTTCTTCGGTAAGGGTTTGCAATCCCTTCGGTCCACCCTTTGCGAATCTCGCATTCCAAGCTCTTCTGGGCCATTAGTACATGTCGGAAACATAGTTTGAGAGAGAAAAGAAAGTGGAAAGAGCGTGCACGCCATACGTAGAAGCGAAAGAAGCCGAGAGAAGCAGGCTGGAAAGATGGAAGAGTCGGGAAAGGAGGAAAGAGAAAAAAAAAAAAAGGGGAAAGATAGAAGAGAGGTAGGGGTAGAAACATCTCGTACTCGTAATATCCGACCGTCTCGAGAATACAATGAGAGTTTGGATGAGGCAACCGCGTCTCCGTGTCTCCTCTCTTCTTCTCCGTTTTTTTTTTCCTTTTTTTCTTTTTTTCTTTTTTTCTTTTTTTCTTTTTATCTTTTTTTTCACTGCTACGCTATTTGTCTCTTTTCTATTTCTCCTATGCTCCTTCTCCTTGTTTTTTTTTTATCACTCTTTCTTTCTCCCACTCCTTGTCATCTTTAAAGAAAAAAAATGGTAAGAGAAGCTAAAGAACGTGGTAAACCAAGCAACAAAAGGTTTCTTCATATCCTTTAATAAACGACACACGCGTCCGCTTGCATTGCGCGCAATTGCTTTGTAAGAAATGCTAAATTAACAATAAAAGAGCGAGAGTTACTTGCAACACGGTGGACCGAAAGACATTTAACCTTATCGCTAAAGAAATTTAAGAACAAAAGTATCAATCCCACGCTACTTACTTAGAGACACCGTGCGAATACGGACGACTACGTAATGCTCGTTTTTTCTAGTCGTACTAGTCGGTCATTATATCCGTGCAACTTTGTTAAGAAAGTAACTTTCGCTAAAGTATATTTTTCTAAACGATATTTATTCGGTTTCTATTGTCAAAATGTCTTCATGATCTTAAAGATCGTCTTACAGCACTTTCGCACGTTTCTTCGGTTTTCACGTAACCACAAGAAAAAGAAAGAAAAAGAAAAAGAAAAAAAAGAGGAAAAGAAATGGTAGATGCTCGTGAGCCTGTAGAACGTGGCGCGGTCCCAAAACGAAGAAAGCTCGGTTTTCACGAGGATAGAGAATGGTAAAGGAAAACGGAGATTCGAGCAGCTTGGAACGTAGTCGTGAGCACGTTTAAATACGAACGAAGGAACGAAGGAACGAAGGAACGAAGGAACGAAGGAACGAACAAAGAGAAGGAAAGGAAGACGGGTAAACATCGCTCAGAAACACTTTGCAAGAAAATCAGTGACACCTCGCACGAATTACTAATTATTCCGAATCTAAACCGAGATCCCTTTGCCAATGTGGGACTTTTACTTTGCTTCGCGTACGTATGATGAAAATTAAGAACTCTTCATTAATCTAATATAGGATACATCAGGGAGAAACGATCGTTCGATAATTTTCCATTTATTGCACATTCGCTCATGTTGGTAACGACATAGTTGTTAACGACACGTTCTGCAAAACAAATAACGGAGAACGGCGGCCTCGAATTGGCGAACCGGAAGATAATCAATTAGGAATAAATCAATTAAAAACGTCATTACGTTATTGGCGAGAAATCCGTTGTGCAGCAAACAAAATGGATTTGAGCGTATGGTCGAGTATTGTGGACACTCCGAATGAAACTGACAGAGGGGAAGATACGCGGAAGAGGGGCTGGTGTGAACAAAAGGATGAGAGGGATAGAATTCAACTGATAGATAGATCGTTTCCGCAATATGCGCGTATTCGCGAACGAATCGGCATAGAGGATGGAAACATTTGTACAAATTCTATCTAACTTAAGCGTCAGATACAAACGAATTTCGTAACATCTTTTTATCTATGATGATGAAATAAGTATTCTTGTTTGTTCGTCCACCAGCTGTCCACCAGTTAGCTTGGTGAATAAATAAAAGTTAGAACAACGAACGAGAGAATAAATTTCTCCCGAACACGTTGCACGCTGTTCCCAAGGAAAACCAATTATTAAAGTCCATCGATGAGTCATTTAATGCATTCATTGACGAGTTAACAAAATATGTTATCGCCAAGTTCATGATTATGTTTTAGGATGCTCTGCCATCGAATTGATGACAATGTTAATATTAATTGATACACATGATTATGGATAACTCAATAAATTTCAATGTACTCGATCTAAATTCTGGGACATGGACGTTTACCTATTTTTTACGCTCTATTTTCCTATACTCCTCTCTTTCTCTTTCTCTTTCTCTTTCTCGTGTTTTCTATTGGTTACATCTTCAAATCACTGTTATTCGCTGTTATTAAAGAAGATTAAAAGTAAGTTGTTTTTTTAAACGAAAAGTATTCTTCCGTTTATGCGGAAAGTAATACGATTTCAAATACAAAGTAGGAAAAACATTGAATTTATTAAGAAAGAATAGCAGCAATTGGAATTTGTGTTCTACGACGACCATTAATACGCTAGATACATACCTAGCGAGTATCTACAATCAAATATAAAAATTCGATAGGTAACGAATTCTCTGGGCGCACGTTATTTTCCGAGAAAAAAAGTTTGGAAATGGGCACGCGTATCGTAGTAGGACTGAATGTGGCTCGCCAACAATATCGATGCGTTCACGACATTGCTGCAACTCATTGACCTGACCGATGACACGAAAAAACGAACGGAAAAGAAGAACAAATCGTTTGGTCATATCAATTAAACGTAGAAACGATCAACTAATTTTTCTCAGTTGACCTATATCTAAAGTGGATATATTTATTTCGAAACGAGGAGAGAACAGAGTTGAGATATACATAACGTATACATATGTAGGAGAGTAAAATTAGTATGATTTTCAGAGTCCATTATATTCCCTGACGACCGAAAGCTCGTCAATCCATATGCATAGTAGTATGCAAACGCGCGATAGAAGGCATAGGTGAAACCATTTCTATATCGAGAGCTGCATCGTGGAAGCACTCGACCCGTATCCGATCGAATAACGAGAATAAAACCTGCAAGATAGGGGTTCATACACACGTAGATAGGGGACGTATACACGTAAAAAGCTTCGATAGAGAGGATGGGCTCGGTTCGAATAAAGAGTGTCACGAGCACAGGTGTACGCGTTGCTTTCCTTTACGCTTACGCGAATAAGCACAGCAAAATAAGATCTTGAATAATCTAGCCCCAAACTTGGTAGAGCTACAATGAGTTTGAGCGAGCAAGTTTGCTGAACGTTGAATAATCGCTTGCAGGATTAATGCATATTCGTATCTCTCTCTCTCTCTCTCTCTCTCTCTCTCTCTCTCGTATCCCTAACTTCAAAAGGTAACGATTGTTTCATGTCGTGCGTTTTGGTTCGATCAGTTATCGATCAAAAACTGTATTATTTGTCCGTGCATTAGAACAAAGAGATACTTATAAGATGGATGAGTATGCATCGAGCATCGAAATGCAGCGATACGCGTGCATTTGACAATGGGAGGCTGCAACAAACGCATCTCACCTTCTCCTCTAACTCTTCTTCGAGCTTCTATCTGGCCAATGGACTAACCCGTCACGATATCATGGACGATATCACGGACGATATCATCGGGAATTCCTCCGGAATTTGTGGTCATGGGGATCGCGGAGCTGCCGAACTGCGTCGACCTATCGAACGTATTTCGCTAGAAAGCTTTGGACTAGTTATCGATGCAGTCGTTGGATGCAGTCGTTGGATGCAGTCGTTGGATGCACCGCGTTTCGTTCGACTTGCAAATCCCCCAAGTACATTGTTTCTCGTGGCATGCACCACACTGGGAACAATCGGTTCCATGAATACGAGAATTAGCGATTCCCTGTCCTCTAACGGACCTTTCCAAACCATTTCGATAATTTGAAATTTATTTTAAATCGGTTAAATTTACATAGCCGGAATACTTCCCTACTTCATGTTGGAAGAAAAAGCTTTTCGTATAAAGTGATAACATTGTATGAAATCAGCGAAAAGTGCTGAGAAGTGGAAGCAAACTGTACATGAAATCCGATATCCAATCTGCGTTTCTCCTAACGATCCTGTCCGACGCGAGAGCTGCAGAGAGACGCGTAAAACAGCGGACGGCTGGACGAGCGCCAACTTGGAAATAAAAATCGCCGATTCCGTTCGTTAACGTTATCGACATTTTTATGTTCGCTTGCTTCCTTCCTTCCTTCTTTCCTTCCTACCTTCCTTCCTTCCTTCCTTTCTTTTTCTCTTTCACTCTCCCTCTTTTTCAATTTACGGCGAAAAAATCAGTGAGACGTCCGAGATTTTCTGGCCGCGATGTGTCCTTGAATGACAGCTTGACGTTTTACCGTAGAATAAAAAGATATATATATATCTATACTTCTTTATCCTCTGACCGATGACAATCGTGAAATTCAATTTTATAAGTTTTAAATGTGTCTCGTACTATTTTTAACGTATTAATCCGGCTGTTTTTGTATCTATCTATTATTGATCAAAGACTCCGAAAAAGACGTGCTCGACTTGGTTTATAAGTTAAAACCAAAGTAAAACAAAAGGGGTAAAGAAGTTTCTTTGCAGAGGGAAGCAAGATCACGAGTTTTCAAGGAAACGAACGGAAAGATGGTGGACTCGGCGACAGCGACCGACTATTTTCAGCTATTCCGAATCCATTACCGTGGTTCCATCCTTCTGTGCCCGAAGTCGACTACGAAGCGATGCATCATCCGTAAGTGAAGCCACGGGCCGACGATCGTAGTTTCTCCTTTTAGCTCTTTTTCCATTGAGATCTTCCTTTCCCTTCCAGAACAAGCTCAAGCAAGGCGGTAGAACGACCATCTTCGTGAACAGGAGTCTCGCAGACTTATAAATCAAAGCTCACGAACAAATCGCTACGGAGATCCCGTGGTGGTTGGTTCCGAGTACTTCTTCTTCTTCTTCTTCTTCTTCTTCTTCTTCTTCTTCTTCTTCTTCTGCTGCTGCTTCTGCTGCTTCTGCTTCTGCTTCTTCTTCTTCCTCTCCTTATTCTTATTCGTCCTATTCCATCTTCAACTTTTCTGTATTTTTCTTTTTCTTCTTCCTTTCATAGCTTTTTTCAAAATACTTTATACCTATATTCGATGATATCCTATATTAGATATCTATCTATTAAAATCAATTGAAATTTCGTCAAGGTAAAAAGATGGAATCTTTGGAAATCGATTAGAAGGCATACTCCGTAAAGAATCGAGTGGAACTTTTGTGCAATTTTCGAAGACGTATTAGTTTGGAAATAAGATACGACCCTTCATGAGATTTTCCTCTTACAGTTATGAACGGCTTCCTCTAAAGAAGGACACGCTATGCCAAACGCGCTCAGCTTGTCAGATGTCAAAACTTTAGGAACGCTGAAGCGTTGAACTTGACGAAGTGCTAGCGACGTTATACGTGTGTACTCGTGCGCGAGCTAGGTCGAACAAGTTGAAACTTAAGGGACTATAATCGGAGACAACTTCGAGCTTTGCCCTTCACTCATACCCACCCTCCTCTCTTCATCCCACCCTCTCTCTAAATAGTTTCCATAGCTTATTCTTTGTCTCACCATATTTTCACTTGTGATAATTTACCTCTACCTCTTCATATTAAATGAATTTATTTTTTGACAATATTCATCTCGGTAAATTGTTGAATTTTATTCAAAAATATTGAACAATATTTAAATATTAAATTAATTCTAGAAGAGATAAGGAAAAAGATTTAGAGAATAACTCGATTATAAAGTAAAATTTATGATGCTACTTTGGTTAATTGAGGCCCGTATTTATCTTATGTAAAAGATGAGACGTAAGGCTACTACATAGTTAATTAATGACGAACATGCCAACTGTATATCCGTCACTTCAGCTTTCATAAACAGCGGAGTTCCTTTCCTGTTAACGCATTATAACCCACAGGTATGTGAGGGAAACTCGGAAGCTCGTGCACGTGTGCGCATAACCCCCTAGCATTTCATCATAGAACAATTTGCCGATTAAAGAATCGATTCTCGCTTATATCAAACTTGTACAAATGTAAAAAAGTACTCTTAGAAAAAAGGTTAAGAGTTGTTAGTTAATACTTGAAGGAGGATCTCTTTGGCACCCGCGACTGCTAGTCGAGGAAAAGAGGAACGAAAAAGGGAAAAAGGGAGTTCGATTCGCTTCTGTCACCGCACTTTAACGCACGTACGATGCAACGCGGTGGCTCTTTCATCGTATCGAGGAGGGTTGCCCATTGTCGAATGGAGGAAGAGAAATTGTAATTCAAGCAGGCAATACGCTCCGTGCGCCGAATAACGCCTCCTCCTCCTCCTCCTCCTCCTCCTCCTACTCTTCGTACGATGTGCCACTCTAAGAAGCTTTACTTTCTACAGGAAGGAAGAGAGGGAAAGAGGAAAAGAGAGAAAAAAAGAATACGTGACGGTGCTAATGGAAAAACTTACTCAACGAGAAACTCTTTGGAGAAAGAGAGCTTTGTGATGGTGGTGGGGATGAGATTTTGTATAAAAGTCGGCGAGGAATCAAAAAAAATAGGTAACTTTAGTCGTTCGATACTACTAATTCTCCCTTGTCGCTATCTTTCAGTTTTATTCTATATCTTTCACGGTTGCTCTCGGTTAGAGCACAAGTTACCGAGCACGATGTCGTCGTAACATCGCACTTATTACCGTAAAAACGTTTAACGATGGTCCTACCGTGTCTAATAAGCTCCCTCGCTCGATTTTCTTTGCCTTTAACATACAACCATAGGCGTTCGAACGTTATATCGCGAGAACGTTTATCCAAAACCTCGGCAGTTTATACTTTGATACAGTTTATAAGACGTTGTGCCGACAAAAGCTCGTAAATCCTTGAAATTGAGAGTGACTCAGGTGTCCGATATGTCACCTAGGTTCGTTGGACGCTCGCGAATGTTCCAGCTACGCGGACTGAATTCTGAGAGCAACGAGCCAAGGAAGTCGATACATCGACGTCTTTTTCTCCCAGTCCCTCTTCTCTTATCATTCGCCGTTCGTCTAGTTCGTCTCGCTCTTACTCCTACATCACTAGGATGTCTCCGTTTCGCGCTTCCTTTTTCATCCAGGAAGAAACGTGAAAGGAATCGAGTTATTTCCCTCACTGCAGATTTCAACCTATAAATAGAGGATATCTATCTATACCTTAGCCTTTTACGATAAAGAGAAACCGGGAGGGTTTCTGGAACTGCTTCGAATATCCTTCCCTAACATGTATTTTACGAGAACAAGATAAAAGCTTCCGCAAACGTTCGCGTTGGCAAACAATGATCGAAAATGATCGAAAATGATCGAAAATGATCGAAAATGATCGAAAATGATCGAAAAAAAGTTAATAATAACCTAAAGAAAGCGATGTTAAATTATAAAGAGCTTTAATTTCTCGAAATAATAGTCTCGGCGATAAGTTTTTCCTAATCCCGTGAGACTTACTCACGATTCGAAAAAAGAAGCGAACAAGAAAGAAGGAAAACTCGAATCGACTCTCTCGTTACACCCCTGAGACTTAACTAAAGCAGCGCCTGGAGTTACCCTTACAATTGCTCGACGCGAGCGAATTGGTTGAAAATTTTTTAATTATCCGTTTCTCGGCGATGTGCGACCTTACTGTACAAACTCTGACCCAGTTTTCGACTTCCAGCATCAATGTTTTTTTATTATACTCACTATGAAAAGAAAAATTTCAAATTAACTCGATTAATTAAAAGATGTCACGAGGAGTACTTTTATTTGTTTTTCTTCGTCGAATCATTTCACCTAACCATCAATCCTCGACTACGATTAGAATAATCGTACTAGTGAAATACCAAATGACCAAGTTCGAACAGGTTCGCGCATTTGTACATTTGTTGCATATAAAATCATCGCATAGGGGGTTCATCTCGCGTGTATTTTATACGCGTACGTTAACAACTCGCACCTAGGCTGACAGACAATTGTTCCATTTAAATCCATTGTTCACACAGTTAAATAAAACATCAATTTTTAATCCCTTAAATATGAAAGCGTACGAATAGAATCGCTCTAGGGAATTGCTTAGTTTTCAAACAATATGAATAATATGATTATCTTTTTTATCGATTGCGCAATTTTATTATACATATTATATCTCTTTGACGTAGATTTATCATTTTGTCTACAAGCTCGTTTGATTAAATTTTTCCTTACGTTAACGAGATGACGTTCGAACAAAAAGATCGGATATAATTTTATAGTATATCTACGTAAGAACGTAAGAACGTAAGAACGTAAGTAAGAATGCATGAAGTAGTGTATTATATATGAGAAGGATGAGTTGACATATAAAAGAAAGAAAGAAAGAAAAAGGTATTATTTGCGGTAGCTGGAGGCCATCGTACGTCGTGGTAAGTAATTCGAATCGTACTATCTTGGAAAGTATCTTCACGGTAATTCTCTCCCTCCCACCTTCCTTCCTTCCAACGGGTTGGACACGCTACAGCTTGAGCAATCTGTCTGCTGTTCCTTCCGGACTAAGTATGGCTGACGAAGTTTGCACACAAGATTAGGCGGTGCACGGACTTTGTCCGTCGTTGCATTTGAGGAGCATTGCCACCGGTTTCACGCTTTAAGGACGAATAATAATAGCGCGAAAGGGCAACTAGCGAGTAGATTAGCTACGGAAATTAGACTTCGAGCAGAACGAGTATGACATTTAACTTCTTCCTTTCTAACGATTCTAATCGATACTATATAATATTATATAATAATATTTAACGAGATAATATTTGACAAAGAAACTAGATAAATATTTATTTCAAATTGCTATTGTTTAAAATGCTAAAACGTGCCGTGAAAGTTTTGTTCAATTCGAGATAAGAGATACTTAATCGAAAGTTCGATTTGTATGAAACAACGCTTTTGAAAGAGAACATTGTGTTTCTCTTGTTATCACATTCTGACATATGCATTGTGCAACAATGCTACTGCCTCGAGATACTTGCTCGCACCTTTTCGTTAAGAATTATGCTATCTCTAAGTTTAACCGTTCGCGTGAAAGCTCTACTCGAATAAATGACTCACGCGATGACTCAAGCAATGACTCACGCGATGCTGCACTTTTCCAGCAGCGTAAATTCGCCGAAGATACTGGCAAACCTTTCGAAACTATCGTCTTTCTAATTTCAGTCTAGCGTGCACTTTTAAAAGAAAAAAGAAACAAAGAGATCGATTCAAAAGATCTTATAAAACGTATTCGCATATTCTTTTAACAATATGAATCAAACTAGAGTAGCTGCAATAAAACTACGTAGATCGATACTAAAATTCTAAATATAATTTATTACACGTATGTCTATATTAACGTGAGCATCTTTATTGGGAAGATAAACGCATAGATGTAGTAATAGTATTAAGCTATCTTATTAATAAGAAATTATCTTCATTGATTAGTATACTATATATCAAAGGGAATAAATGACGTTAGGAAAAATAAGAAGAAAACGAGAGATTCTTTGAAATCCATAAAGAGGTTATGAAATCCTAAGCAGCTGTTCGCCGAATCGTTTTCCCGACGGTTCTCTAGATTTTCGCTTTGCGAGAACGCAGCAAAGAAAATGTGTGAGTCGCAGGGGAAACATCGAGCTCTCGATAGAGCGACTTTCATCGCATCCCCTGCACTTATCCTGTAACGGACTCTCTCTCTCTCTCTCTCTCTCTCTCTTCTTCAACCTCTTCCCTTCCTTCTTCTTTTGCTTCTTATTTTACTTTTTATTTTACTTCTTTTTCTTCACTTTCCTTCTTCCTCGTTAAGCTTTTGACTCTGTCTCTTTTTTTCATGTCTCCCACCTATTCCGCAACTGATTTTCTTACAATAACAGGCGAGTAACAACGTTTCAAGTCTATCATAACTTTGATCGTATTTGTGGAATCCTCTAGTATAATCTCACTCACTTCCTTACCTTCATTCTCTATCTCTTTTCTTTTTTTTGGCTGAACGTTTACATTTTACTTTATAGCAAGGGAGATGATGGTACAGAACGAAAGGAAGAAAACATCGTTGAACATAAAGTCTTGCTAAGATGGAACTAAGGAACACGATCCTTTAAAGTTGCACACGCCGGTCATGCGGAAATTGCGTATTTATCATCCTTCTCGAAGTGACTTCTTTTTCTTACGAAATATACCGCTTTGTTCAACATCTTGCTGATCTCTTCCTATCCTCTTTCTTTCCTTACCTTCAAATATCGAAAGAGTAGAACAGAAAATAAGAAAAAATATTTTCTAAATAATTAAGCGAATTCGAATGATAGAAAGTGCAATTAATTCTAAAGTTAGTTGTCGACTGAAAAAATGCTAAATGTTACTTGATTATCTATAAATGAGAACCAGCTGTACCAGCTGAGATGTTGTACATATTGCATGAAAAAAATCCAACAAAATATCAATCTATGAATTATTTATATGAACCACCAAGTGTAAATGATTTTACACGAAAAAGGAGGAAAAGAAGAATGTTAGAAAAGGTCGATCGTAGTAGAAATTCTCAAACGAATATTTCCCATGTTCATCGATTGATTTCTCAATCGTTGGCTTCGGAACATTTGGAATAAAGCCAGAATTGTCGCATTGAAACATTATCATAAGAACGATTTTGAAATACCTGCGTTAGAGATTTACCTGCTCTTTTTTCTTCTTCCTCCTTTTCCTAAATCCCCATGTACAAATATTACGAATATATTTACGTGTCCTTTTTTCCCTTCACTTCCCTGAGATCCCTACAGCCGGAATGTTCACGCTCTCATGGGTGTCGTAGAGAAGGAAAAGGTCCATGTGCGTTGCAGTTTATGGCATATGACTTTGGTGAAAGTTTCATGAATCGTGCATGCCTTCCTCTCAGCGACACGCAACACCAAACTTGCCTCCCACAGGTAACAGACTAAAAATCCAACTAAATAAAACAGAAGATTTTAAAGCGAAGCGACGATTATAACTAGTATTGTATTCTACGTGGATATTCTACGTGGATATTCTACGTGAATACCACCACACGTTTATACATACAAATATAAAAATAATTATATACAAAAAACATAATGACGTACGTAGATATATCAATTCATAACGAATTCTCTATTATTTTCATTTTTACATAATTACATTTCTCTAAGATGAGAAAAGAAATAAATAAAAAAATAAACAAAAAATATAATACAAATAAAAAAATCCAAAATGCAAAAGAAAAAGAAGATAATAGTTAAAATTGGAAAAGATCAACGAATAAATGAAGATGACTTACCTACTACAGTCTTTATTCACGCTTTCAAATCGAATAATAATAATATACGATGATGAACTTGCCACGTTCCCGTCCCCTCACGAAAGTTTAGTTTTAACACTCGTTCATTATTCTATAGTTCATTATTATGATACTCGTTTAATTGTGCACTCATTATAGGTCTAACCTATAGTGACTTATTATGTTGGGGCTACCCTTATGCTTCGTATTTTAAACCATGCCAGCGTCTGCTCCCAACCGATAATTAAAAGCTCTGCAACTCTCTTCTACTCTCTTCTACTCTCTTCTACTCTTCTTTACCTTCTTCCTCTTCTTCTATTTTATTATTCTTTTATCTGTCTCTCGCTCTTTTTTACTCCTCTTATGTTTCGCTCTCTCTTTCTCTAGCTCTTGAATTCGCTCGTAGTCTGTTTATAAGCGAGCAAGAAAAAAAAAGATATGTATATAATATTTAGATAAGGGTAAACAAAAAGAAGGGAGAGAAAGCCATTTCAGGAAGGAAAACGCGGAAGCTCATTAGCGCAGCATTAGACGCGAATGCGATCGCTTTCGAGCATGCTTGCAATTAACGCGATTCTCTATAAACGAAAACGATGATGGCACTTTTAAAAATCGCCTCTTTTACGATGAAAGTCGATCAGAATTCGCTCTTTTTTTGCACTCCTTGATTATTGAATTGCGTATTTTGCGATTAAACAGCAATGGGGGAAACGAGAAAACATTAAATATTAGAAATGTTGACAACAACAAATTCTCAAATAGTGGGACTACGATATTTTTTTTTCTTTTTACATGTATTCCCTTTTTCTCTTTTTCATTATTAATAAGACACCTTTTTTTCTAATCATTAGTTTTCTGTAAGATCTTAATGACTGTAAAGAATCTTTTTTTCTACTATCTTTGCTATTACTATTGGTTCGTAGAATAAAAGAAATTCTAATGATTTACGCTTTAGCAGATAATCGATTTCGTTTAATCGTTTAATCGTTTAATCGTTTAATCGTTTGAGTGGCTCACAATGTTCAAGCTGATCGCGACGTTCACATTTCATGCCAAAAAGTTCAAGCCAAACATTGGATCACGTTGCACAATTGACGAGTTCGCTTTGGTTTCATCAAAATCTGTTTCAACGAGCAATATCACGACGCATATCATTTTTTGGCAAAATTATTTCAAAGATCTTCGGTACACGACAGGACGATTAATTAGCACATTCACATTTTCAATAGCTTTGTTTTTTTAATAATGAAAATAAAACCTATCGTTTACAAGTATTGATCTTATTTGTTTATATGCATTTATCAAAAAAGAAAAGGGGTCCCTAAAAATTGTCTTAGTTTTCGTTTTGGAAATTGGATGGAAAATGGATTCAACGAAAAATTGTTACAAACCGAATAATTGAATAGAAAAATAGATTTAAAAAAAAAAAAAAACATATATACATCTAAGGGAATAGATATCACAGTTATTTCAATTTGATAAAGTACTTCGTTATTATCTCCTAACCGAATATTTCTCTGGAAATGGATATTACAGGGTAAAATAAAATCGAAAAGAGAGTATGATTAGCAAAAGGAAGAATGTAACCACGATATAAACGATACGAGACCAAACGACGTTCAAACAAGAAAAAATTAATATAAACCCAAGGTAAAAGGTAAAAAATCATAAACATATCTATTAATATGTTTTTCAGTTATACCTACGTATATTTTCAACATTCGTATTCGTTCTGTATGCATGTATTATATAGATTTTTTTCTACCTATAAATTTATTATATAGTTCAAGAAGATAAAAAGTAAAAGAAGTTAAAAATTTCTTATATTGATTTTGTATTCATTAAACTGATTCTAAACTCTTCTTTCATTTTATCTTCTTCTTATTTCTGCGCACTTCTCTCACTATTTTATACTTTATTGCAAGTTTTAATTTTATTATCATTAACCGATCAAA
The DNA here is from genome assembly GCF_001465965.1 of Polistes dominula. The sequence goes on from NW_015149107.1 coordinate 314,578, forward strand.
GTTTCACTCGAAAATGTATTCTCTATTCTGTAGGGCTCGATAATCGAGATGCTTGAAGTTTACTAAAATAATGCCAGCTGCCCTTTCCCTCCACCACTTCCGCCCCTCTTGACCCTTAGTACTCCATCCCTTTTTCGTAGAATTTTCTAAGAGAAGTAATTACCACCTGTCCGAGAAAAACAACGATTCTCGTACGTTCACTGTTTGTAAGATAACGGTCTAATTTAAACTGGCGCCTTGGAATAGAGAGAGAGAGAGAGAGAGAGAGAGAGAGAGGAAGAAGAAACGATTCGAAAGCAAACGGTAAGAGAAGAGAAGAAGAGAAGAAGAGAAGAAGAGAAGAAGAGAAGGAGGTAACGCGGCTCTTGGAAAGGAATCGTGCTCGAGATACGAGCTTATCGCAAAGGCAATTCATTTCCTCGTTTTCAGAAGTAGCTGACTCGGTTGCGTATGCATTACGCGCTGTCCGTTTATTTACTTCCAAAGCATCTCTCTAGTTTTCTCTTCTTTCCTACTTCAAACATCATTGATGAGAAAAGTGAGAGAGAAAGAGAACAGGATAAATGCTAAAAAGGAGAATTAATAATCTATGCTATCCTAAAATAATGCATCTTTAATAATTTCTCTTCTAACGGCTAAGAGGAAATATTTCATGACCGTTGGTAAACCAAGCTTGTTGTAAATGAGAAATCAACAACCGATTCGACAGTCCTACTTCCGTTCGAAAATATTAATAGGAGGGAAAATGTTGTTTTTTGCTTTTTTTTTTTTTTTTTTTTTTCAATTCCCTAGGAATTTCATTAAAGTCGAAAAACTCCTTCAATATACAATATTAATATCAAAACGTGTAAATGAGTTTTGGTCGTTACTTAAATACAAGTTAACTTTTTATCGAGTTGGAGGAAGTTGAAATTTTGTTGTTATCATCGATATTGGTAATGACGAGGAGGTTTGAGAAGGAAATAACATCGGACAGAAATCGATAGTACTTGCACGATGGCACTCGCGATGGCACTTACGAATAACGACCAGCAAATGGCGCACATACCGATCGCTATTATTACATCATAGGGATTTCATCAGAGTCACGATCGTAGGACGATTCATTAATAGAATAATTGCATTTCTCTAATCACGTTTGGAAGCAGATATCGTCAGTCCCTTCGGACAAGATCTACCAATGCGTTTGGACGGATTGTAATAGTGCTTCACGAAGGTGAACCAAATCGTACTGAATATCGCTACATCATCCGTTTCAATAGTTCCTACTATTTGCTTAACTGCCTATAATCATCAAAGCCATATTTCGTATCACTTTATTTTATCGTCCGAAAATGTGTGTGATGCGTCATCTGTCAAATACTATACCCATTTTCATCACATTTCATTTTATTTGAAATTAATAAAATATTACAATTATTAAACACCGGATATTTAACCGTTATTTATATATTTGTTTTACACAATAAGATAGGCATTTGTTATTTGGCCATTTTTACTCTCTCGTAATTATTTCTTTTCAATATTATACATTTTCTGTACGCTGCTGCCTTTTACAATATCCGGGTTACGTATACGAATATTTTTATTTGTTCAGTTTCATTAAAAACATCAAATATTTTGTCGATCATCAAAAATACTAACTTGTTATTTTCTCTCCCCATGTAGAAATAATATTTACTTTTACAAAAACGCGTTATTAATCGTAGAAACTTATCATCTCAAACATAAAAGTTCTTTCGTTCCAGCAAAAATAAAAGGACAAGAAAAAGACGAAAGAAGAAAGAAGAAAGAAGAAAAAACGAAAGATAAACGGATCGGTAGGCAAATGAATTATACCAGTTTTAGATTTAATTTCGACTCGTTTTGCGAGTGTTGTTGGTTTCATCCTTTCGTCAAATTTCAACGCAAGCGATGCGTTAATGACGAATGGGAGACATCTGCTATTCGAGCGAATGATATTTAAGTGAAAGTTAAGCGGTTTTCTCGTTACAAAAAATGCGCGTTAAGAAATCGAGATGTTATTCGTGAATTTGTAGGAGGAGAATGATGCAAAAAAAAAAACAAATCAATTCTAAGCTTTTTGCGATTACTATATATATATATATATATACCTACATACCGTCGGGAAGAAAAAATAAGGAGGAGAAGAAGAGAAAGGAAAAAGTCAGATAGGCGTGCGACAGAAATCGTAGGATGAGGACATCGGTCCGAGGGAAACATAAATCTGAAATTATAAAGCAATTTCATGAAAACCACAACAAAACTCACGAGAAAGAATATTACTCGTCTCTCTGAAGAGCTGCAGGCGGCGGCGTCGTTGTCGTCGTCGTCGTCGTCGTCGTCGTCGTCGTCGTTTGTATGTGTACATTTGCGTGGACGTGTTTAAGTTAAACGCGAAAGGGGAGAAAAGAGATAGAAAAGTAAGGGAGAGATTTTAGGAGGTGAGGTGGGATGGGATGGGGTGGGGTGGGGTGTGGTGGATGGAGTAGTCTTGCTTTCGGTAAAGTATTGCAAACGGGGTCCGCTTGTCTTAATCGTGCATTACTCTTTCCTCGCCCTAGGGCCGCTTTTTTCTTTTCTTCTTTTCGCAACTTCCGCAACGATTATGCGAAGATACGAGAGAAGTAAAATATGTACGACAGTTGGAATCGATTTTCCTTATGATAAAACGCGGTACAGTAGGAGCCTGTGGATTCTGAAACGACGCTCCGTTACTTTGCATATTAATCTCTTTTGGCTATGCTCGATGTCTTTTTCTCTGATATTCTTTTTATTCTCGTCTCTCCTTGGTATCCTTCGCACCGAATATATTTATTGCGATGAAAAAGTATACGCGAAACGCGATTCGTCGGCACGAAATATATTTTCGGAGCAGTCGTGTATCGCCGCGACGATCTTTAAATTCCGATTAATCTTCCTTTTCTTCGATTAAATACGAAGTATTCTGATTTCGTTAATAAAAATACTTATCACCAGAGATTTATGAGTGTTTTTTCAATGCATCTTTGATTGAAAATCTTCCAATCGTAAAAATAAAAACAAATATAATAATACAAAACTACTGAAAAACTTAAATTTGCAAATTCTTAGCTTTTAGTGATTTTAATCTCTGTATATTTGTCGAAAACTGACGTATATCTGTGCTATCTCAATCACCTTTTTTTTAACAACCTCCCGTATTAATAATTCATGTTAGTGCAGCATTGAATTCAAGTGCGGTGTAATCATGGATAAGTTATATTCAAGAGAGCAAAGGTTATAAGAAGAATTGAGTCGAGTCATCCGTGGAATCCGCCGCAATCCTATCCTAGAATAAAAAATACAATTAAAATTAAAATTACATTAAAACAATTCTTGATTTATATCTCTGTTGAATTTGTAAAAATATAGAAATTATTTAAAAAGATGCCTAGTAGGTGTATTCTAATCAATCTTTTGAAAAAAAAAAAAAAATCAAGCAAAGTGAAATCAAGCATGATTATATTTCAATTAAATTTTAGACTACTTCCTGCTACTTGTAAATATAGAAAAATTATTTAAAAAAACATTACAAGGTAATTAGTTTATATATGTATATATATATATATATAAAAGATGGAAGGAAATAAGGAGAGAAAAAAATGTAATATTAATTAGAAAGAGTTAAATGAAACTAATTACAATTATAATGTTTTTATGGTAAGCGGTCTTTGCTAAATTTTACTTGCAATGGAATGTATAGCAAATAAAATATGATATACATTACACGGAAAGTAATATCCATTGCCCGGGTCTAACCACGAGGAGGTAACCGCTTCTGAAGACCCAAATTTGAATGAATATTAATTAAATTTTATTGGTCAATAAGACGCATCAACGCTTACACATCGAAGTTTAACGGAAAACTGATTAAAAAACAATGTAAATAATTAGAACAATTTATTTTTACATTTGGACAAGGTAACGAAACCAAGTTTTAAAAAGTCAAACAAAAACATAAAATAAAAATATATCAAAATTTGGTTCTATTCAAAATATGTTATTAGTAATGTAGTATTTAAAGCAATATATGCGTGTTTAAACAATCTAAAATATTAGTAAAATGCATTAGAGTATTAAAATAATTGTTAAATAATCGAAAAGAAAGCGTATTGTAATTTAGAAGCACTGTTTATATGATCAGAGTACCGTCTTCCTCGAAATTTTAACATTGTTTTAAAGTATATGTAATCTTTTAAACAAAAGTACATTTGTTTAAACATTAATACTTGTATAAATAAAAATTATTCCTAAAGTTAGATATATATAAAAAAAAAATTTCATTGAAACAATTAATTGAATAACCAATGGTCGACATATTTTCAGTATACATCACAATAAAACATAAAAATTAACTTTAATACTATACTTTAGACCTTTGTTTGACTAATTTTATGCACCTAACATGCTTTTTTCTTGAAATAATACATCGTCTTCTAACATAATACTTGCGTATACTAAAAAGATCACTAAGTATTCTTAATACTAATATGTATATAATCTTAATTTAACTATGATCAAAATATAAGACAGACATTACTGAATGTTTCCACTCTATTTTCTCAAATTACAATGTGCTATAGTACTCCTAAAATCACAGTAATGGCATAACGTATTTTATCTTTATAGTGTTGATGTTATCAATTAGCAACATCCTGTTAATTAGTAAAGTTCAGTCGGTGACAGGTTCTCCTACTTGTCGGTGAATACCTAAACTTACTGAGAACTTCGTTACTCTAGTTTAGGCGTTTATTACCTCAATTTGACATCTTAGCATTGTAAGAGGAAGAAAGTAAGAGAATATGTGTATAAGAAAGAGAAATAAATGAACAGTTAAACGTTATTACAACTGTTTGTTGAATAAACCATTAACCAATCATTCATTTTTCATATACATACTTCAATTCTAAAATAAGAAAGCATAGTAAATTATTTTATATTATTTTCTTCCCTTCCTTCCTTCCTTCCTTCCTTCCTTCTTCTACCCTGATCATAAGATTTTCTAACCATTTCGACGATTCCTTCCGTGCACATACGTTCGCGAATAAGTCATGAGATCAAGGATGATTCTTCCATCTCGCGCGTTCTTTCGAAAAAGATTTCGGATTATCAAGGAAAATTTACGACGGATAGGAAGGCAAACTTGCTTCGAGCCAAATAGATTTGGCTCAAGAACGATCGTAATTCTAAAACTCGGGGACCCTCGAATTTATCGACCTAGGATGTTGACGAAATTCATCTTTAATGAAAAATAAATACAGTGGCAATTTTATTAAATGTTACATATTTCTGTATCAAGCCGGTTCTCTTTGTATTTTCTTTTATAATTAAATTTGTAAATTGAAGTTTGATGAAACTAAATAAAATCGAGTTTACAATACATGACCGTTCGTGCACTAACGAATTAGACATTTTTCAGAAAAAGGAGCCTCGAGTAACACGAGCATCGAACAACTAAATTCGTTAAGGCTGTACGACGTGCTACGTTGTAATTGAGTTTATCTTTCGTTGGTGCACCAACGTAGCAGAATTTTATGAGGACGGATCGTTATAGTACGTTACAATATCGAGCTTAGTATTTGTATACCTTAACAACCTGGGTAAAGAGCACTTTTGAGGTTGTGCAAGATTCTAATGAGATATACACTTGACTGCAAAGCTTTCCTTACACAATAACTCGAATGTTTCTCAGATAATTTACTCGTACCGAGCGCGATCGGATTCCACAAATCACTTCGAAATAATTGCCAATATTTTCATCTCGTTATGTACATATACATATGTACATATATTCCGAGCTCAATTCTTTTCGTTGAAATTAACGGCACGTGCTCTTACGAGAACAGAACTGTCGATGCGACTAATTTCATTTCCTTTTGGCAGTTTCGTGCTTCGAAACCAAAGTTCCACGCGAGGATGACAAAATAAATAAAAGTAGGTGTATCTACATATATAGTATATAGAAACACACTTATATACGAGTTATTGACCGTGTATATACTATGATGATATTTTCTCTGCACATCTGTGTTATATAACAATACATAGTATGTTATGATATATGATGTATGACATATACAAGACAATCTGCAGTAGTATATTTGCCTGCATAGACAACGTACCAGAAGATTGCTACAAGAATCACACAAGAATCACACAAGAATCCTACTACGCAAGATAATATATACTTTTTATAAACCCTCTCTCTCTCTCTCTCTCTCTCTCTCTCTCTCTCTCTCTCTCTCTCTCTCTCTCTCNTCTCTCTCTCTCTCTCTCTCTCTCTCTCTCTCTCTCTCTCTCTCTCTCTCTCTCTCTCTCTTTTGTCGTCATCTTATGGAATAACCAAGAAAATATACCTTATACCTTACATACATCTTCTCAAATATCTAGAATACCTTTGCTGAAATGAACGAGTTCGGTTTATATATCTATTCGAAAGCTTTTGACATTCTCTTAAATTCGTTTACTTCTAAATAAAAGAAACAATTAACTATCGCAATAAAATTTTCCTAATATTTTAATATAGAAAAAATCCAAGATATAATTTTATTAAAATATAATTTTACGAACAAACAAAATAATGGGAATATCAAAATGAAACGTTTAATGCAGACAATCGAATCTAACATACATACTGTATATGCACTTAAAAAATATTTACCAACATTCCGAACATAAAAAATATCATGAAATATCATTTCCCATGTTAGTTATAAATATATTCTATATATGGTGAAAAATTCGGTATTTACTTGCAACGTTGAATTCCAATTGATTCCAAAGATTATTCCAATGATTTCGATCGTAAGTATATAACCGTATAAAGAGAAATCGAAACCTCTCGATTTGCTAGAGATGAGCCTTAACACCGTGGCACTTAACACCATCGACATTCACAGTGGTACTATTGCACTTTAGGCTGTCAAAGACCGGCGCTCTAAGGGCATGACGCATAACGAGGCCTAATAGCGAAATGACCCTAATTGACTGATTGATTAATGACAAGGCACTGACTGCATATTCCCCTCTGATTGTAGAATTCAAAGGGATGAAACCGCGCTTCTATATGTATAAGGATACTCGCTGTTTAAATCATCTGATCCAAGTACCGAACAATCCGTCCATCTATGTAATAATATTAAACGAAATATATATAGAACGTAGTCGAGTATATGATATTATACAACTAAACAGGGAATGATCCTACATGTAAAAATAAATTTGAATGAGTAAATTAAAATGAGTAACATTTTTTCGCTTACAAATTCTTGATTTAATTTTTCTGCTACCACTATAGAGCTTTCTATTTTCTAGATAGTTTGAGAATTTGAAAATCGTTGTCGATAATATTCGACTCCTGCTACTACTGTTGCTGCTAGTAAGTCCATGTGCACAGTTCTACTGATTTAGACAGACTAAACATAGAAGAGAAAAATAATACATCTTAAAACCATACTCGTATTTCAAGGAATATTATTCGAAAACACTTATTCCGTATCCGGTTAAGGATATCTGATTTTCTCGTGTTGCCGGTACCGTTTAATAGTATAGAAAAACACCTTTTATTTAACAAATTAATTAGTTACAATCCGTTAGTTGCAAAATCCACTTCACACCGCTGCTTTTCGTAAAACACTTAGACGCTAAAACCGTACTTATCGTCGTATCGTCACTCGCTATACACTTTTCGCTCAATCACCCTCTAAGTCGCACGTATTCTCTCGCTCAAAACACACTTTACTATATCGCTTAATCATACCACTTCAATTGTACGTCTCGCTCTAACACTCTCTCTCTCTCTCTCTAGTAGCAATATCTCGCCAGACAACAAGCTTATCTTTGTTTACGCTGCCTAGCAACGCTCCCACGAGCAACATGACGTCATACAACAAGCTTGCGCTTGTTCTTCGCTACACACGCACACACACAA
>NW_015149107.1:322593-341543 GCF_001465965.1 Polistes dominula
TCGCTACACACGCACACACACAACACACACCGGATGCTTCTACTCCGACAATATTTTTCGACTGAGACGGAAAGAATTGTTACGTTATCACTTGTATGTTTTACGATTTTTCCAAGATACCACTGTTCTATAAAAGCTCTTATTTAAATAAAGAAATTAAAGAAGCTTCGGGCCATTCGTAATTTTCTAAAGAAATCACATAAGTATGCGCTCAAAGTCGAAACTTTTTTACTATTGGCGCGCGTAGATATTCTTCTTTCTTTATTACTTTTAATGAACCTTCCAGATGTATTTAAAAAGTTCATTCGCGAATTGATCTCCACAGAAATCTGTCTTCTAATAAATGAAGTATAGAGTAAAGAGTTTGAGGTATACCTCATTAGTAAATTGCACCGTTAGAAATGATATACCACATTTGTTTGTTAGCCTGTTCATTGGTGCATTTGTCGAGTCATTCTTTCTCTACGTAGATTTTATCGAGCCTACCGATCGATCGATCGATCGAATGAACGATATTCATCAAAATGATTTAATTGAATTGGACGGCAAAACCCTATTACATAAATTGCCAATAATATTTAATAAGCTTCCAGCATTTTCATCGCTTATAGATATTTAACGTATGTAATAATATATATATATATATTATAAATTAAATTAATTTTTATAATTATTGTGAATTAAATTAAATGGCTATATAATTTTAATCTAAAATTTTCCAATCCTTAATCGTTTACTTTGTATAAAATATGTCGTATATAAAAATGAGCCGTAAATAATCAACAACTAGTAAAGCTTTGTCGGTTTCTAACGTTGTCCTTGCGATTTTCTTACAATGGATGCGAGTAGTACAAGTTTTAGTTACAAGAAACTTTTGCTGATCTAGTACATCCTTTTTCTGTCATCAACCGAGGAGGACAAAATTCCTCTACCTTTTATCCATCAGGATTAGAAGATCCTGCTGGAACTCCAGCTCCCTATTTTAAATTAAACCGAGGATTAAGCCGAAATTAGCCTTCTTAATTCAATTCAAATCCCCTTGGGGCCATAGCCGTCTCGCCACAGCATCTTCTTACCGATTCTTAAGTGCCCCAAACCATTCCTTTTTCCTCTCTTTTCCTATCATTCTTCCTTTCTTCTGTTTATTCTTCATCTTCAACTCGGTGTATTAAAAGCATTGAAAAATAGTTAAATAATCGTAATCGACAGATTATAGTTCAATTTCATTTCTTCGAAGAAAAAATATTCAATATCTGATCTAACTTTCAATCTTCTTAATATTTTGATCAATCTGGCAAGTTATTATCTCGATACTTCTCTCTCGTGAAATTCAAATGAAACCGTTACAAACTTTTATCATTTTTGTTAGTAGAATATATTATTATTATTATTGTTATTATTATTAATAATATACTTAGCTCTTTTCTAATAAAATTACATTTCTACTAATAAGAAATACCACAAAATGCGGTTTATAAATAATATCATTATTTATTTATGTAATTTTCGATGATTAAGTTATACGTCGATTTAACGGATTACAGAAAATTGGATTAAAGGAAAAAATGTGAATCTGTTGATTATAAATATGAGAATTCCCTCTGCATGTTATTTCTAGAAAAAGAAAAAGCCAATAGATTTTCACGTGAAGGAAACACTCTTCAGAAATCTTAGCGATACTCAAAGTGGTCGTATCTTTTGGATAAGAGCTCGAGCTCGATATCCGAATTACCATCGTATTATTTTCGTGGCGAATCATAGAATTCTAGAGGCCGTGAAACATTCCCTCGAGTAGTTTGCCGTAGTGCACAAAAGATTCTTGTAAAACTTCTATCGGCGTTTGCGAAGTGAGCTAAATAACTTTCCCCTGGTGATGACGACGATGACGACGACGACGACAAAAACGTGAAGGAGAAGAAAAATAAAAAGACAAGCTCGATACCTATTTCTGTGTATGCGCATATACCCTCCTATAGATACTACTGTTATGTGTGAGTGACTATGTTAGAATAGGAAAGTCACTTCAGAGAAAACTAAGAGTCAAACTCCTTCGAATAATGTTTGTGAAGAATGCTCACCATAAGATGAGAATTTAATAAGTAAAAGAAATTCTTTTTTTAGATGATATTTCTTCTTTTATTTGAAAGTGAATAATTAATAAAGAAAGTATATAATAGTAAGTTTAGCGATAAAGTGGATTAACATAGTGACGACAGCTAATTAAAATTCGCCTAGGTCGTTATTTCAATCGAATAATTAACTAAATAACCTATCGACGAAGTAGAAACCGCAGTAACTCGAGACTCGTGACACAAGCGCTGTGGCCGATGAAACGGCCGACGTTGTTCAACCGAGAACGCTTTCCAACAGTGCGTTACTTTCAAAGTCATACGTAGGAAAATTTGGTTTCGTTAATTGAAATGGCCTAATTGTCGAGACTGCTGGAGGTCGAGCTAATCGATATGCGGCTTCCCTTCGTCCCTAACTCTCTCTCTCTCTCTCTCTCTCTCTCTCTCTCTCTTATCCTGCTGCTAAAACTCCAAATTATTTTAGTCGTTGCCAAATCTGAACGTAGATATAGGAAATAGGAGAAGAAGGATAGAAGGAGAGGACAAACATCCGGGTCACGTCACAGCACCACATTTTCAATGGAAATGTTACTACTTGGCCCTCGTCTGATTAATACCCAAACATATCGATCGAAACTATTTGCAATCTTAACCGTCATATTGCACATTATGTATTTGCTTACATATTGCCCTTCGATCAGGTTCTAAAAGGACTTACCTTGTTTACCGTTTCTCGATTGAACCTACTTCTCTCCTTTCAGTCATGTTACATTTGATGTATCGAAATGTAAAGCCGTCTAGTTTAGTTCAAACGTACCGCAATATCGTCTTTCATTATATCAGCAAGGAACATAATCGTTGTAACTTTGCGAATACAGTTATTTCCTCGTTGAGATTCGATGACGCGAGAATATTCGCGTATCTTACATGTATATGTATAAAGAAAGGTACGAATCTACTTCACTCGATACTCTCAGTATTATCGACGAACGTAGCAAACTCGAAAGTTTAGTCGAGCGAAAACCAGTCGAAACACGTCACATTGCGTGTCACAGGCTCCTTCAAATGGCACTTTAGTAACAATAAGTAAGTAACAATATCCGATATATGCTTGCTCGAATTTGACACTTTTGTCCGTTCTATTGGTCCTTTACTTTACTTCTTTCGTACTTAAATATAATAGATAAAAGAACAGAAGCTTATATCCATTTCTATAGTGATAATTATAAATCGAGCTATTAAAAGCCTATTTAGTATACAATGTTATTAACAATTGTGTATATTAAATAACGATTTTTCTACAAAATACTCTATGCATATTTACAACATTTATAAAAACTTACAAAAAATTGTTTTGATCACGTTTATATAGATTTTACCAGACTTTCTTTTCAACTATGTTTATTCATTCCAATGGAGAATCAGATGTTAGAGAAAAACGATTTGATTTGATTTGATTTGATTTAATTTGAATGCAGCAGTCTTTAACGAAAACAAAGTTAGATTATGAAATTTGGCAAATATAAACTTGATTCAATAGACAGCTGTGCTCCGAAGGCAATATAATTGCAATTAAAAACGATTGGACGCTAATGTATTCGTCATTTAATGCACGATCGATGTTACTTTACTAATCGTTGGGTACAAACCGTCGCTCTCGAATTCTTCCCGCTTAATGTGATAAAAAACACTAACCTTTAGAGAAGCATTTAAAAAGAAGATTAAAATTTCGTTTCAACAACAGAACAGATATAATATTTGTCTCTCGATGTTTCATATAATTCCTAAAACACGGTAATAATATCCAAAGATAATAAATTAATTTCAAAACGTGTCTAATATATATATATATCTGTGTCCAAAATAAAGAAAAGCAGCTTGGCTAAAAAATTGATTCTACGAATGTTTTCAACGAATATTATAATCTAACATAAGTTGAAGGTAGGTGTATGAAGTTTAGATAAAATGTTGACGCTTTGATCGATCTCATTGCAAACTCAAATACATCGCTAGATGGAAGTACGAGAAGCTCAGATATAGACACTGGGCCCCGTTCTTTGGACATGTATTATTCCAAACCACCTGAAAGCTTTTCGTTGTACAAAAGTGTACAAAAATCTCGAAAGCTTTCGTACAAATCGTAAGTCACTGTCCGGCTTCCATCTCGACGATCGACTTAACAAACGTGGTTTATCCATTGAAGGATTACTATTCGGTACCGAGGTGAATTGTGGATTTAAGTAGGTAGCTTTGAAGTAAGAAAGAAAAGTTAAGTAAATAACCCAAGAGCATTTCGAAATATAATCGGAAAAGTTCATTTTCGATGAATTCCTATCAAAGAACGCAAAGGCACACACACGTAAAGGCAAATCTTAAAGTAGAAATCAATGGGCGGAAATGGTGAGGTAAAAGGGGATAGGCTCGCAATTACGCCATGATAGAGATGTAAGACACGAGGAAGTAATTATTAGAAAGTCGTTCCAATCCACCGAATAGACACATTGTGAGAAAAATCAGGTTGATGTTTTCCCAGTGATATCGATCGTCCCGCTGAATTAGAAGAAATGTTGACAGATACATTTCCCTAAAGCGTTCAACTTCTCTCTTATAATATTATAATGAAATTAATATCATATCGAAAATATCGTTAAAAAAGTATCTTAATTGATAGAAATCGTAAGTATCATATAGATTATCATTAGATATACGTTAAAGAACGTAATCGACGTTAATCGTTTATAGAAAGTGATTATCCTATCCTATCCGTTAATTGTCCCATATAGATTTTCAGCAAATATTGTAGAAATTACAGGACACGTGGACATTTGACAACTCGTGATAGTATAGTCATCCCCCTCGACGTTAGACCTGACGTACGTAACTTATTCGATTTCTATCTCATACTAATCTTTTAGACGACGACAGCTTACGGTACCAGACGAAAGGAAAAGTAATTTGTAATTATCGTTCGATCGATCTTTCGTAGATTCGAATCACGAACGATTTAATGTGCTCAATGATATTACGGCTTCAAAATGTACTGTTAGGAGTCGGTAAACTGCCATTCAATTACCGATTTGGTAGAACATTGTTCGGAGATATCAAACGTAGACAGACAGAGCAGCTGGACGGCTGCTGGCTGTGAAACCGAGCGATCGAACATTACGCATCCGTTAACATGAGACTCCGAATATGAAGCAGGCTTAATATCTGATTTATGCCTCCGTTAAGCTTCCGGTGCGTACATCGTAGATACACAGAAATACGTATCCACTCTGTTAGAGTAAACGCTATGCTTTACTATTACGTCTGCTAGAGTCGACCCTTAGTAGACGAAATGTAGTGTTGTTACGAAAGTTTTCTCTCTATGGATTTTGGATAAATCCTTTGAGCCGATAGGATCAGACAAGTAGGAAATTATTATACAAAATCAATATACTTATCCATCATCCTTTCCGATCATTCCTTTTCCATTTGCTATTCATACTATACAAGTGATTCATTCTAAAATAATAAGTAAAAAATGTTAAAAATACGATATTGATAAGGAACTATGGATAGTCGAGCGTATAGAGCATCTTCACGTTCACGTGAACACATTCTCTTGAGAAAGAAAGGTCACGTCGAGAATCTTTTCAAACGAGCAAGACATCGTGACGGATGCCCGAAGTAGGAAAGTTCCTTTAAACTAAGCTCTTTTCTTCGAGACGTTTGCACAGCTGCGACACGATGCGTCCTCCCCTTCTTTTTCGTCGAAATAGCTATTTGTTGCCAGTACTAAATTTCAACAGTGTCAAGCTCTATTTATACGCTAAACATTTTCTCGGAACCAAATTGAGTAAAAAACATTCGCGAACGTATATGTATATATATGCTAGGTAAAACAGAACGATCACAAATATGTGAAATAGTGTATTTTTTGGTAATAAATTTGTGGTTCGTCAAGTCGAAGGACCTAGACAATACCTTTGTCGCTGTGTGAGGCGAGTTTGAAAAGAGTTCATTGTAAATCGCAAAGAATTAAATACGTATTTTACCAGCCGTCAAGTTCCAAGTTCTTTATCAACCCGCTTACAAACGTAAAGGTACACGACGAAGGAACGTCGTCATACTGTTGAAATGAAAAATCGAGTGGAGTGGAGTGGAGAAGAAAAATAATTCGTAGGCACGATCGTTTACGTGACCGTCTACAATCCGATGTCGCACTGATTAACTACGTGACGTGTGTTTAATGTTGCGATCACGCGCCTAATTAGGCCACAGTAACGGCTGCAGCCCTCGCGCAACCCTTCATCCTTGTGCTTCGTGCATTCGAGTCAGATTGCATCTTCGTATAGGTATATGAAACATTGTATTGCGAAAGTCGAGAAGCGAATGCAAATTCTCGCCTACAGAAGCCCGAGTCGACGAATGAGCTATAAGATGAAAGCAATTATATGACTTGCATGAGAGCATACGGCTTTTCCTACACGGAACGAATATGGAATTTCAGCCATGATTCAGCAAGCTAAATGGTACTTTAAAATCAGACTGCTAGGAAATACAATTCGCTATGATTATCTAACAAATAATTAATATTACGGAAGAGGAATATTACATTAAACTACGGAAGTACACTTAACTTGCGATCATATTCTAAATTCACTGATCGAACACGCATCTATCATGTAAATTTAAAGAAAAATAATTTAATTTTATTTATCTTTTGTATCTTTACACCAAACTTGCTCGTAGCAATACTAACATTTATAATTAAGCAAGCAATTTCCCTTGAATTTTCCTATATGGAAAGAACAAATAATAATAATTGTCTTCAGTGAACCGTTAAAAATGCAAATTACTTTGTTCTGCAAACCAAGCGAGATAAAATCTAAATCCAATTAACAATTAAATCCTCGACGATATTGTCGCTATAGAAAAGTGCGTGGTTTGAGAAACATACGTTAAAGTGTATCATTCAAAAAACCGGACGTACGTGGCGACGACGATGCCATTCCACCATTGACGAGACATTACGACGCCCAACACAGCGCTTGCGTTCTACCCTTGTTTTTCAAGCTTACGAACCAACCTTCGAGTATTCTTTTTATCTTTGTACTTCATTTTTATATACATAGGTATATTATATTATATATTAATGCGTTGCACGGCAAGATAAACGTTATTCAAGCTCCCATCAGTTAGGACTCTTGAAAGGTTCACCAATTTCAATCATTTCTTTCCTACCTTCGTCGTCTATGTTTCACAGGAAATTACCAAAGTTGGATAACTTCTGATCGAATATAATTCCTTTAATGAATATTCCTTCAGCGTGATAAAGCGATTTATTAGCTCGCTTCAAGCTTCAAGATAGCTTTCGCTTTCTTTCTCAAGTTTCACCTAGGACGATTCAATGTTCGATGTGATTTCACCGTGACGTACATAATGAGCCACACGTGTTTACCGTGAAAATACAAATAATAATAAATCGATGCTTCTTGTGGTCTTTCTTACAGTCTTTTTTGTTTTGTGATGGCAGTTACGATAAATTGCAACATAGAATTACAACATTAAATATGACGAAAGCTGTTTAATAATACACGTTCATATATACTTTCTAACATTAATAACGAATGAAATTAGTTTGGGCCAAAATTTCCAAACTATTTAGAGGATATGCCAAAGTTTCTGATATCATGGCTGCTTGAACGTTGTTAATCACGATCATTATTACATAGCAAGAAGTAAAATAATTAAGAGGAATTTTCCTACATCTTATTATTGCATCTCGTGTAAAAAGATCAACGAGACGACGACGACGACGACGACGACGACGACGACAACGACGACGACGACGACGACGACGACGAGAGTAGCTGCATTGTGCGGATATAACGAGAACTTAATCTTATACCGTGCATCCCCAATATTCTCAACTACAGTCGTGGTGATAAGTTCTGGGGGCGGTACTCGGTAATTAAGCGAACGATGCGTCACAGACAAAAGCTGCTACCGCGAGCACGAAAGCCCTACTAGTTTATCACGGAATGGGAAGCAGATTCCGACCCTTTTCTTATCCAAGACGATAGATACCGTTTACAGTGAATATAGCCAATAGGAAAGGAGAGAAATGCAAAAGAAGGGCTTTGTTTCACAAAGGAGCATTTGTCGATTAGAGGAGCTCGACATTCCGAAATTGCAACACACACAACAAAACACCTATATAAAATAATTTACTTTATTTCGCAATTAATCTAAAATCTTTCGCGTATAAAAAATAAAGTGAGAGGGAGAGAAACAACGCATCTGTTGGTATGTAAAAGAAAATGGGGAGAAGAAAGAAAAACTAGAATTATATACAAGATGATAATAATCGTTGAAGTCTGGTCTCGACAGTTATGGTCGAGATTCGCATAATCGTCAATGATGCAATCCACCAAAATCGGAAATCTCCAAGCCGTGACCTCCGTAGCCACCTCCGTAACCACCTCCGTAGCCATGACCGCCGCCGTAGCCGCCGCCGTAGCCGCCTCCGTAGCCGCCACCGTAGCCGCCGCCATAGCCGCCACCGTCACCTCCTCCATGGACATATACTGGATAAGATTCTTTGACGACGACGGGAACCTTAACTGGGTAAGGTACCTCCTTATGTACAGGGTAAGGTACCTTTACAGGTACGCTGACCGGGTATGGTACCTTGTACGGCACTTTTACGGGAACCTTGTATGGTACTGGTACCGGTTTCTCGACCGGGACCGGAATGTGCTTTTCTACGGGCACTGGGTAAGGCTTAGGTACGTGCACAGGGTAAGGACGATCGACCGGGACCTTCACTGGCACAGCCACTGGAACCGGTATATTCTTCTCGACCGGATATGGTGCTGGTACTGGGACTTGAACCTCCCTGTGGATTGTTATCGAACTGATACGTCCCCCGTCGCCACCTCCCAATCCACCGCCACCGCCACCGCCGCCACCACCGCCAAATCCTCCTCCGTATCCTCCTCCGTATCCTCCTCCGTATCCTCCTCCATATCCTCCTCCGTATCCTCCTCCCAATCCGCCGCCAAATCCTTCGTGTCCGCCAAAATCGCCAAAGCCATGACCCAAACTCAATTCCAATCCTCTTTTGCTTTTCGCGTCTTTGCTATCGGTGGCCTCCTTCTTCGCCTCCTTCTTCGTCTCGGAAGCCAACGTCGCCGTGGCCACGAGGACGAGGAGCACGAGTGCCTGTTGACAAACCGTTCTCATCTTATCTCTAACACCTCATTGATATTTATCCCTTTTCAAATATAATATAATTTCTATTCGTTAAGAATATTTTTTATATCGTTAGGAATAATTTGAAAAGAAAAATCAAACGAACGACGAAATCGATACAAATTGAAAAACGTAATGATTATTATTTGCAGATAATGACAAATAAACATTAAATTTTATTATAAAAGAGATCCTGAAACGCTAAGAAGATTCTTTAGCTTGAAAGCGAGCTCACCTGTGGAGTGCTCATGGTAGACTTCGGTAGTGCACACTGAAGTTACATCGTCTCAATCAGCGGCATATATACCGGCAGCACTTTCGCCGTAGCTAACGCGAACCCACTCCCCGGAAAAATATACAAGTCGGGCCCGGAACGTCTTAAAGGTGGACCATAGAATGCTACGCTTCGTGACGCACGTGGACTAATCATCGCAAAGTGGTCCGGCCTTCTCGACTACCTTTTCCCACAAGCCAACGAATCGCGTAAATCGATTCAAAATATTGTTTTTTTTTTTCGCTAATATAATTTATATCTTTCTTTCGTTTTTTTGTTTTTTTGTTTCGCGAACACTTGTTCTCTCCCTTTCTGTCTGTCACCAAGATAAAGAAAGCAATTCCTCACGATCGCAATTTCGCCGCTCACTCGACACTCGTAAACGATACCGGACATAATTCTGATCCAAGTGATCGACCGCTTGCATAATCATCGTTCTCGATCGGAAGAAAGTTTCCGGGCACAGAAACGGTGAACGTTTCTGTATTCGCGGGCGCTAGATCCCGTAGCCGCGCCTTTCTTCTCCTTATTACATGCACGCGTATACGTTCTAGGGCATAATATTGAAGAGATACGAATAGTTCAGGAAGGATTGGAAAATGCAAGCTGTCATGTCGTCTATGTAAATCAATTAAACGCGCTAACCTGTGACGCGCTTCCGTGTAAAGTTACAATTTCACAGGCTGCTTCAACGAATGATAGCGTATACGCACTTAGAGAAAAATAGAGAGAAAGAGAAAGATAGATGGAATAGACAACTAGTGCGTGAACCTTCCTTTCGTTCTTTCGCCGATCGTACAACGTTACACTCGTGATCACGATTTCAACGTTTACTCGCGCCTCGTAAAATTAACCGGACGTAACTCTTGGCGATCGATGCTTTCGACCAGCTCCGTTACGTAATCCCCGTTCATTTCAAACCGGCAAAGAAAGTTTTTGGTAACGCATAATTTTAGAGAAAATTGTCAGCTCGTTATAAAGAATTCAACATCGTTCGTATCGTTCTCGGTAGAAAGGAAGAGTAACTAGGTGGAAGAGTACTCGAGTAAGAGAAACGGAAATTGTGTTACGTTTCTCGTTATTTTTCTTTTTCTACTCTTGTAGATTTCAAATATCCTCTCTCGCTAATTAATTCGCTTATTTATGACACGACACCTTTCGATGATTACGATCGTAAATACAATTAAACGAGGCGAATTTTGATGTCGATGTTAGTGTGAGAACGGATGATAATAATGGTAGTGGGGCTGTCGCTAGAACGAACGAACGAACGAACGAACGAACGAACCAACCAACGAACCAACCAACGTACGCACGCAGCTTTCTCTCTTCGTCTTCCTCGCTTAGTGGACACGAACGCGTGCTAGGTAATTGAGAGATTCCCGGCATCATGCTCGGGGCTCGGTTAATTACCAGATAGATGCACCAAGGGAAGTCGTCGTTGCGCGTTAATCCGACAAGCGTCGATATTGCGTCGTGATTGCGTTGCAAACTACTTGTGGAGTTGTCATCTTTCTTTTTCTTCTTTTTTATCTCTCTCCCATGCATTCTAATCCAGACTAAAAACATAAAATGATCGATTTAATGGCGTAATACGCTGCTTGCCAATTATATTATTCGATACTTTCACGAACGAAAATTTATCGACACTATGTAAAATGGTTTGTCATCACGAAAGGAAGCATGTTCTTTTTACTCGAACCTTTTATCAAATTCTGCTATAATTCACGGCGATAACGTCAAAACCAGGCTTAGCACGTGTTTACCCAAGTTTACCGAACAAGTTACCTTTTTTATTTATTTACATTTTTTTTAATTTTTAATTTTTTCTTCTCTATTGCCAGATCCAGTTTCGCAATAATAATAGCAGATAAAGTAGAAAAAAAGATTAAATATTAAATGTGATTCAATTTTATTGGCTATATTATTTTTGTAGCCGATAACTAATTTGTGGGTCGAATCGGAACGTCGTTGAAACACGTCGGCATTGATTTCGATGTGTGGCTTTAGTCACGGGCAATTAAAAAATTATTTTTCATTTAGCCGCAAATAACACATTTATTTAATCTGCGGAAAAAAAAGTATTGAGTACGCAATCGATAGGATTTACCTTTCTGTCTAATTAAACTGGCGAAACTTTTTCATAACTCCGATAGATCGATAGCAGTCGTAAAATTCTCAACAAATGAGAAACATTGAAAAAAAAAAAACAAAAAAAACGGTATTATTCGTTAAGCGCTAAAATCGTTAATCAAATATCGCTATATTTCTTTATCGATTATTAACTAGGAATGATTGCCGAAGGTAACGAAATACAGGCTACGTGAAAAATCATGACTACACTCTTTGTTGGCACTGTCGTTTATCGATCGATTCGAATCGTTTCTTTCGTTCGATAAGGAAAAGTCGAGGATGAAGGGCACAAGGAAAAAAATCTAAGACCTAGGGATAGATACTTTAAGGCACAACTTACATTTGCACTGTCACGACGGAGAAGTGTTGATAGAGAAGGGTGAACGGCTGGCTTAGGGTATCCTAAAGGAAAAGGGCGAAACTAGAAAACGGCTTGATAAACACCTTAAGCGAAAACATCCATCCATCCATCCATCCATCCATCCATCCATCCATCCATCCATATATTCATGAGAATCGTGGCCTGGATGGATCCAAAGCCTTTCCCATTATTGCATAAGGTTACGTTTGTGGTCGCTGAAGTAGAAATTCAGACTTTCGGCGAAAAACCTCGGTAATTTTGTGGGCCGATTTCTTGGATCACACTCGTCGCATTCGCTTTACCTATCGAAGCTGAATATTAGTTTTCACCTGACATAAAGACACATCCGGAAGAAATCGATAATATTATAGCTTATAGAGTTTTTTTTTACAAAAGCCACGCCTAAACTTGGCCACGACAATTTTGTAAATATCGCTAGGTTATTAGGAAGTACACGATCGATCGTTAAACATAATAGGATTACATTACAGCGACCGATATAGGAGGGGTATGTAAAAGCCGATTCCCAACTTCTCATCTATGAAGTTCCGTATACGTAATATTACGAAGTCGCGTTATCTCGACAAATAATCGCCCCCCGACACTAAAGCAAAGTAAAATAGCAGTTTCTCCTTTATGTGTGTATGCGTTTGCTCGACTTGGAATTCCAAAGAGAATGACCGCGACCGCTTCCTGATACTGTTCCTTAATGCAGGAAGACTTTCGAATCAATAGCTAGGTGATTAAAATCTGTCTAATGTCTCAGGCGTAATCGGAAATATAAACGATACCGAAGAGGACCGTAGGAAAAGTACGCCATAAAAACTAACAGATAGTTTTTCAATAGTTACCTTAAGCAATGAGTTAATACCTTGCGTTAGGTAAAATAATCGATGATTAATCGGCATCGAATCCATGTATCTCCCTGTATTTTCCCGCTTGAAAACCCGTTCCTAGCCAATTTCTCGCTAGAAACCACGATGTTGCACTACGGTAACTATACTTACACGCAAGCGTATTGATCATCGTAATCGTGTCCTGCTATTAGATATGAATTCGACAAATGCACTCTAGGAAAAAAAAATTAAAAAAATAACAAAGAAACAATTGGTCTTATTTAATTCCATATACAATCGTATACAATCGTCATTGATGTGACACAAAGCACCTAGAACACCTTTTCGAGTTAAGAGACATAGAAAGTACGCGGGCTACAAACGCGTTTTGCCTAAGGAACGAGGCACGAGCCTCTCTCCCTTATTCCGGGCTTCATCGTAAATTCGTTGAAAACGATTTAACGTTCTCCTTCCATAAGCCGAACAGAAACACTATCGGAAATCCAAGAATCCTTCTCTCCTTCTCTCTCTCTCTCTCTCTCTCTCTCTCTCTCTCTCTCTCTCTACGTTTTCACTATCGGAAAGCGGTACGTGACTGAAACGGCGCAGCACACCGACTCTCCAATCAATATATTTTCAAATTCCAATTCAGATATATGGAAATTTATTCTCACGATAAGCTTGATAAAGCACGGATATGCGAGATATTCCAGGGTACCTTCGAACAATCGAAATAGGAAGTAGGAAACCATACCGAGATTAACCGTAGAAAAAAAGATTAAACAAGGACATCCTGTGTAGTATTGTTTATTTCTTTTCGTTAGCTTTGGTTAAAAAGCTTTCGACGAAAACTCGCGTCCTCGTAGTTACCTCCTTTCGCCACACTTGTCTCAAATTGTATTACGCAAAAAGTAACGTGCGCGTGAGATTAAAGATAAAGTACGATTTTACTAAGCCGATAAAAATATAATGACTCTGCATAAGCGCGTTAAAGCGCCATAAAAAGCGATGAGAGAGAGAACCTCGAGGATTTATGCAATAACGATTATCAAATGACCGAAAAAGCGTGCAACGTAATTGGCAGATCGCAACAATGATTAAAAGGACTATTCGAATTCCTAAAGCTGAAGACAATTAAATTACCCATCTTTGTTTTTTCCTTCAAATAAAAATCAAAATCAGAATAAAATCGAATTAGTTCGTAAGCAATGTGATTAAAACATTACGAAGGGAAAACTATGTATATAAATATATATATAGATAAATAGCGTCTTTTGCAGCTTATAAGAGCTAGTAATATTAATCAAGTTCCCCGTGGTGCTACCAAGAAACAGAGCATCCTTTTGTTAAACGTAATCGGATTAAAAATGATATCTGATTATAGCCATAATTAGTTACTGTCCCCGTTGCTCCATTATTAAGACTATAGTCAAAAGCTCCTTCAACTAAAACGAGAGAAAAATGGAAATAGAAATTTAACAATTATATCCAACGTTTTAGTATTGCGATTAATAATAAATAGCACTTTTATCGACAATATTCGTACGTCAGGAACTTACCAAAAATGCACATCACATCTGTAGAAAGGTTTTCTATGTTCTCTATTCGACAGAATCGACAAGAGTCCCTCCACCCCCCTTCCTTTCTTTACAAGTTGGACGTTATGCGCAATAAGCTTCTTCTTCTCTCGGATATGCTGGTTTCATTTTTTCAAATGTAATTTTTACATAGAAACAATTAACAATTTAAAAAGTAAAAGTTTAAAAAAAAAAAACTTAAAATCGTGAGATTCGTCATACAACAACAACAACAAAACTTGAAACTCGAAACTGAAATATCTTGAAATTCGGATAAACAGATAAGAGAAGAAAAATAAAGCGAAAAGGAGAACAAGAATATAAAATACCAAAAGAAGATAAGATGAAGAAGTTTGGAGAAAATCGTTATCCGGCAAGTCGTTGTTCCTTCTTTCCTTCCATTAACTTCCTACTCGGCAATAATTTCATCGGCACGCTCGAGTTGCCCGTACGGACGGGCCGTTACTAGTTGCGTCCCCCTATAAAAGCCAGAGTAGCCCATAGAGGAGCCAGTGTGCTCACTGACAACCAACATGTACAGCACCGAGAAGCTGAAAGTGAGTAGCGACTGCCGCCTCTCGAATCGCACCATTCGTAGGAGAGCCTTCCGCTCTCAGTTAAGGAGTTTATTTCAAACTCGGGAGAAAGATAAACGGGCCTCTTTTCTATTTCTTTTTTTATTTTTATTATGTTAACGAATGATAATAATGATTAAAGGATCTCTAAAAATTTTTCCCTCACATCTCCATTTCTTTCTCTCTTTCCTTTTAATCGGAAATTCCATCGCGTTAACAAGCAAAAGAAAACGAAAATAGAAAATTAATGTGAAACGAATATTGATATTTTGCAGGTGCTACTCTTGTGCAGCCTGGCTTTGATGGCCGTGGCCGAGGAGACGAAGAAAAGTGAAACTAACGTTGAAAAAAAGGATGAGAAAACGAAGCGTGGCCTAGAACTAAGCCTGGGAAGTCACAGTTTCGGGGGAGGTTTTGGAGGAGGTCATGGTTTCGGCGGAGGTCATGGTTTCGGAGGAGGCGGCTTTGGCGGAGGCAGTGGTGGTGGTGGTGGTGGTGGCAGCTTTGGAGGCGGCGAACATATCTCGACCGAACATATTCCGGCGGTGACGATAACGAAACAAGTACATGTCCCGGCACCGTATCCAGTCGAGGTTGAAAAACATGTACCTTATCCGGTAAAAGTACCAGTTAAGGTACCCATAGATCGACCGGTTCCTGTCCACGTGCCAGCACCTTACCCGGTAACCGTCGAGAAGCATGTACCCTATCCAGTGGATAAACCAGTACCTTATCCCGTCAAGGTACCAGTCAAGGTTCCCATCAAAGTGCCGTATCCAGTCAAGGTGCCAGTCAAGGTTCCCTACACTGTGTCAAAACCCGTACCTTATCCAGTTAAAGTTCCAGTAGTCGTGAAAGAACCTTATCCCGTGTTACTCGAGGATCATCATGGAGGTGGTGGTTTTGGCGGTGGATTTGGCGACGGTGGTTACGGTGGTGGACACGAGCTCGAACTCGGTGGCTTCGGTCATCACTGAGATCGAGCTGTGATATAACACTACGACGACCAACAGGGACCTCACTACTCTCCGTGTTTTTCCTTCTTCTTGTCCTATCCCTCCTTCACCGCAAACTCTCTTCTTCTTTCTACTTTCGATGAAAACCGCGCACCATCGTCGGAGAGAGAGAGAGAGAGAAAGAGAGACAGAGAGAGAGAGAGAGAGAGAGAGAGAGAGAAAACCATTGGATACATCCCCCACGAGGAAGATGGAATGGCACTCGTAGGTACGTTAAACTGTAGAGAAAAATTTCGCTCGATAGAAAGAACGAAAATAAATGAGAGTGCCGCCGGGAACGAGATATTGTATTTGCTGCGCTGAGATTTTTCCCGAACGACCTGTATTATATCTTCTTTTTTTTGTAAATGAATAAAATGATATTTTTTTGTATCAAGTTTACTATCGTTACGAAAGCCTTCCTACTACTCTCTCCTTCTACTCAACATCTACTTCCATTTAATGAGCAATTTATGACAGAGGGAAAAGCATTGCATTAGCTTGCCTCTGACCGTGCGATTATGAAGAGTTGTAAGAGGACTTTCACCTGTTATAGAACATTGCGCTACATCGACATATAATTCTCTAAGTGTGCCAGTAGCAAAACAACCACTTACGAGCTTATAGTCATTTACCTTTAAGACGAGATGCCATAAAAACCTTTCTAGTAAATGTCAAAGTGGGAAAAAAGCACGTTAATCGTATCCATTGAGCAAGACTTCTTTCTTTCTTTCTTTCTTTCTTTCTTTCTCTCTCTCTCTCTCTCTCTCTCTCTCTCTCTCTCTCTCYCCCTCTTTCTTACTTTCTATCGAGGTTCTTAACATCTCACACATACGCCATCGCATTACGTGTACTGTGTACTTTGTAACCGAGATGCTTATCGCGCTGTCGAGATCATTCGGTAATACGAGCTCCTTTAGTTTTTCAAAGATACACTAAAGATACGACCAACGAAAAAGATCAAGATTAAAATGCATATGAAAATACTAGTACGTTAAAAGGAGAAATAAGTAGAGAATATAAAGAAAAATAACGAAACAAAGGGAATCAGAAGTTAAACAATAGTCTATTTGTTATCGGTAACTTGGAGTAGAACAATGCATAAAATGCATACAAAGCGAACGTTTAGAAGGGAGTCTTGTGAATCCGTATGACGTGGATTGGTTACATTGTTAGTTTGTTCTGCTTATGGTTCTTCCGGTAACAACGTTCACGCGTATAAACGAGGAAAAAAATTCCATCCTAAAACTTGCCGCACTCAAAAGTCTTTTCCCTCTGCTAACAATGAGATGCGTTATTTGCAATGAAACGAGAAGCTGCTGCATACATAGTAGAAATTGAAAGTGAACTCGGCGTGTGCAAGCGATCTTAAAATCTAGGAAAGTAGGTTCCGGGGATGTAGGACGTCGAAAGTACAGCGCGCTTACGTAAATACGTTAGATGCGCACGGCACTATACTTTAGCAGAAGTGTATCCTTCCTAAACGAATAAGTAATGCATATATAAGTTAAAGTCGAATCCGAGAACCTAGAGAAAATAGGAACAAGAACTTCGTTTCTATATTAATAACAGTATGAACTGTGGAAGAGTCGAAAGAGATTTCAAGGAGTTTAAACTCTACTCATTAATTAGAACTTCACTCGTATTCGTACACTCGGCGAGTGCATGTTTTCTAAATAAATAAATTTTGATTGGAAGAGTGTCGAGGCGATTTTCCGAGTAACTTTGTAAAACTTAGAACGCAGTAATAAATTGTCGGGTGTAAGAGAAACGACACCGTTTCACTTTCAGCTGGATTTAATGAATGCCTCATTAGCGAACCAAAACGCTTTGCATATTATTATATAATATTATACCTGTGTATATCGCATATAATCTAAGAAAGCATAAAATAAAGATCGCGGGAAAGAATAATCGGACGCGTAAAACGTAATTACTTACGAGGAACATTCTCATTCGAAAAGAGCACGTTGACTGACCGCACAATATTGCTTATAAATTAAATTAAACTTATTTTCAAATCAGAAACTTCCCTAAAGTCGATCATTGCTTGTTTACGCGTGAGAAATTATGCCAGAGACGCGGAACGAAATCATAAAATCAAGGTAGTAGCTTTCAGAAAGCAATTTGCTTCGACAGAAGAACGAGTTCCGTTATACAACATACATCGCTTATTTATTTTTTTGTATTTTTCACTATGTAAAAGAATCATATGTGCTGAAATCACGATTGGTATCAAACTCCACGTGGTACGATTAAAAGGAAATTCGAAAGGGGAAACGGTTAATGATATCTAGCAAATTACTCTATATTTATAGATATACGTAAACGCACAAAAAAATTCAGTTAAAATCACAGAATTTCCTATCAAGCATCGTGTATATATACATATATATATATGGGATTTGGATTATGTTTTATTCTGTTAGGAATAGTAAATCCCACGTGTTGCCGCCGCTGCTAGAGTTAACCAATATATTTTCAACTTATTACAATAACGTTACACTTAACAGAACTCTCTTACTCACTTTCTCACAATGTTCTCACAAATACTCTCACAATGTTCTCACAAAGATTCGCTACTTAAAAATTCGTTCACACTATCACTCTTTATTCTTACTATCTCCTTCTATAGTAAAGAATTTTCCAAAATGCCTTTTCTCAAATGTTCTTTCCTTCCTTCCGTTGCTCATCAGTCTCACACACGTAACTCACACACAACTCACCTAATCAAGAACCTTACACGCTTTTCTTTCTTTCAAGCATACATCCGATACTTTCCATATCTTCTTATCTCTTTCTTCTTTTCCCACACTACGCATACACAAACACACACACACCAGATGCTTCTACTCCTAACCTCGGCCATCATGACGTCATACAACAAGCTT
>NW_015149108.1:0-40168 GCF_001465965.1 Polistes dominula
AATAAAATAGAAACATTTTTAAATAGAAAAGAAATACCACGTTTGGTAAAATAAAAACAGACTACGCACCTTCTTTCTTTATTTCGACCGTCGGTTGGTTTAGACCTTATACTTTTGTCGCATACCTACGKTCTTATCTCTGTTTATTCTTCTACCCTTCTATCGCTCCTACCTATAAACATTTCGAGTATCGAAAGAATATGTGTCCACTCTTTGTAGTATGCAGTCGCACAAAAACTCACACATATTTAACCAGAAGCGATAACTACGAAGCATAGCATAAAGAGGAGACCGAGAATAGGAAAAATAGCCATATTCCGTCTCATTCTCTCGCAGGCTAAATCCTATATGTTTGTCTCTTTTTCTCTCATTATTTAGTATAGCAGCAGTTTCATAGTTTTTTAGTATAGCAGCCGTTTCATAGTTTCGTTACACAGCTACGTTTCCGTTTATTTACTTTTTAGATCACTCCCATTCTAAAGAAGTTTTCACTTTAAAAATATCATCTATGCAGATCACACGTGTAAGAAGTGAAACCTTCAAAAAACTAAGTTTCGAGAGAATGAGACGAATGCGCAGTTTTAAAAGTAAGATAATTTTAGGATTTATTTAATATAGTATTATTACCATATATAAAAAGGAGCACCTGTATTATCATTGGGTGGAATAGGTGATAAAAACTACACTTATCCAAATTCAAACAATAATAATGGAATGCTGAGTGCAATAGTCTCAGATAGAATCAAAATCGTAAGATGTTTATCGAGGGAAATATGATTCTGTTTTAAATACACTATCGATCTCTTAGTGAAAGAAAACTTCACTCAGGGATTAAGAGAAATATTCTGTTGAGCAATAGATTCCCAGAAAAACTTAAGAATTATCGGGACAAATTGGCGCGACAAAAACCGTTGTGCAGTGTCGGGTCCTTCGAGTGTTTCGGATTCTTTTGTAAAAATATGCGACACCACAAGAAGAAACGATATTCCGTTATTTTAAAACAAAGTTCCTTTATGCATGATTTCCACTACGATCTTTACCAAAAACATAAGCTGTACCCATCGGTTGACTATGGGGGGTGGGTCCTTCTGCTATTGGTCGATAATGTCCATAACCTTCTTCCCTCTCCAAAGGGGGTGTTACTCTTCTATGATATAAATGTGTGAAAGAAGGTAAGAAAGCGTCCTTAGTTCTCAGCTCATTAATTATACTTTCAGCCTGTTATATCCGTCTGCATGTTACCTGTTTTATCAGTCATTTTGCAAATCAGTCAATTTATCAATCAGTCAGTCAGTCGGTCTTATATTTGTAACTCTTTTGTATTCTGTATTTTTGCAACCACGCCATTTTTGTAAACTATTGTAAATACAGCTCGTCAACATCATAATTAAATATATATATCATACCATATCATTTTTCATTTCATTCCTCTTTTCTGAACCCCACAATAGAAAAAGAATAACAGAGAAACGATCCATTATTGTTCAGTTCAGTTTGAATCTATCGCCGATAGCTAATAAATTGTAAGTTAATAGATATGTGACATTATATCTGTGTAATTTAAAACAAAACTTCTATTTTTTATTCACACTACTACTTTTATAATACTCCTATTGTTTTATGCAAATATATATATATATATATATATATATATATATATATATATATATATATATATATATATATATATATTGTACGTGTACGTGTGTTTGTAACTT
This sequence comes from Polistes dominula, assembly GCF_001465965.1. The sequence continues at coordinate 1,719 of NW_015149108.1, forward strand.
CGAAACAAATCAACTAATTGAGATTTTTTTTTATTTTGCGTGATCTTTTTAACTTGGAACTATGGAGGGTAGAAGTAAGGAGGACCAACTCATATGAGAGAAAATTTGAAAATGTGCCCAGCTGTAAGCAGCAAATTACAGTTCAATAACCCACCAAAATAACGCTAGCGTAGCAAGTGGAAAGGATATAAAATTAGCAGTTGTAAACAGAGTGAAGTGTGCTGAAGTAAAAAAAAATAATTTTAACCTATAAAACTGCTGAACTAACGTGGATAGTGACTCGATTTTTTTAAACTTTTGTAGATACATTTATTATTATTTTTTTTTTGTGTGTTCAATTTATTGTTGAAAAAAATAAAGAAACAATAGAAAAACTTTGTTCAATGAAAAGTTGTCCAAGTGGGCGAAAATTAAAAAATAAAGAAAGTGGTCTCAACAGGCCACAACCTTTGTCTTTTTTCGACCAACAGTACGTATAATAAAGTTTTATTTATTATTTTACAATACTGAAGTTAACATATATAAAACAATTATTAATTTTCTATAATAATTATGAATCATTATCAAAAGAATTAATTAACAAACTTACAAAGTGCTAATTTTTTGAAACATTTGTCATTATTATTGATGAGTTATAAAAATTACCAAAACTGTCAAATATCTACTGAATGCAGTTTTGTATTATTTTTTTAATTTCTAGTTTGTAACTTTCATAATTATATAATTATGTAATATGGAGATAAATTAATCTATTAATATTTTTTGTCTATATTAACTTCTAGTCTTCTGCAAAATTGACAAAATAGAATATGACTTTGAGCACTACAATGAAAACAACTGATTATATTTGTCACTTACATTTTAAAAAGGAGGATATAAAAATGTACGAGAGAGAGAAACGTTTAACATTAAGGGGACGTTCCACTTTGCAATTTTGAAAGAATCTAATTTTTTTTTTACATTTTTTGAATGTATATATATGTAGAAATATTGTGTTAAAATTTCAAAAAGATCCGATGTCTCTAACTACATTTTTTTGCTGCCTGAACGTAACTACCTCGGACCGCTTTCCTGAGCGTTCGGCGCGCACGGCCGACTCTTACGTTGGTCAATCTCCTTCAATTCATTGTTTATTCAAGCAGTTTCTTTTATTGTAATCTATATAATCATTCGTATTGTCAGGTATATTTTGCGGGGGTTCAGACATAGAGAAATATATAAATGTCTGAAGATGATGATATATAGTTTATAAAATGATGTTAAGCGGTATTTACTTATAGTTTACAAAAAAGTAGCGTGTTTACAAAAATACAGAACACAATAAAAGTTATGAATACTGACTGACTAATTTACTGATAAACTGACTGATAAGATACGCAGATGAATATATCAGACTGAAGGTATAATTATTAAACTGAGAACTAAGGACTATGGAACCGATACAGATATACAGACTGATAAAGATTAGGAATTAATGGACTAAGGAACTCTTTCTTACTTCTTTCCACATATTTGTATCAAAAATGAGCTACACTCTTCGGGAGAGGGAAGGAGATTATTAATTTTATTGCATTGCAATAGCATAAGGATCAATCCCATAGTCCACCGATGGGTATAGTCTATATTTTTTTGGTAGTGTCAACTATGCATAAAGAAACTTGATCTAAAATATCAGAATTTTATCTTTTTTTATGGTATCGCATGTGTTTACACATAGGAATAGTTTCTCTCATTCTCAAGTTCACCGGAAAAATTTGCGATGTTACAATTCGATCGAGTTATTGTTATAAGTGTGCGAGGAGGAAAAGTCAAGAAAATACAGCTGAATACCTCGCCTGGTTTGAGGAGCATAAACCACATTGTACAGCAAATCATTCTGGTAGTTCGGGCAAAATGGAGGTTGACGGCGTGGTGGAAATGTTTGTAAGGTCAATTGAGAAATTTGCTGTGCGGTATGGTTCTTATATCGGCGACGGAAACTCCAAGACTTTTAAAATGCTGCTTGACTGTCATCCATACGGTGAAGATTTCATTGTGAAAAAGTTGGAGTGTATTTTGCATGTAGCAAAACGTATTTTCAAGCGCGCTAATGAAGCAAGAAAAGCTCTCATACAAAAGAAGAAAATTTAAAAGAAAAACACCGAATCGTTGAAAAAAAAAAAATAAAAACCGTAGCAAAAACAGTAGTGAAGAGAAAAACAGCTGTTGTGAAGAAAGCTCCTAAAGTCAAAACTCAACATTTGACAATCAAGTTGATGAAAGAACTCTCAGAGAACTACGGTTTAGCAGTCAGAAGAAATTTGAATTTTTCATAGGATATGCGCAACGAGATTTGGGCAGGATACTACCACAAAATTTCGACTGATGCCAAGCCGCAAAATTCTAAGTGTTCCATCGACTGGTGTAAGTACCTCAAAGCTAAGGCACTTAAGAAAGACTACAAGCATCCTCCTACACTTCCTACAGATGTACAGGAAGTGCTAAATCCTATTTATAAGGATCTAACTAAGACAGAGCTGCTGGAAAGATGTTAAGGTTGACATACGCAGAATAATAATGAAAGCTTTAATAACTGCGTATGGCACATGGCACCTAAACACATGTTTAACGACAAAAAAGTTGTTGAAATTGCGTGCAAAGTTTCTGCATGTATCTTCAACAATGGACTCCGTCCAGTGATGAAAATAATGGACACGATGGGAATGAAACTTGGGCCAGGAGCGATCGACTTTGCTAAAAGACGCGACGACCGACGTATCGAATCTGCGAACCATCGAAGCTCTGAGTGCTCAAAAGATGCCAGATCAAAGTAGAAGAAGGCAAAGCTGGAAGAAATTAAAGAATTTCAACAAGAAGAAGGTCTTTTGTACGGTCCAGGCATCGCAGATTAAGTTTAGGTAAACATTTTTCACGATTTCTAGTAAAAAAAACTTCAAACGCGTTTTTCTCGAAACAGCGTTTTGAAAAACTAGCTCCATCGTATCTCGCGAACCAGTAAACCGATTCTTATAAAATTTAATCCACATATTATTCTACATATGAGTTGTAACAAAGTGACGCAAAATCTTATCTTAACTTTAATTTTTACTCTTAATTTTTAATCAAAAACAACAAACAAAGGTCATAACGTTTTTTGTAATTTGTCCACCATTTTTTTATTTATTGATAAAATTTCATATGCTTGCGTCACTTTGTAGCTGAAGTCATATAAAATATAAAACCTTTTGACTTTTTTGTTTCCGGTAAGCCGTTCTCAAGTTCTGATGGAGCTACTACCAAAGCACTACAGTTTTTAGGTATTTTTTACAACTACTGTTTTTGTAATAAAAAATGAAATATAATGAAAAAAAAAATTTTTTTATGCAATTTAAGACTTTATTTAACAAACCCAACAACTTTTATATCGGTATCTTTTATAGTTTTCTTGGAAAAAATTCGCGAAAATAGCCTTTTTTGGGTGCTTCGGGTGGAACGTCCCCTTAAAGGAGAGATCACAATTCTTCCGATATACAAAAAAACACTACGAGATGAAGCCCTGCCAATGATCGAGCATCAATTTATCCCTATACCTATACATGAACTTTAACACGTTGCGTACCAAGCGTTATTACGTTTTGTTTCCTCCGGGCCCAAGTTTTTTCTTGGCGCACTAGAACGATAGCGGAGAGATTATGCGGGAAAACCAACAATTTAACTCGAGTAGATCCATGCATTGTCGATTATCTACATTTACAGTGCTATCGACCTATGTAATTGATACATTGTTTTGTTCCGAAATAATCTTATTGGTAAGTAGCTTATTTTAGATTTGGAAACGTTTATCGCTTTACCTGGAAAGCATACATCTTTCATGTATAGATTATTTAGTTTAGAAGCATACTTTTTCTGAAACGCACCTCAGTAATTTTTTATCCGAAAAATGTTTATTGGACGTTGTGAAAGTACAATTGAAAGTGAGAGTAGTGATGAAAACGTTGTGAGTTTTAGAAGCAAAGTTAGAAATAGAATTTCGTCGAGTTCAAGCTCGGATACTGATGAAGCATATGCAAGTGAAGATATTGAAGAATTACTAGAAGAACTGGCTTTAGACGAAGAAGAGAAATTGAACTGAATTGAATTGAATTCGAACACAAAAAAACAACAACGTATTGTTTGAATTGCCCAAAATCGACACAGATGTGCTTGGACTGTTTCAACGAATTGCATCCGACATAGTATAATATAATATGTCATCCTATATAAATTAATAAAAAGTAGAGTGTTATTTGTGTATTTTTTATTTTTTTACGCTGTATATTCTATATTTATACTTTAGAACTTGTTCCATTAAATTTGTTTTCAAAATGCAACTGAAAATCTTATTTAACTCCAACAAGAAAAGCGTCACCCATGTATGGGTGACGCGGGCCCCACGGAAGCATGCCCGTCACCCAAGTACGGGTGACGCGGTACGCAACGTGTTAAACAGGAGTTCGCATCATAAATAAATCGCAAACGCTGAATTCTAATCATTATAAATCTGAAGCTAAACAGGATCTTCAAGCACCAAACCATCACGATGAATTAAAACAAGAAGAATCGTTAGTTGATTAGGGAGTTCCTGATAATTTAACACATGTGATTGTACAAACTGAACAGGATTTTGAAATACCACAGTTGAATCAAGAGACTCATAATGATATACTGAACAATAAAGAACCTGAAATACCTTCTCAGTCAGCAGATAAATTTTTGGATAATCTAAAATCTTCAGTGCTACCGCAAGGTTGGACGTATTTCGAAAAATCAAAAGGGCTAGAATTTGTACGGATGAATGCAACAACTATGCAAATTGAAAATCGTTTACGAGTAAACAAGGACTTTTCTGTTACTGTAAATACTGAAAAATTTAAATGTATTTGTTTTTCTTTCTTTATAACTATAATTAATTGCAAAAACATTATGGGTTATTTTTTCTACTAATGAAGAATTGACTGTAAATGACAATATTTGTTCATTCAATAGTATCGACAATTATTTGAAATCAATAGAAAAATGGCAATTATGCGTTGGTACTCAAATTGACAAGATAAATCAAGTTTGATTTTTAGATTAACAAATGAATAAACTGCTACGACAAGTAAGATTGTAATTAACTTTTTTAATAATTACATTAAATTTAAGGTATTCAGAAACTTGTAAGGGGTTAATTGTTAGTAATGATTCTTGTAAGAGAAATCAAGTGAATCTAAGATGTAAATCTTGCAGAATTGTACATCATTTGTAGAACTGTAATTCTACTTTAACTATTTATGATACTACAATTTCTCAAAAATGACGTGCTTCTAATCTACAAAAACAATGTAAACGTCTAAGAAGAATGGTAAGTTATTTTAATAACAGCACTTATAAAGCTTGAAGCAGCCATTAACACTAACAATTGAGTAATCAAACTCAATTAAATAAAAAAAATTGTTTTTTATGATACACTATTCAATTTTGTGATTTATATTTAATACGAAATCTGAAACTGCTACAATGATTTCATGAAGTAAGGAATAATAAAATCTTGCAAGATGATGTTTGAATCCCAATGATAATATCTAATTCAATGAATCGATAATTATTAAGAATTCATAGAAAATTATAATTACATACCAAACATCTTTAAGCTAGGTTTTATTATTCTAAGATAACCCGGTGATGGTATTTTATTTATGATATCAAAAGAACACGAAGAATTAAACGATATTATGTTTTTTTCCTACAGGGAAACAACACTATTTGTACTCCTCTTTCAACGGCAACAAAGTTTATTAAAAAGCTTGATTTTATTAAGGATAGATAAATAATTAATAATATTTGTCCTGAGCAACACAGAAATATTATTAATATATCAGCACCCATTAATACTAGATTTACCAGACTCGTCAAAATGACTGGTCGTGCTATTTCAATTCAAAATTCTCTTTACATATAACATTTGCTTTCCGAAATGATGTTATGACTTTTGTAGCTATAAGTAGAGAATAAATTTTATGAATTTAATGTTATTTTATCTATATTAGTAACAAATATATTTTTTGTTATTAACATTTATACCTGTACCAGTCAAAATGACAGGTGCAAGTTTCTATAAAGAAATGTATTATTTCGGGATAATCATAAGACCGATGTAATAGATATAGCTCCCATGCGTCTATCGCTTGTTCCCTTATCGGCATTGAGCCGATTACGGCATTGTTACGAGATTTTTACGAGCAGTCTTGTTTCGAGCTTTGTTCAACACACGAAATAAAATTTTATTCAAAGCGATTTCCAAGCGTAATCATTCATCTTTACTTGCACAGTAACACAGGTAAGAAACATTTATATGGATATGGAAATATTCAAAAATATATTCTTTAGTAAGAAGTCTAAATACGAAGAAAGTGTCTTAGTTTTAACTTATTTTTATAGCGATCGTCAGCCCCTGAAAATGTCAAAAGGAAGAAAAGTTTTAGCATATTTAGAAAATGCAACCAGCATATCTCTGGAATGTTCAGATATAGAAAGTGAATTATATGATGGCGACGGTGAATTTTTAGATAGACAAATTGATCCACAAGGCAGTGATGATAACAGTGCTATTATCGAAAATAGTGATGAGGAAATTCTTGATGAAGACAATATAGATCAGTCAAGTGATAGTGATTGCGAAAATATTCTAAACAAACGTACGAGACGATGCATGCGATTCTCTTCCAGTTCTGAAGACGAAGGTGGAAGTAACGTACCAAATCAGGAAACTGAAATTGGTTTAGACGGAACTATTTGGACAAGAATTGAAGAAGGAGGTGTTGCTGGTAGATTACCAGTTCATAGTGCTTTCAAAGATGTACACGGACCAACGGCACATGCTAAAAGAAACATTATGAACGGGAATCTAAGTAGTGCGTTTCTATTACTGATTGACATACATATTTTGGAACATATACGAATTTGTACAGAGTTGGAAGCCTCTCGAGTTTTCGGAAAAAAACTGGACAATTACGCAAGCAAAATTGAAGGCATTTCTTGCAATATTGTACGCACGTGGGGCGTACGAAGGAAATACTTTGAGGCTCCAATATTTGTGGAACAACAAGTGGGGACCATCATTTTTCTCCAACACTATAAGTAGACGTGATTTTACTGAGATTCTGCGTGTTTGGGATTTCTAATGCCCAATCAGAACTCGCGACAGTTGTCGCTCCGTGCAGACTCGCCATAACTCATCACGGCGATTGAAGAAGCGCCGTGACGCCGGCTTCCCAGGCAGCCATCTTCATTAGTACTCTCGGTCTCTTACAAAGCACACGTGTTTTCTCAATTCTATCATAAGTCCTCTCATAAAGTACAAGTCCGGTGTGATTAATACAATCATCATCGTTGCGCTCTTAACCGATTAATATAATCAGGCCGGCTCTAGTCTGCTCATTATAATATCTTCATTGTAAAATACGAAACGTGATTTGCTCAACGGTTTCTCATTCGAATCTCAACCGACACGCGGTGTACGCTTACTTTTTAATAATTTTGACCACTCAAAGCAAATGCTCGGCATTCTTCTCTTTAAGCCTGCTCATTTCCTCAACACTGCGATACATTCGTTTCGACAAAAGAAATCAGAGGAGTCAACGTTTGCAAACAGACAAATTCGCTTTAGTCTCAGCAGTTTGGGACAAATTTATAGAAAATAGTCAAAATTGCTTCAAACCGGGAGCTTATATTACCGTGGATGAACAACTTTTTCCAACAAAGGCCAGATGCAGATTTACCCAGTATATGCCAAACAAACCCCATAAATTTGGCATAAAATTTTGGCTGGCGTCTGATGTAGAGACGAAATATGTGGTAAATGGCTGTCCGTATTTAGGAAAAGACGAGGCTCGAAATGCATCAACCCCTCTAAGCGAATTTGTCGAAATGAAACTTCTTGAACCGTATACCATGAAGGCTGTAACAACCGATAAACTGTAACAACCGATAATTTTTTTACAAGTATTTCTTTAGCGTTAAAATTAAGATCTAAAAATACTTCGTTGGTTGAAACAATACGCGCAAACAAGAGGGAGCTGCCGAAAACTTGCAAACTGAAAAAAGACAGCATGACACGTTTCTCAACGTTGTTGTACCAATCTAATGGATGCACACTTACAGTTTATAAGAGCAAACCAAATAAAAACGTACTTATACTAAGTACAAAACATAAACACATTAAAATTGTTAAAGCTGCTAAGAAATTACCTGAAACTGTATCGTTTTATAATAAAACTAAATTTAGCGTCGATGTCACTGATCAAATGGCACGAAAATATACGGTGAAATCAGGTTCCAGAAGGTGGCCACTTCAAGTGTTTTTTAACATTTTAGATTTGGCCGGAATAAATAGCTGGATACTGTACAAAAACACAACAGGGGAAAATATCTCACGGAAAGACGTTCTGTTTCGATTAGCAGAAGAACTTGCTTCAGATTATCATATTTCAATTCAAAAACCACACGAAGCTGATATACCAACTACAAGTGGCACGGCTTCTGTACGAAAATGGTGTCAAATAGGATATTGCAATAACAATAAGACTACAAATATTTGCTATACATGCAAAAAAGTATATGCGGAAAGTGTACACACAGCAAAATCTACATATGAGCCGTTTATTTTGAAAGTGGCCTAACTCCGTTTTTCAGTTTTTTCCGGTTATCATGGTTATGTGTACAACTTTATGTTATTTATCAGTAAAGCATTTCAGGTTGCTTATAATCCGAACAAATACGATAATTCTTGACACATAAGTTTTCAGAGTTAGTTTAATAATCGAACCGTGTAGTTTGAAAGTGGCCTAACTCCACTTATACTTAAATAATCAAGATAATATATTTTACTATTGATAATGTCGGAAAGTAGTGATGAAGGTAATATTAATTAATTACTATTTACAATTTAACCTCAGTTTTTGGACAATTGCGTTAGTTGAATAACCAGAACGTTTAATTAATATAAAAATTAAAATTTAATATTAAATTTTAGAAATTATTTCACCCATGGGGAAGAACAGAACAAGACTATTATTTAGTTCAGATAGTGAAGAAGAAATAGTAAGTAATGATTTAAAAAAAAAATCGAAAAAGAAAACGAATTATAGAACAATATTCGTCTTCAGAGGATGAAGATATGAATAACAATAGAGAAAAAATTGATGAATCGTACATCCAAAAAGTGCGAAAGATTAAACGGAATTCAGGAAAACGATATTGTATTCAAACCGGAAATATTGTACCGGAAAAAATTTTCGAAAACAAAGATTGCCGTTGTCGGAATGCATGCACAAAAAATTACGTTTTGAGGTTTTGGAAATTTTAACAAACAAAATGTATTGCTTTACGAAGCTGTTGTAAAGCGCAAAATTGTGGAACGAAGACGTCCAACAAACGGAAAAGGTTCGCCAAGAAATTGGAGTTTTAGATATTTGTTGCATTCTACAAACGGAAAAGTCCCCGTGTGTAAAAAATTCTTTATAGATACTTTTAAAATAAGTGAAGGACGCTTAAAACGAGTATTAAACTCTGCAAATGTAGGCAATGATTTACGTGGAATGATGGTTGGATCATCAAGAAAATTATCTGAGGAAAGAAAAAAGCATGTTCAAAATCATATTAATAGTTTTCCTAAATTTGAATCCTATTATACTAGATCTCATAATCCTAATAGAAGATATCTACATCCTGATCTAACTCTTAGGAAAATGTTTAATTTATACGAGCTTTATGCCGAGGAAAATAAAATAAAAGCCGTTAATGAGTGGACTTACAGAAAAATATTTGAAAAAGATTTTCATTTACATTTCCACCAACCGCGCAAAGATACATGTCAAAAATGCGACTTATTGCACATCAAAATTAAAGCATCGAATGATAATGAAGAAAAGAATAAACTTACAGAAGAACACGATGTCCATTTAAGATTAGCAGAATCAGCTAGGAATTCACTGAAACAAGATCAGAAGCAAGTATTGCGTAATTTAAATTATTATTTTGCTTTCTCGTTCGACTTGCAAAAAGCATTACCGTATCCCAAGTTGACTATCTCAGTAGCATATTACAAACGCAATACATATGTATGTTCTAAATTTAGGCATTCACAATTTTCATAACGATAATGTTTACATGTACGTTTGGGATGAAACTATTGCATCCAGAGGTGCTCAAGAAATTGTTTCATGCATCCTAAAACATGTTAAAAATTAAAAAAGTGAAAGACACATTATAGCTTACAGTGACATGTGCACCGGGCAAAATAAAAACATTAAAATAGCTTTAATGTGGTTAAAAATTGTCCAATCTTTGGAAATTAATGTAGAAATCATAGATCACAAATTTTTAATATCAGGACATTCGTTTTTACCAAATGATAGAGATTTTGGCGTGGTAGAAATGTCATTAAAAAACAATAATTTGCTGTTAGTTCCCCAAGATTATTACAAGATTATGAAAAAGTGTCGGAAAGGTAATAATTTTATTGTAAATGAAATGAGACAAGAAGATTTTGTATTAACAAAATTATTAGAAGATGCAAATTTTAAAAGAGTAAAAAATTCTAATGGAGAATCAATAAACTGGCTAAAAATATGTTGGATGCGTTTTGTCAAAAATGAACCGTATATAATTTTTTATAAGACATCAATGAATAAGAATGAAAATTTTAAAGTCCTGAATTTATTACCACGTCGAGGTAGATCAAAAAAGTTCGAAAATATTGTATTGGCACCACTGTATAAAAATATCAGACAAATTACAACAGCAAAATTCAAGGACATAATGGACCTATTACGATATATACCACCTGAACATCATGATTACTTCAAATCCCTTTTACACGCACAAAATGTAGATGAGTAGTAAATTGTTTTGTAATAAATTTATGTTTGTAATTTTGCACGTTATGTAGTTCATTGAATCGCATAAATTATGTTCCTGAAGTGTTTTAAGGATATGTAAAATAAATTCAGTATTGTTTTTTTTTTTCAATTTGAAGTATCTTAAATTATGATGAATGGAGTTGGGCCCTTTCGAAATTTTATAACAAATCAGATTGTTAATTTTGAAAGTGGCCTATCTCCATTTGTGGTTAGAAAACGCATATTATTCACTTAATAATTGCCACTATTTTGATAGGAAATATAAATTTAAAGCCTTTAAATACACTTAGGCAGTATAACTCGTTAGTATCTTGTACGTATATTTTTAAATTCATTGAAACGCAAACCCTTAAATATCTTGATTTTAAGATAAATGGACTTAGGCCACTTTCCAAATAAACGGCTCATTTACTTAAAATTTTTGAACTTTTTCAGTATTGTTTTGTGAGTGAAAGGGGCTCCGACAAATCCCCCCGCCCCCCGCCCCCTGCCGGAGCTCTGCCCCTGGACCCCAATTATGTACCAAATATTTCTCCGCATTCGTAATAAAAAATATCTTTTAGTTTTAATCGATGGATTTACAAAATTCACCTGGTTGTATCTGATCAAGACGACTAGCAGTAGGTAAGTATTGGTCAGGCTGAAAGAACAACAAAAGATTTTTGGCAACGCGAAGCAGATCGTTAGCGATAGAAGGCCAACCTTCATATCAGAGGACTTCCGCAAATATTGCCAATCCAAAGGATCCACGTGCTGGTTACGACGGAAGTTCCAAGAGGCAATGGAAAAGTAGAAAGAATTACTTGAACTCTGATACCGGTGTTGAAAAAATTGTCGTTGTATAATCCGAGACAGTGGTATCGACACGTAGATAAAGTCAGTGATCCCATTCGAACGATAATTATCGTACACGTAACATAATTTGAAGTATTGTACGATCCAAAATTTAACGTGTACGATAATTAACGATTATTCGATATGAAATATAATTTTCTATATGTCTTGATTTTGTTTCTGTAACGCGATTCGGTTGCAGCACACTCTAGCGCACTCAGTTATTTATGTATTGAAAAGTTTGAAAAGCAATTTTTTGATTGGCTATAGTTATGTTCGGTAGCCACATATATAGTCACATAGCCATGGCAGTAAAAAGGATAAAAAAGGACGAAAACAGCAAATAAACCAACTGAAAAGGGTTAAATAAACGACCTAAAAAAAAAAGGTCATCAAGTTTGCTAAGACATATACATTTTTACTTTTTTTTGCTGTTTTTAAAATCCTAAAATCTGGAATTTCAGAATTTCAGAAAATCCAGAAAATCAGATCTGATTTTTCTGTGCGTACGATAATATTACGGCACTGTGTCAATCAGACAGGCAAAAGTTTCTGGGATCATTGAAAAGACAGCAGCATAGCAACATAAGCATACCAGCACTAGCAGCAATAGCAGCAACAACACTTCTCTCTAATTTACAGTTTTTACATTTTTTCAGTTTCTAAAATCTCTAAATAATCCTAAATATATAAATCTGTGTTAACATTTGTAAACATATTGTGACATATTGTGACATCACATAAGATCACACGAAGAAAAAGAAGTTACTAATTGACCAGGTAAATATTTGATAATTATTAATCCAGATAATTTTAAAAGTATAAACATAACCTCAAATGTGAATATAGTCTTATAATTTTTATCAAGTTTCACTTGCAGCGCTAGTAGTTCGGTAGGGACAAACATTGTCAGAGCTCCATGCACATGGTAAACACAACATAAGCACATGGTAAAGTGGACTTATAAAAAACATGTTTTTGACCAAAGACGACGTTCCTGAAGCAGAATTAATATTTGCAACAGTTAAAGACAATAACGTTGTCACATTAAAACGTTGGCTTGCGTGCTGTAACTTAAAAGTTACCGGGAAAAAAAAAGAATTAATTGACAGGTTAGTATAAGAACTCTAGTAAAAAACTAGCGGTAAATTCAAACTGTAACAAGAGAAATTGAAAATAATTATAAATTCAAGATTTATTTCAGAGTGAAATATAAATGAAATATAAATGGTAATAAACAAATAATATAATAAATGAATTTCAGTCAGTCTAATTTCAATTCAGTCATTCTAATTTATATCCTATAACTGTGAAAAAAATTTGCTATTCAGTTTTTATTCATTAAATTAATTTCAAAAATAATTTTGAAAACATGTAATTGATGATTCTAAGTAATTAGTTTATTAGTTATTTAGAACTTTATAATTTCGTAATCTTTTATTGGAATGCATTAGGGTCAATGATTGTATAAATAATGGAAGAGAAGGAGTTATTTTTGAAGGTATTGATAAAGGAGTATGGTTAATTAAGAAACAACAACGCTTACAAGCACCTTCAACGGTCACATCGGCATCTACATCTGAATCAACATTGACAAAAGATTCTTCTATCCCATTGCCTATCCATACAACTTTTTATCCTAATGATAATTGGCAAATTTTTCCATCCAAACAGATTCCCCGTTCATTTTGTTATGGTATTATACATGAGTATATAACACAGGGCARAAGTTTACAGGAAAGCGATGATGATGAAGTAACAGATGATGATTTAATGCCTGTTTGTGGTAATTCTAAATCCATCCGAAGAGGCAGATTATATTGTATCAGCGATCGTATAAAAAATTTGCAAGATAATAGCTGTAATAATATTTATTATTTAAGGGCAAAAATCCAGTCATCTTTTAAAGTAACTAAGATTTATGATGTGGTAATAGGTCTCGATGAAGATGGATACATCATAAAAGCTGCATGTCAATATCCCAGCATCAGAATCTTTAAATTGTTCACATATCGTCACGTTACTTTTTAAACTTGAAGAATATACGCTTCAATATGGATTCGAACCACTGACTTGTACTTCAAAAATAAAAGAATGGAATCAAGGTCGTAAAACTGGAAATAATCCCTCAAGTATCATTAATGCTGAATATCAAAAAGCTAAATNAATTGTGTTAATTATGAACCCAGTCAACGCGAATACAATTTAATAAAAAAATCTTTATATGTTAGTGAAAAGAAAAGCAATGATGATAAAAACAATAACGAAGAAGAAGTGATTTTAGAAATGTCCGACATGGACGATTGAGTAAAGCCAAATTAATTGTTTTATTAATGATTATGTGTTACACTATTGAAATAATTTAATTTATTGTTATTAATTTTGTTATGTTTTTTTTTTTGAAAGTTTAATTGTAATGATTGTTAATTAGGTTATATTAAAGTATAATCTAAAAAACTATTAAAAGAAAAAAGAAATGTTTAATTCACTGTTATTACCAAAAAAATTAAAAAGTGGATAATTTGTTATGCTTCTGTTCAATAAATCAGTATTAATTAACATTTAATTAAATTATGTTCTGATGCTTTAATTATAATACCTGTAAGTATACGTAACGTAATGCTTATATCCTGCAGCATCCTAATGCTTTATATGAGCACTGAGGAAAAGAAAATGTTAGAAAAATTGTTATTCTACTTAATAATGTAACAATGATATTGGCATAGATTTGAAAGTGCAGTGGAATTCTTGTCGATATGCATAGATATCGATTATATCGAAGTTTCGGTACATATCAATTGTGATGCAGTTTGCTTTGCTCCGCCACTGCCGTACCGATATAGCTTGGTTTCATGAAGCAAAATTTGATGAGTAAAAAAAAAAAGAAAAAAAAAAGGTTATCAACTTTGAAAAAGTGGGAACTTGCACTCTTTTTCCAGATTTTGAAAATCTCATCCGAGAAATTGTAGTAAATCAAATTTTTTCCTGGGCGTAAGATAATTTTACGCCTCTGTGTCGATCAGACGAACTAAAGTCTCTGGGATCACTGCTTAAGAATCTTTACTTTTTTACTGTATGGTGGAAAATTTACAGTTAAATATATGTTATTTTTCATATACTAAAATACTTTTTTGCCAAATTTCAAGAATTTCTCATTACTCCTTCATACATTTTGGTGACTAAATTTATCTGAAAAATGCTCATTTCGTAGCGTATAAGCCATTTGCTCGTATGCAAAATTCGCAATTTTCGATAAACGATATCTTGAAATGGTATGGTGAAACAGTCTCAAATATTGCAAGAGAATTCTTCAATAATTTCTTTAGTATCTCATAAAAATTCATTAAATTGGCATAACTTTTGATTTGTGTTAGAACTACCTTAAATAAAAAGACTTTTGTTTATAGCAACACAATTTGATTTACACATAAGAGAAAAAAAATTTAACCGTCCCTATTGAAACGATTATTCGAACGGATAACGTTCGCTTACATATATATGCATACTAGTAATATACAAATATATCAAAGTTTCCACAAATAAATGCAGTAACTCTACTATGCAAACGATTACCCATAAAATGAGAAATATTCAATATAAATTTAAGAATATAGAAACGCGTATGTGTGTGTGTGTGTTTCACATCACACGTGATATGCAGAAGTAGTTCTTTCAGTATTTAATGATGTATTAAATGAATAAAAAATATAGCGAAACAATGTACAGTACACACTACCTAATACGCACACTCAAAAGTAAAGTACATCGTGCAATCACTAGCAAAATAACAGCCGCCACCAATAGGGGAAAAAACTTAAACTAAACCCACGCAAACTGTTTCTCGCCCATACTTGTGTAACACCTGGGCACATGCATAGATGAGAACGCAGAAAGTACGGGGGGAGAAACGAAAGATTAGTATATTAGAAGCTGAAAATCCTGATCTAAAAAATATGATTATGACAAACACATAAATACATTTGCATAAAAAATAATCTAAGCGACTAATGACTGTACAAATTACTTCATAAATAATGACTAAGTATTTTGTAATATATTTAATTAATATATCTCAAAACCTCGGACGACTCCTTTCATTAAGCTATTCTAATTCTTCTAAGCTTCTATTCTAATGAAAGAACTGGGCTTTGAGCTGCCACTTAAATACCGAAGTCTTTCCGTCGCGAATGAGTCTGTCTTCTTGCCCATTTATTTTAAATATTGAAATATCGACATATCAAAATTAATCTCGATTAGATAAACTATACACGAAGCAATGCATGTAAGATATTTATTACATGCTTTTCTGGACGAAAATGAGTAAATTAATAATGATCGATTTCATCATTACTGACCACGAACAATACAAGTAATAAAAGAGAGTGCATTTATGAATTGCATTATTAATTAAATGAATTTAACCGATGAGACAAGAAAACCTATCCTGAACTAATAATAAAACATACAATAAAATATACAATTTCCATGAGTAACTCCTAAAAAGCAATTACTCATGTGCTTGTCAATAATTTATTTAAATAATTACAACCAGTAACTCGTGCCGATTAGGATCTTTCATTCTCGGCATGATTGAGCTCTGGAGGGACTTTAAATAAAAACTCACGGTTTAAGAAGTTCTGCGATGGCTCCAAAACACTCCTACTTTGCAGCAAGTATTGTAATCTGACAATGGAAGACGATACTCGATTTGACATTGAAGAAGATCCATTGAAGATCCATCAAAGATCTATCAAAGAATTCATCCAACATCTTTGAAAGGAMGAGAATCCATRGTTATATCTGTAAAATAAAATAGAACAAAACGATAAGTTATCTGGAATATTATCCAAAATCATATAAAATAAAATCGAATAAAAGGTGAATAAAAATGAATACCTACAACACATTCTAATGGGACRAAGCTCAATGGCATTATGGTAATGCACACCTCGCGTGAATCTAATAACGCGGTATAAACGAAAATAAGAAACTATAGATGAGTTTCTTATCGCGATACCGAAATTTTATTGTACGACGAACAACACTGACTCTAATTCGCGTTTGATTTTAACTTATTACTCGCCCGATCACTGATTCTAGACTGCACTAATTCAAAGACTGCATTGCTCGCAGTCAAATGCAAGAACAAAAATTTCACTCCCGGTCACTTTACATGGGCCATTCGTGCATGATTGCAATCTGAAACTGAAATAAAAAACAATACTATTAATATCATTACTATTACAGAAAATCATTAAAATTTTTAAGGAATTATTTAATAAAAAAATATACTCACTTTAAATCTATATTGACGAATGCACAATGGGTCTCCTACCCTTAGGATGACGATGACAATGCACAAATAATGACTATAAAACTGCATTACATGCAATTAATTGAATTAACACTAGATTTATGGACTGAGAAAATTTGATTCATATCTCAAACTTTTTTCTACATATATATATAAAATAGAAATATTTTAAATTAATTGTAATTTAATAAAATTTAAATTTAATTAACTTTAAAGTAGAATATTTTTTTAAATTATATGGTAATTTTTAATGCTGTAATGAAATATACACATAAATATTAATTCCTTTCCTCTATCCACTTTTTCATTTAAACAATGTTTGTAAATTTTTAAAAAATAGTGAACAAATCTAGTGTTAAACGAATTTCTAAATGAATTTAATAAATAAAATGTGAATATATACCATTCCAACGATGATCTGACACACAAATAAAAACAATATTATATAAATCGTTGTTATATAAAAATTACTATAGTTATTGAGAAAATGTTTAATAGAAAAATATACTCACTTTGAAGGATACAGGATGAATGCACGATGAGTCTCCTACCCTTAGGATGACGATGAGCACACGTTTAAACCGAATAAAAGAAACTTGCGAGTTTCTTAACCGAGYAAACGAAACTTTAACATGCGACGATCAACACTGAATTTACTTGTCGACATTTTTATATTTTATTTTAACACGATGCAACACACGAGAACCTCATTGCCTACGCGCTCGATTGCAATGATTTTCTGAAACATAACAAGAAAAAGAACAATTAATATCATTGTTGTGATAAAAATCAATTGAAATTATCATAGAAATGTTTGATAGTAAAATATACTTACTTTTAGTCTTCGTTGATGACAGCAGGATGGGTATCCTACCCTTAGGATGACGATGTATAAAATAAAATTAAAAAAAAAGTCTAAAAATCTGAAACATACTAAAGATTATATTACAATATTTCCTGCAAATCATTTCTGAAGGCAGTGCTCACATTAAGACCATTGAATATTTTATCAAAAATATTCAATGGTAAATAGAAAGAAATAATTTAATAATCTATGAGAGTTGACATAATTAAAAGTTAAAGTTATTAAATATTTGTGAAATTGATCAAAGTATGCAACTATTTGCTTGCAATATTACATACAAAGTATGTAATTTTAATAAAAATATTAATTAAAAATATTTAAAGTTGTCTAAATACAATAGTAATTATATCAGCAGACTCAATGAAGAGTAACATAAAAAATAAAATAGTTTTTATACAATTCTATGCAATGAAGAACTTTTTAAACTATTAAAATCAAAACAATAACGTTAGAAATAAAATTATTAAATAATTTAATACGCCTCATTTTCGTTGATGTTGTCTCGTTGAAGGATAGAAGGAGAGTATGAGGTACGTTACTACGTAACCTTGGTAGAAGAGACCTTGGGAGTGTCCAACGCATGGCTATTATACCTATGTTATCGACTGTTAACGTTTTGTAGTCGATTTGAGAAATTCCTGGAAATAAAGTACACATTTATAATAACCTATATGTAGAGAGTATTGTGTTCTTATTCTTCTTCTTTCTTTCTCTCTCTCTCTCTCTCACTCTCTCACTCCTTCTCACTCACTCTTAATCTCTCTCTTTTCTGTAGAATTTCTATATGCCAAATATACTTAAAAAAAAAAAAAAATTATGCTCACCTCGACGTATATAGAAAAGATAAAAACAGTTGCCACAAGATTAAAATGTTAGTGAATTCGTGTTGCAACTCTTCCCATGCTCAGAAAGCTAAAAAAAAAAAAAGTAAAATATGAAAAAACTCACGTATAAAAATCTTGAATATAACATTCGTTATACATCATTTAATATATAACAGGAAGGTGTACGTAAGAATATTAATTAAAACAATTACCTGAAATTAACGGGATAACAAAATTCACTGCAATAAGTATACAGATGACATATTAAATAATCTAAAGATTCTCCATATTGCAGTGCACAAAACGGACTGGCGCGTAAGACTGGCGCGTAAGACTGGCGCGAAAATACTGCATGCGCGAAAATGATGCGCAGTATATCTTCTTTTCACCTATAATAAAGAAAAATTTCGAATGATTAAAAATACGATATAAGAGCATACAAATTGTCAAAATATACTCAAAAAATCAAAAGTGATCCTTATATCCTTTATATATTGTAATAAGAAGGTGTGTACCTTACAAAATATCTTTTAATTACCTGATCTTAACGGGACGATCACACTCCGATTTAATCTCTCCGAACGACGCCAAAGAACTAAAAAAACATGGACGACGGATTGGTTTTGATTAGNGACTTGTACTTCAAAAATAAAAGAATGGAATCAAGGTCGTAAAACTGGAAATAATCCCTCAAGTATCATTAATGCTGAATATCAAAAAGCTAAATGAACGAAAAATTCTAGTGACATTGATGAAAAAAAAAGAATCTAATCCAGGTAATTGTAATAAAAAGATTTTCTACAGTTGGATCTTTTCCATCGATAAAATGTTTTCAGCACACATATGAATATTTATTAATTTTTTCTACTGTTAAATCCACTCTCCTTGACGCATGTACCCATTTTTTGCATCTGACCTTGTCAATATGAGGTTTTACAAATGGTATAAAAAACACATTTTCCTCTGGATAGCGATTATCCGACGTACACCTCGCAAAACTACAATGTTTTGTTGGCATAGTGGTTATTAAAAAAATTTTTTGTGTTTAAATATTATTTTTAAATAATAAAATAATATAGCGTAAATAACACTGTCTTAAATGAAAATATTTTGTTTGTCCCTACTACGAATGCTGCCTCTCGTGACACGTTCGCTGAACTACTCTCAGGAAAATGGTTCATTCACCAGAGTCTATTATTGAAATCTTTTTTCGCGAACGCTTGTCTTGTTAGTTTAAGACTGTCTTTCGCTGCCTTCAAATATAGGAAACTTACGTTAGATGTCTTTCAAAATGCTTTCCGATGAGGAAATATATGCTGATCTGTTATCAGAAGAGGATAATTGCTGTGATAGTGAAAGTGATTCGTACAGTGGGAGCGATATAATTGTGAGACGATTCAAAAATAAGTGAAGACTAATAATTAGTGAATCAGAAAGTGATGAAGAGAATTCAGAGACAAATGATTGGTCAGAAGTTGATTTTAACCCTGACTTTCATGCTTGCCTGTAACGGTTTGGGTTACAGGTACCATGCACACAAGATATATTATCAACTAAGGAATTGTTCATTGAGGACGATTTATTTAATTTGTTTGCCACACAGACAAACTTATATCATAATCAGCAGAATAATGATAACAATAATGCATCAACAAAGATTTGGTTGATACAAATGTTGTAGAAATGAAAAAACTTTTGGGGCTTGTTATCCTACTGGTAATAGTAAAAAAACCAGAACAAGACGATTATTGGTCTACTCACCCTGGATTACATACACTTATTTTTGGGAATACTATGCCAAGAAACCGATTTCAGCAGTTATGGAAGTATTGGCACTTCAGTAATAATGAGCATTGCCAAGAAGGGCTTGATAAAATAAAACCAGTCTATTTGTACCTGGTAGAAAAGTTTCAAAAAATTTATAAACCCGAGAAAGAATTATCGCTGGATGAAGTTATTATTCCATGGAGGGGCAGGCTATCTTTTCGTACGTATAATCCTGCAAAAATTATAAAATATGGAATTTTAGTCCGTATGGTGTGTGAGGCGACATCTGGTTATATATGCAATTTAGAAATATATTGCGCGCAAGGAAAATCGCTAATTGCGACAATAWTGTCCGTGCTATCGCCATATTTAAATTTATGGCACAATGTATATATGGATAACTATTACAATAGTGTAAAGGTTGCAGATGAGTTATTAAAGCATAAAACAAAAATCTGTGGCACATTTAGAGTAAACAGAAGAGTGCCAAATTGTTTAAAATCTGCTACATTGAAAAATAAGTTAATGGAATTTCGTAGAAAAAAGAAAATTTGCGTACAAAAATGGAATTCGGGCAAAAATTGATAACGGTTAAACAAAAGTTAAAGAGATGAAAAACGTGAAAACAGAAGACACGAAGAAAATATGAAGATATAAAGAAAACAAGCTAAGAAGCAAGACAACAGAAGAAAATGAAGAAAAGAAGCAAGAAGACAGAAGGAAACTGAAAAAACGGTTCGAAAAATTGCTACAGAGTAGCATAGCACCATTCGCATACCAGCAATACCTCAGAAATCATCCAAGCATTACTCCCTACAATTTCTACTTTAACGTTTAACTTTTTTTCAGTTTTTCTTTTTTTCAGTTTTTACTTTTACAGCTTTTCTTTTTATTAACATATTACCAACATTAGGACGTCACAGAAGATCACACGACAAAAAAGAAGTTTTACTAATTTTACAGATAAATATTTTAAAATTAATAATCCAGGTAATTTTTAAAGGATAAACATATTCTCAAAATTCTATTAAGTCTTTGAATTTTTTTCAACTATTTTATTAGTATTCTATTTATTCTGTCATTTTAGTCTTAACACTTAGAATAGGGCGACTTCTTCAACATTTAGAACTGATTGAACAGATAGGACGGATAGGACAGGTAGGACAGATAGGACAGATAAAATAGCCGCTACAGAATCTACTATAATTACGGTAAGTCTATATATATCTATGTAAACATATAGTAACATCACGTAAGATCGCACAAAAAAAGGATGTTAAAAATTCACCAAGTAAATATTTAATAATTATTAATCCAGGAATTTTTTGAAGGATAAACATATCCTCAAAATTGAATATAGTCTTATTATTTTTTTCAACAATATAATTATTAGTCTATTTATTCAGAAATTTAACGCTATAAATTAATTTTGTTATGCAGATTATTACTGTTGTAACATTATCTAATGAAGAAATTCATAGTAAAAAATATGACCCGATCATTTTATGTATTCAATTATACATGTTTTATTTTCAGCTAAAAATTTATTCCCTAGGTAATAACGAACGTTTGAGTTTTGCTGCTAGAAGAGAAGAGTACATTTCTATCTCTGTTATTGATTTTTAAACATATTTTTTAAATTAATTTGGAAACATATTTTGTAACACTTCTTCTTTAATTGTTCAAGTTTTTATTTCTTTTGCATTTTTTATTGATTATATTTACAATGACCGATAACACATCTCTTACGCAATTAAAAAAACAAAGCACACGGCGGCCACAAAAGTTCCGTAAGGAGTGGCTTTGTAATCCGGATTTTTGTTCGTGGCTCCTGCCTCATTCTGATAAATTAAAAGCTCAATGCTCACTCTGCAAAGCAACAATCACTGCGGAGTTAAGTTATTCGCAAACATGCGACTAGTAAATCTCATTTAATAATGTTAATAGGTTTAACCCTTTCACTACTACGGGTGACTATAGTCACCCGCCACAAAACGACACCCGCACACGACGGGTGACTATAATCACCCGTCACACGATGCCACCTATACACGACGGGTGACTATAGTCACCCGCTCCAAAAATGGAACTAAATGTTAAGATAAATGGTATCGCTTCGTGTATTATTAATTGTATTGTTGAATTAAAAATATATCCATGGAAAAATTATGAACACAAATCATTTTGTTTCTAAAAGTAATGTCACAAAGTCGTTTTTGAGACAAAAGGCTCCGAATGCTAAAGACTGCGCGCNGAACGCACCTTAACGCGCCTAGTAACCGAGGGAAAGAAATTCCCAAAAGCTAATTCAGTTTTTCAAATTTTTTGGATATGAAATGACCAATCACAGCTTCTTACACGAACGGAGTCTGACCTTCATGACCACGATAATAAACAACATATGATAATTTATTTATTAAATAAATTAAAAATCATTTCTATTTTTCTAATAAATGTACAAGACACTTATAAATATTCTAAAAATAATGGATAGAATAAAGACAATGTAGACATAAAGAAAACTTTGTCGTTTCACACAAAAGAATACAATCGTATAGAAGAGAATTGTCGATATAAAAATGCCTAATATGAAATGCAGCATATGAAAGAATAAATTCCCAAAATCTGTATCGATAAAGAATCCTTACAATTTAAATATTTTCAGAGATGCATAAGATGTACATTGCTTTAAATATATTTACAATAACGTTTATACACAATTCACACGAAGATCATTCTACATAATCTTCTATGCTATGAGAAACTGTTTTTAATCAACATTATCTTTATTCTATTCATTACTTTTAGATTACTTATAAGTAACGTGTACATTTAATTTCTAATCGAAAAAAAAAAACAATATATAGCATCAAAATTATTTTCTATTTAATGTACGTACGTTAAAACATATGAAATGTTTAAATCATTGCATATATGTGGAAACAATCTGAAATCTAATAAGAGTATATTAGAATAATAAAATAATTGTTATTTAAAGAATGGGAGTGCTTATTTTTATTTAAAAGCTCATTACATCTGATCCAAGTACCTTCTCCTCGAGATTCACCTTTAGACTGAGACATTGTCTTCTAAAAAAAAATACTTTTTTTCAATTTTGTTTATCCCTTTTAATGCCGACGATGATATATCGTTGCGTATGCGATGAGGTCCTTGTTTTCGCATTGTAAGACAGCTCTACCTCAAAATAAATTTATAAAATGTTATTAGGGATCTAATTTCATTGCAAAAGAATAAAAAAATATTTTATACTTTTACTTTTTGTTATAATTTATGCTGGTTGGTGCCGATGCTCTGTAGACGCTTGAGCGATAAGATAGAAATTCTTTACATATTCAATGATAATTTTTAGGGATTGAAATCGGATTCTGCTCAGGATTTTTATCAGACAATTCTAATGTTATACCATATATTGACATAGGGGGACAAAAATCTGTTTTTTACTCTTTCTTGGCCTTGGAACAGAGCAATTCTTAGCAGTCCTTATTGGAAAACCGTACTTTTCGTTTTAATTACAATTAGTCGTCGATAATTTTGTCAGTATACCCCTTCCGCGAATATGGATGACGCAGAATTAGTTCGAATTATTGACGCGTTAGAAGTAAGTGATGAAGATATTGTCAGTGATGACCAATTATCGGTCTGACGCTTGCCGTGCACCATATAGTTATCCTTTTGTTATAAGGACTAATATTAGTTTTATTCTATTAAAAATTAATGAAAATGAAATACCTATAATTCATACTGCGTGACCTGAATAAAATTGATCAACCGAAAATTAGTGCAAATATTGTAATGCCATTTTCGTTATGCCGTAGCATTACATTTTTAAAAATCACCCCCATTCTAAAGAAGTTTTCACTTCAATAAACAAAAAAAAAATACAAAATAAAAAAAATTATAAAAGAACCTTAAATTGTAAGATTGCACGGGGGTCACCGGTGACCGACACTCAACTTAACTGTGACGCCATGGGGGGCCACGGGTGATCAGCGCGTGCCCAGAATAGAAATATCTTCCACATGGTGGCATTATGGACAATCCCGGTAAAATTGGCGTGCCATTCAACCTGTTAACCCTTTGCGGCCGGGACGGTTCGAAGCGAGCAGTTTCGAGGAGCCGAGCGCCTGCCGCAATAGTCATTTTACGTTGCTGCTATTGCCACGCATTTAAGTAGGACACATATATATATATATATATATATATATATATATCATGTCTTCGTCCCTTTCAACTATTTTCGCGGAACGTATACATGGCCAATTAATTAATTTACGAAAAACTTATATATTCGGCGCTTGTCTGCAAAGGATTTAAAAGCACTTGCTATTTACGGCACTGCGTTTTTCAACGAACAGTTATTGTCCCATCATGTAATTCGATTTTAGCTAGTAGTATACCTCCGACGTTAGCCATATGAACATAAGCTTTTTTTTTTAATCTTCCTCCTCCTACTCAATTTCCCTAACTCCAACCCTCTACTTCATCTAAATCACTTAAGAAATTACAAGGAAAGGGAGATATAATAACTATCTAGTCCTATCACGTGTGAAGAGAAACGTTATCTTATAAGGAAGAAGTAAAAATTAAATTGCAACTAAAGCATTGGTGCACAGTTTTTTCAGTTGAAAAAAATTTTTTTTTTTTTTTTAATTCAAAAGAACAAACAAAAGAAAAGAAGTAGCATTGAGTATATTCGATATGAGGAAGTAAAATCTTATACTTGAAAATAAATTGTAGAATCTAACGTATATTGACTAACACATTATACTTTAATTTTTAAGTGTATGTAAAGGGGGTATTCTGGAAATTTGAAAAAATCGATATTTTTTTTCATATTTTCAAAACTTAACCTTTTAAGAATATGTCCTCAAGAGGATATTTCAAAATTCAAATTATTTTTGGAGCTGTTTTAGTGATGCTGCATCCTATATCATCCTACTCTTAATACGCGAAATTTTGAACGCGTTTTTCTCGAAACTGTTTTTTTTTGTCACGGTTGAAATGATATCCCAAGTTCTACTTAACCGATTTATTTGAAATTTGGTGAGAGTCTTCTCTATGCATTTCTCTATCGTACTAATCAAACTTCTTACAAAAATTTTCAATTTCTACTATTTTGAAAAAATTCGGAACAGGAAAACAAGTTGTAAAAATAATGTATCTTTTTTCCAGACAGCCGTAATTTAGCGAAAAAAAAAAGATTTTTGTCATCTCTTTTAGTTCGTTAGATAGCGGCATTATTCTAAATTAATAATCTGTTTTACTTTTTTATTTTTAATTACTAGGAGAGCTTCAATCGGGCAACCGTCTCGCGCCGTTTTTCTGGGACCTCCCCTCCTACTTCATCAGCCTTTGGGAATTTCTTCCCCTAAGTTACTAGGCGCGTTAAGGCGTGTTCACACCGACGCGAGGAACGGGCCGCGGAGAAAGGAATGGGCCTAGGAGACTCCGTGTGGAGGAAAGAAATTCCCGATTATGTTTTTGATCCCGTGGGACGATATTTTATTTGTCGGCGTGGTGTGCCACGTGGTCACGTACAGAAGATAATGTTTGTACACAGGAGATACTTTTTACACAGTGAGCGCGATGAGAGAAATGCGACCGGACGGTGCGACGGACGAGGTAGAAGTGATGTGGTTTTTTCCTGCGTGTGCACCGCCACGGCGATCCAGGCATGCGGAAGTGGGGAGAGCAACAGTCGCAGTGGTCACTCTTCTGCTCTGACCAATCAAAGGCGTGGTCAGGCCAATCAGATGCCCCTGCGGAACCGCGTCACGAGGTGCTTGCGTATGTTAGTGCTGGCGGCCGAGAGGTGTCAGCACTTTTCCTGCGCGCGCTGCTATAGCTACGCGCTGTTGGCCGAGAGATGTCGGCACTGCGCTGGTGCGAGACGCCACAAGCCTATATCTTTTTCAATTTTAAATTTTTTCACTATTTTTTTATTCATGTATTCTTGAAATATTTATTTATATAAGATATTTATTAAGAAAATACATAGTGAAAATATTATTCGTCTTTTTGCAATTACACTTGAAAAAGTACCTATAATTCATGCCTCTAGACCAGAATACCCCCTTAACGTTTAATTATACATTAATATTCGTGCAGTTTCTTTATTTGAAAAAACATTGTTATTTTTAAATTTAGGAAAAAAAAACATTTGAATAAAAGAACAATGCTATAGACGATAAAATTATTATTTAATTCTTCCTTTATTTTATTTCCTGTTTAAATACGCTATTGTAGATGATAAAATTTAGTTCTTTTCTTATTTTATTTCCTGTTTGAATACGCTATCGATCTTGGTGAAAGAGAACTCCGCTCAGAGTTTGGAAGGAAACGATATTCCGTTGTTTAGAAAAAACAAAGTTCCTTTATGCATGATTTCAACTACGATCTTTACTAAAAACAAAAGCTCTACCCATCGATTGATGGAAATCTTGGAAAAGGAAGGAGATTATGAATCTTATCGACCAATAGCAGAAGGATCCACCCCTATAGTCCACCGATGGGTACAGCTTATGTTTTTGGTAAAGAACGTAGTGGAAATCCTGCATAAAAAAACTTTGTTTTATTAAAATAACGGAATATCGTTTCTTTTTAGGGTGTTGCATGTGTTTACATTGAGATCCGAAACCACTTGAAGATCCCGACATAGTACAATGGTATTTGTCGCACCAATATATCCCGATAATTCTTAAGTTTGTTTGAAAATTTATTGTCCTCCAGAATATTCCCTTTTAACCGTTTGAGTGCCACGGGCTTTTCTCATTTCCTGATCGAAACTTGCCAAGCGGCGCGATAGCGCTTGTTATATTCCGCGTCGAAATTTGCCAAGCAGCGCGATTGCGCTGTTTTTAGTTTATTTACGTGCAGTCTCCTGTGTATCAGTTCTTAGTGACATCAGTGCGTTCAAGTCATATAAAAATATTATTTAAAGAATAAATAATATTATTAATAATATTATTTTTTTTTTTTTTTTTTTTTTTTTTTTTTTTTAAGATTGAAAGGTTACCGTAAAGTTGTGCATCGAGAGAAACCGCGCCTGCTGTAATTATGGGCTTCGCAGCTCAGAGCGCTGCAGTTTTTAAGACAGGACAGAAGAAGCGCGATCGCGCCGCTTGGCACTCAAACGGTTAATCTCTGAGTGGAGTTTTCTTTCACTAAAGGTGCGATGATTTCATGCTAACGCTTGACGACGCTAGCTTTGAGCTATGTCAAATTTGACCACATTATATAATTTCAATTGAAGTGCCATCTAGATAAGAAGCAGCGATAAAGCTAAAAATATCTGGAGCTTTAAATTAATTAACGCTGGTATCATTTACTTGACGCTAAAAACGATTACAATTACAATTATAATTATGATTATAATTACGATTACATCGATTACGTTTTTTTAAATAATTATTTATGAAATATTATAATATTATAACATATTATAAATTTTGAAGAGGTAATAATACCTATAACACAATTCTCTGTTTCATATAAATTAAACAACAAATCATTTTTTGCTTTGTAAAAAATTAAATACTACATTCTAACCTATTGATACTCATAAAAATATATAAACAAATATTCTAATATGCCAAGTAACAAGTATTTTATAAATTATTATTTTTGCACTGTTAATTTAATTTAACTGTGTCGTTGATCCGAATAGGTTAGGGAATAATATAAATCGATAAGTCAACTTTCGATTTTTGTTATACTTGCAAAACGCTATTTATATTCGCCAATGTCGCTTGACGGTACAGTTTGACGCTCAGATTTGACGCTGCGCTGCTTCTTCTTATCTAGATGACACTTCAATTGAAATTATATAATAATGTGGTCAAATTTGACGCTCAAAGCTAGCGTCGTCAAGCGTTAGCATGAAATCGCACCTTAAGAGATCGATAATGTATTTAATACAGAATTCTATTTCCCTCGACGATAAACATCCTACGAGATTTTGATTCTATCTGTAACTATTTGACAAATTATAAAATAAAAGAACGTTTTCTCGTTATTTCAAATGTTGAAAAAAGGACGATGATTATATTGAATGTTTTATTATTACATTAATTACAGGAGTTCTATTAATTAATTGTTGAGACGTAATATATATTTTTCTGTTTTTAACAAAAAATACTATATGAAAAAAGAAGAAAATAAAAAAAAAAAGAAAAAAGAACGCTTTTTATGTTAATTTTTAAATTGAATAAAATTGGACGAATATGTTAACAACTAAATAATTAAATAATATAATGTTTGTGATGATAATAATTTAATAGTAGAACAGTAAAGTATTATATATAATAAAAAATACTACTGTAAGAAAATAAGAAACGACTCACGCGTATTCCTGTAAATTCTTTTTTTTTTACAAACTATCTATAAAGTGCAATTTATTCTTATCTTTTAATAACTAAATACTGAACTGAAACTATCAACAATAAAACATTTCAATTTCTACTTCAACTAAATCAGCTAATATGTAGATATTGATAACATTCCTCGCACAAGAAAAATAAATATTTATTAAAAATTACAACAACAAAATATCTAATATTAAAGATTTTAACATTATAAAAATAAAAAATATATAATTCATAAATTATTAAATTTGTTATTAAATTTAAACATATAAATGTACTATCAAGTTCATTCAAATCAGTAGAAGTGAAACCTTTAAAAATCTAAGTTTGGAGAGAATGAGACGAATGCACAGTTTCAAGAGTAAGATAATTGTAGAATTTATTTATTATAATATTATTACCATATATAATAAAGGTCACCGGTATGATTAGTGAGTGGAATAGCCGACAAAAAGTACACTTTTCCAAATTTAAGGAATAAAAATAGAATGCTGAATGCGATAGTTATAAATAGACACCAAAATCATAGGATGTTTATCAAAGGAAATATAATTCGTCGTAAACTAAGTAAATATAAAATATCCTTTTCGTGAAACTCAGGCATTAAATTTTATTGGTTACAATGGTTTTTGATTTCTCATTTTCATCTAAATTTTTACGCTGTCTAACAAACATTTTAGGAATGACGAAATAAAGACGTTAGGAAAAACATATAGAAAATACTGCTGGACTGAACGAGTGTTCTGATAAAATGCAATGAGAGATCTAATAAAGATCTTTTTGAGAAATACCTTTTCAACACCATAGCCTACCACACTTCGAGACCCTTATTATTTATAACATATCTCGTCTTAATTCTTTAAACCACAAACTTAAATTCTCTAAATACTCTCGTCTAAATAAAGATCTGAACAACAAAAAATCTAAAAAACGCATTGAATCGTACCGCTCTTTCAGTTTATCGAACTGTGTACACAACGAGTCTTAAATTTCAGCCCCGTGGTAAACTCCACCGATTAACGCTGGGCGTTCAGCGTGTTAAAAATGTTTTTATTCTCTTGAAAAATTAACATAAATTTCTGTATTACGTAAATATTATAATTAATTATATAATTTTTTGGTATTCCTGGATTAGTACATGTTTTTGGATATTTTTTATAAAAACATATAAAAATCAAATTTAATAGACATATTTTGTCTTTATGAATCAAATATATTTTATAATGAAGCAAAATAAAAATGTGACAGTAATTTACTTGCTTTTGAATGGAATTTGTAAGCTGCTTCTAGTGTATTCTACAATGTTTTCTAATTCTTTTTTTCTGATGTATCTTGTAATCATTCTTTTTTGTAAAATATATTTCAAACAATACAATTATTATATATTCTATGTATTTCATAATTATTAATTACAATATTTTCGGAATAAAGAATTTAATATCAATTTTTAAATAAAATAGAAACATTTTTAAATAGAAAAGATATGACACGTTGGGTATAAAAAAACTATAGACAAGAATATTATCGCATCGATAATAAAGATTATAAATATATATCGAATGTCAACGGACCTTCCCTGTTTTTTAGAATTCTGTTTTCATGAAAGGGAATCGACCTTGGGGTGTAGATAACTAACAAGAACTAATATTTTCAAATTCCTATTCATCAAGAAGGAATGCCGAATTCGATAGCCATAAATAGAAAAAAAAAATTTTAGAATGTTTGTCGACAGATAAATACGCCGTCCTAACATAAGTAAATAAGTAGATATAATATTTTTTTTTTTGAAACTCAGGTAGATGAATTTTTTCTTTCACACTTTTCACATTTTCTGTGAAATTGAGATATCTTTATTATGGGTTTACACACATAAGTATTTTTTTTGTTGCAACTAATACCTTAAAATACTGTAAAAAGAAGGGAAAAATTGTTGTCGTATTATTTTCGTTTCATGGAGTTTTGAAATGCAACGAAATTAAAATCTATTATTTATTAGTTTTCATTGTTTTATTTTTTATAATTTATTTAATTTTAAAAAAAAATTTTTTATTTAATTTGTTTTTTAATATTTTTTAATTATAATATTGTTTCTATATTTTAGAAATAATATACATTATTGTATTTTTACTGGAAATAAAATAAAAAAAATATGGTTTATTTTTTGGTTTTACGTGTCCAGTTTCTATTTATATCTATTCTATTTAAAAATGTTTCTGTTTTATTGAAAAATTAGTGCACATTTCCTAAATACGCAAACATTAAAATTAAAAAACACGTCTTTAGATATTTATAAGAATATAAGAAAAATATTCTACAGTGTTGTCTAATTCTTTTTCTCTGATGNTCCGGGAATCTTTTCAACGTTTCTCTGTATCTTTTGATAAAATTATTGGTTTCGGGTCAGACGGTTGTAATGCGATGATGGATAAACATAATTCAGTAAAAACAAGATTTGAAGATAGTTGTCCTAACATTTACATCATGACATGTATTTGTCATTCGCTTCACCTTTGTGCCAGTGAAGCTTGTGACGCAATACCGTCTGATTGTGAAAAATTATTTCATCAATTTATAATCACTTTTCATCAAGTTCTAAGCGGCAGCATGAATTTAAACAATATCAACAATTTTTAGAGCTAAAAAATCATAAAATTGTGTCCAGTGGAGACTCGATGTCTTTCAGTAACGGCTGTAATTACCAGGCTTCTAGAGTAGTGGGACGCGTTAACTTTTTATTTTAATAACATTGTTTACGATATAGAAAGAAAAAGATCTAATTCACGAAAAACAAAAACTTCTTCGGCTTTAAATTTTGAAATAAAAGAATTTATACTTCAAAATCTTAATAACCCTATTACAAAATTATATTATCATTTTCTTGAATAGATTTTACCAAAATTCTCAACTTAAAACAAACTTTTTCAGTCCAAGAAACCATTAATTACAGTCGTTCATAAAAAAATGAGTTCTACATATACAGAAATACTTAAAAATTTTATGATCCCGGATTACGTTAATAAAACACCGTTAAGTTTGATTAATCCGGCCGATGAATCGAAATATATAAATATTCTGAATGTTTACACGGGTGTATATTCAATTGATTTTTTTAACAAGCCTGAGCACTCGTCATCTCCACTAAAAGAAGTACAAATCGAATTTCTTACTAATTGTAGAAATTTTTTCGTAAAAGACTGCTTAGCAATAAAAAAAAGGTATGATTTCGATAACGTTCTATTAAAAAATTTATCTATTATTAATCCTGAAGAAGCTGTTGCTCAATTTACTCGAAATATAACACCTTCTTTATTACCAGTAATGCGACAACTACCTCGACTTGTCCCTAAAGAATGTTACCAATCAATCGAAGATGAGTGGCGACAGCTACCAAATTTTATTTTACCAGAAAATATTAAAGTCACCGACCCTGTAGATTCATATTGGCACAAATTAAAAAATTTTAAGATAAAGACGAAATTTGGTCTTTTAAAAATCTAGCTATTTATTTTTTTTTAAGTATAATGTCACTAACCGTTGTCAAACACAGATTGAGAGCGTATTTTTAGTAAAATTAATTTAAATAAATCAAAGACTCGAATAAGTTATTTGTAGAAACGCTTAAGTGGTTGTTATTGTCTAGTCAAAGAGTAAATTCAAATTGTGTTAATTATGAACCCAGTCAACGCGAATACAATTTAATAAAAAAATCTTTATATGTTAGTGAAAAGAAAAGCAATGATGATAAAAACAATAACGAAGAAGAAGTGATTTTAGAAATGTCCGACATGGACGATTGAGTAAAGCCAAATTAATTGTTTTATTAATGATTATGTGTTACACTATTGAAATAATTTAATTTATTGTTATTAATTTTGTTATGTTTTTTTTTTTGAAAGTTTAATTGTAATGATTGTTAATTAGGTTATATTAAAGTATAATCTAAAAAACTATTAAAAGAAAAAAGAAATGTTTAATTCACTGTTATTACCAAAAAAATTAAAAAGTGGATAATTTGTTATGCTTCTGTTCAATAAATCAGTATTAATTAACATTTAATTAAATTATGTTCTGATGCTTTAATTATAATACCTGTAAGTATACGTAACGTAATGCTTATATCCTGCAGCATCCTAATGCTTTATATGAGCACTGAGGAAAAGAAAATGTTAGAAAAATTGTTATTCTACTTAATAATGTAACAATGATATTGGCATAGATTTGAAAGTGCAGTGGAATTCTTGTCGATATGCATAGATATCGATTATATCGAAGTTTCGGTACATATCAATTGTGATGCAGTTTGCTTTGCTCCGCCACTGCCGTACCGATATAGCTTGGTTTCATGAAGCAAAATTTGATGAGTAAAAAAAAAAAGAAAAAAAAAAGGTTATCAACTTTGAAAAAGTGGGAACTTGCACTCTTTTTCCAGATTTTGAAAATCTCATCCGAGAAATTGTAGTAAATCAAATTTTTTCCTGGGCGTAAGATAATTTTACGCCTCTGTGTCGATCAGACGAACTAAAGTCTCTGGGATCACTGCTTAAGAATCTTTACTTTTTTACTGTATGGTGGAAAATTTACAGTTAAATATATGTTATTTTTCATATACTAAAATACTTTTTTGCCAAATTTCAAGAATTTCTCATTACTCCTTCATACATTTTGGTGACTAAATTTATCTGAAAAATGCTCATTTCGTAGCGTATAAGCCATTTGCTCGTATGCAAAATTCGCAATTTTCGATAAACGATATCTTGAAATGGTATGGTGAAACAGTCTCAAATATTGCAAGAGAATTCTTCAATAATTTCTTTAGTATCTCATAAAAATTCATTAAATTGGCATAACTTTTGATTTGTGTTAGAACTACCTTAAATAAAAAGACTTTTGTTTATAGCAACACAATTTGATTTACACATAAGAGAAAAAAAATTTAACCGTCCCTATTGAAACGATTATTCGAACGGATAACGTTCGCTTACATATATATGCATACTAGTAATATACAAATATATCAAAGTTTCCACAAATAAATGCAGTAACTCTACTATGCAAACGATTACCCATAAAATGAGAAATATTCAATATAAATTTAAGAATATAGAAACGCGTATGTGTGTGTGTGTGTTTCACATCACACGTGATATGCAGAAGTAGTTCTTTCAGTATTTAATGATGTATTAAATGAATAAAAAATATAGCGAAACAATGTACAGTACACACTACCTAATACGCACACTCAAAAGTAAAGTACATCGTGCAATCACTAGCAAAATAACAGCCGCCACCAATAGGGGAAAAAACTTAAACTAAACCCACGCAAACTGTTTCTCGCCCATACTTGTGTAACACCTGGGCACATGCATAGATGAGAACGCAGAAAGTACGGGGGGAGAAACGAAAGATTAGTATATTAGAAGCTGAAAATCCTGATCTAAAAAATATGATTATGACAAACACATAAATACATTTGCATAAAAAATAATCTAAGCGACTAATGACTGTACAAATTACTTCATAAATNTTCCAAATTTAAGGAATAAAAATAGAATGCTGAATGCGATAGTTATAAATAGACACCAAAATCATAGGATGTTTATCAAAGGAAATATAATTCGTCGTAAACTAAGTAAATATAAAATATCCTTTTCGTGAAACTCAGGCATTAAATTTTATTGGTTACAATGGTTTTTGATTTCTCATTTTCATCTAAATTTTTACGCTGTCTAACAAACATTTTAGGAATGACGAAATAAAGACGTTAGGAAAAACATATAGAAAATACTGCTGGACTGAACGAGTGTTCTGATAAAATGCAATGAGAGATCTAATAAAGATCTTTTTGAGAAATACCTTTTCAACACCATAGCCTACCACACTTCGAGACCCTTATTATTTATAACATATCTCGTCTTAATTCTTTAAACCACAAACTTAAATTCTCTAAATACTCTCGTCTAAATAAAGATCTGAACAACAAAAAATCTAAAAAACGCATTGAATCGTACCGCTCTTTCAGTTTATCGAACTGTGTACACAACGAGTCTTAAATTTCAGCCCCGTGGTAAACTCCACCGATTAACGCTGGGCGTTCAGCGTGTTAAAAATGTTTTTATTCTCTTGAAAAATTAACATAAATTTCTGTATTACGTAAATATTATAATTAATTATATAATTTTTTGGTATTCCTGGATTAGTACATGTTTTTGGATATTTTTTATAAAAACATATAAAAATCAAATTTAATAGACATATTTTGTCTTTATGAATCAAATATATTTTATAATGAAGCAAAATAAAAATGTGACAGTAATTTACTTGCTTTTGAATGGAATTTGTAAGCTGCTTCTAGTGTATTCTACAATGTTTTCTAATTCTTTTTTTCTGATGTATCTTGTAATCATTCTTTTTTGTAAAATATATTTCAAACAATACAATTATTATATATTCTATGTATTTCATAATTATTAATTACAATATTTTCGGAATAAAGAATTTAATATCAATTTTTAAATAAAATAGAAACATTTTTAAATAGAAAAGATATGACACGTTGGGTATAAAAAAACTATAGACAAGAATATTATCGCATCGATAATAAAGATTATAAATATATATCGAATGTCAACGGACCTTCCCTGTTTTTTAGAATTCTGTTTTCATGAAAGGGAATCGACCTTGGGGTGTAGATAACTAACAAGAACTAATATTTTCAAATTCCTATTCATCAAGAAGGAATGCCGAATTCGATAGCCATAAATAGAAAAAAAAAATTTTAGAATGTTTGTCGACAGATAAATACGCCGTCCTAACATAAGTAAATAAGTAGATATAATATTTTTTTTTTTGAAACTCAGGTAGATGAATTTTTTCTTTCACACTTTTCACATTTTCTGTGAAATTGAGATATCTTTATTATGGGTTTACACACATAAGTATTTTTTTTGTTGCAACTAATACCTTAAAATACTGTAAAAAGAAGGGAAAAATTGTTGTCGTATTATTTTCGTTTCATGGAGTTTTGAAATGCAACGAAATTAAAATCTATTATTTATTAGTTTTCATTGTTTTATTTTTTATAATTTATTTAATTTTAAAAAAAAATTTTTTATTTAATTTGTTTTTTAATATTTTTTAATTATAATATTGTTTCTATATTTTAGAAATAATATACATTATTG
This sequence comes from Polistes dominula, assembly GCF_001465965.1. The sequence continues at coordinate 37,807 of NW_015149108.1, forward strand.
TATTTTTACTGGAAATAAAATAAAAAAAATATGGTTTATTTTTTGGTTTTACGTGTCCAGTTTCTATTTATATCTATTCTATTTAAAAATGTTTCTGTTTTATTGAAAAATTAGTGCACATTTCCTAAATACGCAAACATTAAAATTAAAAAACACGTCTTTAGATATTTATAAGAATATAAGAAAAATATTCTACAGTGTTGTCTAATTCTTTTTCTCTGATGTATCTTGTAATCTTTCTTTTTTTTTTTTTGAAAATATATATCGCTGACAATACAATTATTATATTCTATATATTTCATAATTATTAATTATAATATTTGCGAAATAAAGAATTTAATATTAATGTTTCAATAAAAAAATAGAAATATTTTTAAATAGAAAAGAAATGATTCTTTTGGTAAAGAAAAGCAGACCAGGCACCTTCTTTCTTTATTTCGACCGTCGGTTCGTTTAGACCTGATACTTTTGTCGCATACCTACGTTCTTATCTCTGTTTATTCTTCTACCCTTCTATCGCTCCTACCAACAAACAGTTTGAGTATCAAAATAATATGTGTCCACTCTTCGCAGTATGGTGACGCACACAAACACACACATATACAACCAGGAGCGATAACTACGAAGCAGAGCATAAAGAGGAGACCGAGAATAGGAAAAACTATATAGCTACATTCTGTCTCATTCTCTCGCAGGCTAAATCCTATATGTTTGTCTCTTTTTTCTGCTTTTTTCCGTTTTGCTACAGGTTGCTTCAGCTCTACGCAGCACTGTGTTTCATTTTTTTTCAAATCACTCCTATTGTAAAGAAGTTTTCACTTTAAAAAAGAAAGCGGTTGAGTACGTTACAATAAAGATATAATTTTCTGAGTAACAAAAAATTTATGTGTATAAAAAGGGCCACGTAAATGTAAGAGTAAGCGTATATTACGTGATAAGCTTAACTCCTGGATAATCAGCTAAATATCTAGATAATCTGTATATTATCTACTAGGCACTCGTTAAAATGAAAGAGAGATTTTTGCTAGAACAACAGCAACGTTTTTCTACGCTTAAATCTATATTTATCTATCTATCTATATATATAAAAATGTAGATATCGTATGTGCCTAATCGCAAATCTTCTAAAGTACTTTACCGATTGTCTTGAAATTTTGGCACAACGTTGCATTCGCATACAGCTAGGTTTTTATTACATTAATTTATTTCTAAAATAATTAATTAATTTTTGAAAATATAATTGTTTATACGGCTATAGATTTCAGTGAGTGCGCGATGGAACATTTGAACCTATGTAAATATGTTCATGGGGAATATTTGGAACATATGCGAAAAGAGTGAGAAAAAAGATAAAGAGTACGTGTGGGCATGTGTAGGAATATTTCTAAAAGTATCGATGATAACATCTAGGATATGCCCTTATTTGCATGCGGCGATTGAATGTATATGTGCGTACGAGCGTGTACTATTTTATTTCAAAGATGTACTACCACATTTGGTAATATTGCTTTGTGTATTATGAATGCGCCGAAGTCTCCCGAACTTACCCGATCCGAAAGTATCGGCAAGATCCAGTCTTTAGTTTATCGTGGATGATCTGGAGACTTCGAGAAAGAATGAAGGAAGTAGCGAAAAATAATGGTGAGTGCGATAAGTATATAAAGATAACGAAGGAAACCAATGATTGTCTTTTTGATTCGGTGCAGGTTAACGACGAGTGTATTATGAGTGTATTAAGGGATCGTTTTTCAATATTTATATTCAATTTTTAATTTCATTTAATTGAGTATTTTTAGTATTTGATTTTGTGTTATATTGTTTTGAAATTGAGATTAATTGTTTTGTATTGTCTTCTAAAGAGCGGAGGGGGCAAGTTACAATATCATTTAAAAGAAAAATGCCGTTTATACGTCTTTTCGACTACGGAAAGATTAAAGTTCCCATAAAGAACCGAGAGCTCGTCTCGAAAGAGGAAGGTGTAACATTTTAAAAACTAATGATTTCTCTTTTTTTTCTTTTCTATTTAAGGGGGTATTCTAGTCTAGAAGCATGGATTTTAGGTACTTTTTCAAGTGCAATTACAAAAAGACGAATAATATTTTCACTATGTATATTCTTATAAAATATTTATTAATATTTCAAGAATACATGAAAAAAAAAAATAGTGAAAAAATTCAAAATTGAAAAAGATATAGGCTGATGAAGTGGGGGGTCTCAAAAAATTGGTGCTCGACGGTTGTCACGATTGAAGCTCTTCTAATAATCCGAAATAAAAAAATAAAAAAGATTATTAATTAAGAATAATGCCGCTATCGTTCGAACTAAAAGAATTGAAAAAAATTTTTTTTTCACTAAATTACGG